>CM067366.1:85172146-85317146 GCA_034401795.1 Chaetoderma sp. LZ-2023a
CTCAGGGCTCAGGCTGCCCGACGGATACACTTTGTGACAGTCATCCATGGCAGTGATTTCATCTGCTAGGGAGTCTGCTTGTTGAATAGCAAGATCTTTTAAGTGTTCGCTAATCTGGCGCAGAACGTTATTGCGCTCCCAGCGTAGTTTGGTGCGGTCTTCACTTTGGCCACTTTGATAGATGCTCAGCCGTAACACTTTCCGCTCTGCTGACAGTGTTACTACTAGAGGGTCCTCAGTAGTTCTTTAGGAACGTCTATGGGACTTGTAGCTGATGATTCCATAGATGTAAGTATTTTGGTTAGGGCTTCGTTTGGATTGGAGCTGACGTCGATGCCAGCTATCTGCTCCCAGAGGGCCTTTTTGTATGATATTTGGGTGTCAGTGTCGCTGATGAGCTTGGGTAGGTTGTAGGTGACTCTACTCTCTTGCCTGGTATGGCGTTTATATCTTAAATAATCCTCGTTATCCCTTGCCAGAAATCAACTCGGGATGCAATGTAGATCAGTGGCGTAGATTTGTTGTAAGATGTTGGGTGTGTGATTCTGTGAAGGATCTGCGAGAAATATCCGAATGACCACTTGACATGCGGGCAGGATGTGAGGCGGGGCTCGGGTCTTTCCTCGGAATTTCTGCAGAATTAGACGCGCAGGGAGGCAACCTCTTGCATTCTGAGTAAGGACAAAGTACCTGGTCTGGGAATCAATCTCCTGTATTCAGAGTAACGAGAATGTACATTTACTCTGTTTGGACATAGTGGTATTATATTGATGCTCTGAAAAGTGACTGGATGATAACACGTGATATCCCGCCAGCCTGATGAAGAAGTTGTTGGTTTGATTGCCGTCTATTGGGTCCCTGATGTCAGGTCCCATTCACGCCATATCTAGGCTGGTTTTATTTCAGTTATTGGTAACTTCCCGAGTTTCTTTCTACCCAGGTACCAATGTATGCAAATTGGTGGAGAGAGGCGAGGAGCGAATATTTAAGATACAAGATTTATTTATTACTACTATAAATATTATACAATTTATACAGAGGCAAGATAGTTTACGTGTTATTTACATATCTCTATAGATTAACTGTTAACATTGAAACAAATAGGTTAGATTTACTACAGCAATATGATAGGCTCTTTTCAGGCAAGCTATTTTCATATTAACTATTATTCCGGTCACAACTTCACTTTGCTTTCGGGCATTATCTTTACGGGCTATGTTTAGTGGTTGTGCTTGTGCGACAGTTTCATCATTTTTGGAATTGCTTAATAATTGCATTTATTAGTCGGCAAACTTTACATAGCAGTTTCTTGTTATTGCTAGAGAATAACTGGGAAAATTTAATTTTGTAGTGCTCGTTTATTTTACTTTCCTGATATAAGCCTTATCCCATATATGATCATGTGCTTTTCTACTAATATATTTATTGGCAGTTCCCTTAGTTCCCCATATGGCATGTATTTAGATGTGCTTCACTTAATTTTTAACAGGTATCTTAGAAATTCTAAATGTGCTTTTTCAATTAAATTACCTTTTTCGATTCCAATAATTTCACAGCCATAAAGCAGGATTGGTTCTATCATTGGGTTGTACAGCTTTATTTGACAATCAATAGGTAGATATAACCGTTTAGCTCTTCGATGTGGAGCGAACGTTGCTTTTATGGCCTTTTCAAATAAGTGTTTCTCCGCTAAAAGTAGGCGTCCATTGTATGAAAAATGTATGCCTAGATATTTATAGTTAATGTCTTAGTATTTAAATAGAATGAAAGCTTGTTACAACATGCTTTTGGTACTTCAAAACATAATAATCTTTGTTTTGTCTACATTTACCTTTAGTTTCCCGCACGTTGCAATACTGTTCAAATGCATTTAATATCAGCTGGAGGTCAGTTGCGTTTTCTGCAAGCATAATTGTATCGTCGGCATAGAGGCGTATTAACAGTCCAAGTAAGGTTGCTAGCCCGTCTTCCGGATTGCCTAGTTCTATGGATCTACAGGTTAGGCTGCTATGGAAATTTTCGAGGTCATTTAAGTAGATGTAGAAGAGTACTGGGGAGACGTTCTTGCATTGACGTACTTCTCATTTGCAGGCAAGGGCATCCGAGAATTTGTTGTTTAACTTGATTACTGATTGTATACTGTTATGCATGCTCTGCATGACGTTAATTACTCTCCCAGTTATGTTATGCTGTAGCAGCTTAGTCCAGAGGCCATTGTGCCATACTGAGTCAAAGGCCTCAGAATCTACGAAACAGCTTAGCTTATTGCCCATGTTTCCAACGACAGCGACATAGTGCGCAACTCGTGTGCGCGAACCGTTTTCTCCGGTTAAGTAGTCCCGCGTGCTCGCCACTACACCAATCCGACGCCTTCTTCGCCACCCTGAATAAAAAGTTGTGATTGTATAAACCCCAACGGACTTTACGTCCCTGAAATACGCTAATGATTGGTCGATTTTACAATGCAAAATGTCATGTAAGGTTGCATACTTGCCCAAAACGACCACCTTTCCATCATAGCCACTGGTGGTAAAACATTCGTGGAAAGACACGTGGTCGCGTAATTTAGCTCATTGGATACGGTTAACCGTCTGTATTCTGAATTTCTGCGGACTGACTTTTCCATGGGGGTTAACCTTAGATATGCTGAATATGTTGAAAACAATTTGACTGAAAGTTGTTGGTGGCTAAGCTAATTAATTATCTGGTGGCTTGAAATAATCAAACAGTTAAATAGCTTTTGGGTCCAAAGGACGGTGGTTCATTGAAACGGGTGGTCCTTTAAGACAACTCTTCTTAATGAACCCACATCATTTGGCACCAAAAGCTGGTGTCCGCTATAGACAGGTTTAATGTACTTTTAAATTCTCCTATCGGTCGAATGCTGATTGATTGACATAACAGAATGTATATCATTTCAACGAGCACAGCATCCGTTCCAACGTAGCTTCAACTCTAGTAGCGCGATATGAAGTGTTGGGAAAACAGCTCCCGTACGATTTTAGTGCTAAAATTGATTGCTTTGCTTTATCGGGCTAATAAAAATATCGGAAAATGATGGGGTTCATGTTTCCATCAATTAGACCACATTTGGGCCCCTTTTCTTCCCGGTACTAGTCCGCAAAGGCCTCACACATATCTCTGTTAACAATGGACGGATTTTCACAATCTTAGGGTCATTTTAGTGGTTTTCGGTGACGCCGTGTTCATTTATGACACTTTCAAAGTGACTAGAAGTGGTTATCATCGATTTCCGGTTACGATCGACGTCGAGGTCAAGGTCATTATCACGGTACCGATAGAGATATTCATATAGTACCCTTTACCTTGGGGTTTTCAGGCATGGGACGATAATTGGTGTAGTTATGTTTTGGGATCAGACTGTCCTTCATGAGATAAGGGCACCCAACATAAATCGAAAAGGCAAAAACATAAAATTTAGGGCGCAAGCCTTTTCCTACTGGATTAGCATACACTTCATACGGGACTATGGCACATACGATATTCTCCAGACACTTGACAGTCAGATCAGCGAGGATGAATTGAACTAAATGTGCTGAATGTGACTGAATGTGACTCAATGTGCTCAATGCCACTGAATTTCGGTAAGGTTTCGGGCAGAATATTAACTAATACAGGGTGTCCCAGAAAAAGCGAAATCCTGAAATAAAGGGTTAATTTGACCAATTTGTGAGACGTAGCACTATAATAATGAGTTTCTCATACGGTGAGAACAATGTGCTTTCGAGCGACGCTGCGATAGCACTACTCCGGTCATGCATCACTGAGCACATTGTGACAGTTGAAATAAACATGTGAAATGGAATGCCCATGATTTTCATGCTTGGTCTGGAAAACACTGGCCATGCCATGCGACAAGGGAGAATTAAGCCAATGCATTGGTGAAGGGTATTCAAAGTTAAAACATCAGCCTAGCACCATGGTGCAACTTACCACTGCGTAAAGAGTGTTTGTTGTGACAAAATTCCATGAGAACCAGAGCTTACAAGCTACCCGGGATGCATTTAGGGAAGCCTTCCCCGATAGAAATCCGCTGGCAAAGTCGACCATCTGGGCAAATGTGAAGAAGTACCGAGATCATGGAACAAGTCACAATCGGAACACGGGTCATTAAGGGAGAAGACGCACGTTGCGAACTGAAGATAACATTGCTTCAGTTCGACAGCAACTTCTCCTGCATCCAAAGGGAACCAGTAGCAGGAGAAATGGACTCAGACTCGCCCACTCCTCCTTTAACCGCATAACAAGGTTGGACCTGCACTTTCATCCATACCGAATGCACATTCGCCATCAACTTTTACCTGCGGACCTCAGGAGAAGACAAGATTTTGCAGAGTGGCTGCTGGACCGATGTCTGAGAAATGAGCTGTTTCTTGAGTGCCTGGCGATTGGCGATGAAGCAGGATTCTCGATGGATGGAGAAGTAAACACCCACAACATCGTTGAATATGCACCGGTGCGACATCCTCCAAATTTCAACTTCGATAGAAACATGAGTCGACAGAAGATTACTGTTTGGATAGGACTGTGTGGTAATGGTGTGATTATCGGACCATTCTTTATTTAACGAAATGTGAATGGCCACGCCTACCTGCTGGTGATCAATGAAGATGTTGTGCCACAGCTCCAGTTGCATTTCGAACGGCAGCAAAATGCTGTCCTCCGACATCTGTGGTCGGCACAAGATGGCGCACCTGCCCACAGTCTCATCGCCGTTAGGAATCATTTGCGGGAACTTTTTGGAGACAGAGTAATCAAGTCCACCGCGTAACATTCAGGAATTGCAAGCCCGCATTCAACATGAGGTCGAAATCGTGCGCGATGATCCTGCAATGGTGAGACAAGCTGTGGCTGACATGCGCCGTCGTTGTGGACTTTGTATCGAAAGGGGAGGCGGACATGTGGAAGGTGTTGATGTATAATTTTTTGTAATTACTTAATTAAATATCATAAACTGATACAAATTTTCGTTGGATGTTCTCCTATCTTATCTTTGACTCAAGGTTTTACCATGAACTGTCACAAATGAGTTTGGACATACCATTTGCCAATGAATGGTGCTCGGTAATGCATGGCGGGGGGGGGGGTGATGTCATCAGGACATCACTTGAAAGCATTTTGCTCCTGCTCGTTGGTAGACAAATAATTACAGTCATATCCCACACTACTTGGTCAAATTAACCCTTTGTTTCAGGATTTCGTTTTTTCTGGGTCACCCTGTATATGGTAGTCCTTAATATCGTATTCGGTGTACGGTAGACATGACGAAATCGGTAAAAAGCGGCCTCTGAGGCAGTCTTGAGGAATGTCTATTTGCAGTCTAATGGAAGATTATTTTGAAACATCCAATTCAGTGGTAAATTTTCTAAGAATAGTTTTCTCTTGGCTTGCAAATGGAGATTAAATAAGCAACTTAAAATATGCAAACTGTGTAAACCCTGAAGAGGAGTGATGTCACCGAATAGCAATTTAAAACAATTATATATGCAATGTGTTTATTATTTTAAAACTAATTGCATGATAGGCCAATAGCAAACAAAAACTTCAAGTAAAATTAATCAGTACGGGGTTTTCCATAGGGGTTTAACCTTGGATATGCTGAACAATTTGACTGAAAGCCACCACCAACAACTTTCAGTCAAATTGTTATCAAAATATTAAGCAGGTCCAGGGTTATTGTCCATTGAGATTATTGTCTAGTGGCACTGCATGCACAGTCTTCGCTATACGGATAGGCTTAGGTTAAAATATGTTCCCTTGCAATGGCAAGATGACAAGGAAACGTAGCGCGCTGCTAGAAATACGCTTGATAAACTAAGACCACTGTTGTTGTGACATGCGCAGTAGCGTGCCAATATCGATGATACATACAATGCAGTTCAGATGTAAATTAACACGTCTCCAAAACAAAAACAGAAACATATTTGTAAGTGCATTTTTAACACGATGTAAGACATGTTCTGTTGAATATTTTGAACATAAGTGGATTGGAAGGCATTGCTGCCTTAGGCAGGAATGTCTTCCAATCCAAATGTTTAAAATATTCAACAGTACGTTTTGTTTTGTTTTGGAAACAACCTAAGTTATTACTGAGCTGTACTGTACAGCGTATACGTTGGTAAGCGACGTTGCCTCTAATATTGATCCCTGTGGCCAAAGACATTATTCTGCTCGACATAGTTAAGGCTTTTGAGAAAGCTCTCAACGACATTCACCATCCAATGACTAGCCTCAAACAATGGACCACACGGTGATCGGAAGCTGAAGTTGATCAGTAGTTTCTTGATGAATACATTAAGTTGCTCTGGAAGGATAGACTGTAGCTACCGGTGCCGTAACACGGAGTCTCCTTTAAGACTATGTTCTTGATGAACTCGCCCTATTTCTGATTTACATCGACGATCCTTGCTTCAATATCACGTCTGTAGTCAGTCTACTTCCGGAGGACATCGCCCTTTAAGAAACTGGGATCGGTATTGTTCTAGTACCAGCCCCGTATGCCATTAGGCCATGTTGTCTCCGACCCCTCTCTTTCTCCCTCCCGCCCTCTCTCCCTGCCTCCTTCCCTCCATTTCCCCTCATTCACGACTATTCCTGCCCCTATCCCTCTCCTCTCCGCCCCTCTCCCCCCTCTCTCCATCACTATCTCCCCTCCCACTTCCTGAACCCACTCCGCGAACCCACTCCAGCCGTTCCCCGCCACTCCCTCCTCAGCCCACCGCACCACGCTCTCCATCCCCGCTCCCCTCTTCCATCTCCCACCTCTTCTCCACCACTCTCTCTCTCTCTCTCTCCCTCTCCCTCTCTCTCTCTCTCTCTCTCTCTCTCGCTCGCTTTCTCTCTCTCACAGCATACCGGAAAGTCTTTATTACGGCTTGTGTCATCAAGTGTACATCAGCTTGGTTTTATTGTGTTTGCATATCATCATAAAGTCTGTTTATCACGGAGGTGGCCGCACTGTTCTCTGTTTTCGTGTGTTTTGGGCAATGTACCCCCCCCCCCCACCCCCAATAACAAAATAGTTATACACAGAAAACGTTTGCTGTTCAACATAGTTAGATTGGTGAACGCAAAGAAGAAGAACATAGTTAGATACGCAGCACGTGAGGTAACGTGGGTTGGGGGTAATTAACCATTGAAAGCTGCACCCGCATCATCTGTAGATGCGGGAAATGAGAAGAAACTGGAGAATTGATGTTGGATATTGTTTTGTAACATCATTAATCCTTAGAGTGACCAAATTTGCTCAGGAAAATAAAAATATTGGCTTAACGAATGTCTTTTTTAATTACCCGTGGCCATTCCCGTTGTAACTCTTTAAAAAGAGTCGTTTCTTGACCTGTAACGGGACATTCCCCAATACCCCCGCAGAAGCCGGCTTTGGTCGACTCCGCCATGGAATTATTAATGCACTTTTCACAAGATTATAGTTCATCCATAATGAGCTCACCCTGGGTCCAATCTACCATAATGAACATGAGCCAACACTAGTTATATTAGCCGCCCTTCCTCGTACCATCTAAAGCCGTGTTCTCACTAGAGACTTGATCAGGAATAACGCCATATCCGAAGTATGGCGTTATTCCTGATTAACTCACTAGTGAGAACACGGCCTAATTAGTCAATGTTTTAGTCATGGTAATGCCGAAGTTATGTTGAAATGGGTGAAGATGCCAGTTTAAAGACCAAACCTATATGTGTAGTTTGGGCTCAGGGCGATTGCATGTTCATGTTCACGTTTTAATCACTCAGGCTTTACATAAATCCCACTCCCCGCTTCCCCACCCCCTTCCCCAGCCCAATCCCCGTTCACCCGCTCCCCACCCCTCCCCAACCCCACTCACTCCCCCTTCCCATCTCTCCCTCCCTCTCTCTCCCTCCCTCTCCCCTCCACTCCATCTCCCATTCCCTTCTCTCCCCCACCCCTCTCTCTCTCCCTCCCATTCACCAGCCCACCCCACCCCCCTCTCCTCTCCACCTTCCTCTCTCCCAGTTGCAGTTATTACACGTTCACACACGTGGATATCGCGTGTACACATATACCTGTATTTAAAATAAACGTGTACATTCACGCGAAACGATGATGATATAATCAGAACTAAGAGCGTCATAATAAAACACAACAATGGCGGCTGGCACACGCCACTTTACGATAACATGTAGCTTAATAACCAATAAATGTCAAGATATGTATTCACTGCGGGCCACCATTCGCTGCGTACCCCAATCTCAATGCACAGCTTTAACCAGCTCCTGCATCAGTAGCCAGATTATATTGTTCGCTTCCAGTTTGAGCACAAACTGTGCTACTTATTGAGAATTGTTTGGCAAAAACATGTTGCTGCCTAAGACAACAACGGCTTTCAACGCATAGATTTCCTAGTTGATATCAGTTTTCGTTTACATTAGTGTCTGCGAAATCATAACGTTTCTCTACAAATGAATGAGCTGTGAAGATATTAAGACACCTATTATACCTCCTTGTACCGACGTCGAGAGTGTCATGGAAACGCGTTTAAAATCAGCGGTTTACGTGTTAGAAATTCCTGCTTAGAACATCAAATCCCTTGGTGGAAGAATAAATAAACAAATAAATTACGACGTAAATGTACGGAATCCGCGCATATAAAAATAGTAGAGCGGGAGAACGGCTGGTGGCCTTCAATACGCAATAACCCACGCTTAACGAGAAAACATTATTCTCATGTAATATGTTAGCATTGCTAAAAGTTATTGAAAACATTTTATTTGTGCCCAATAATATAGACCAATGTATATTTTATATTGTTATTTATGGAAAATAGTTATATCTATCTTACTAGGCCTTTATACCTAATAGCGACACATATATACGTGCATATATTGACGCGAGACATCAATGAAAGATTAACGGTTGTTTCCCGTGTAAACAAGGTTTTTTATGTAGTAAACGTATCATGCTTGCTTTCAAGGAATATAAGCGTGACTCTATGCATGCCTCTCTGCCTGTCTGCCTTCCGGCCTGCCTACGTACCTGTCCGTCCGTCCGTCCGTCCGTCCGTCCGTCCGTCCGTCCGTCCGTCCGTCCGTCCGTCTGTCTGTCTGTCTGTCTGTCTGTCTGTCTGTCTTCTACCTGCCTGTCTGGCTCTCAATGTTATCATGATATACCGGCGTACAGGTAGACATTATATAAAGACATTGAGCCAAATCCAGAGGAACCCATTCCAAGCTATTCCCCACTAAGGGCGGCGGAATAATTTAAGTTTTGGACAGAGGTGTGCGCGAAGTTGTGGAGGGTATGGGAGGGGAAGTCTCCCTCGCCTGAGTACGGGTCCCGGTGTCTCCCCACCAGCAAAATTTCAAATTTATGCACTCTGAACAGTCATTTAAAGCTGTAGCATATTCATAATAAGTTCACTATTCAAAATACGCACTGCAGTAAAACGTCGTGCTTAAATGTAGAATTTTACTTTTTTATATATTGTTGGAAATATCTATCACTGTTTTAGGCTATTAGGTGGGGAAACATAACACACCCACCCCAGCCCACCATCAAGAAGAAAAAAAATTGCTGGTGGTTGTGGCTGGGGTGGGAGTGGGAGACACGTCCACCCTACCACGCACATTTCTAAGCTAAGCTCTACCCACCTTTTGCGCGTGCTGGGATCGATTTATATACTTTGGACTCTGAACTCCCATTTTCAAGGTAATTATACAAGTAAGCTGTGGAATGTTTTAAAACCAATTTGACTGGTCGCTGTTAGTGCCTATGGCAGAATTTATTAAATACTAAATCCATCAAAGGCATACAAGTCGTTCACTCGACGGACCATTCCAGCTTCATTACTGAGTATTCTATGATCAATTATGATTGTGACGTCAGGCTACATGTGCCGTAATTGATTATGGCACCATATACTTGAATGACAGATCGGATCCATTCATTGCTATTCAGTTAGTAAGCGCCATGCAGTAACCATCATGACTGCTATTTTAGCTTAAGAATTCTTTAGACAAAAACAAGGACAAATTTGTCCAATACCCGCGTCGTTGATATATTTTTCAGTCGGGACATGTTAAGGTTAAAAGTGTCTATTTTGGAAACAATATTGCTGCAAGATGTTGCTGCTGCGTTTTAGTTTCTGACCGTAAAATTGGTGTACGTCGAAAATAATGTTTCTGAAAGCTGTTACTGTTGCGTTTTAGCCCAAGGCCACAAAATTGGCATACGCGTTCGCTAGCACATGGGAAAGCTTCAACCCAAATTTGGAGAAGACGGCACCAGTAGAACCACAGTTACTGAAGAATACGTAAGAATGTTTATTTTGAAAACTGTTACTAAATGCTGTTGCTGTTGCATTTTAGACCCCATAATGGACCTTTCCAGTTTTAGCTATGCCCCGCCCATCTCTAGCTAAGTTCCACCCACACTTCGCTCGTGTTGGGATCGACTGATCTCTGAACACCCTGACTATCAATTTCCAAAAAACCACACATTTAAGCTATTGAATAAGGCAGCAACAGCGCCCAGTCAAATTAGTTTCAAAATATTCAACAGCATGTTTATTAAATAGCAAACAATTACAAAGACATACAATTCATACGTGTCAGAGTATTTGAGATTTGGTGACGGTCTCCATGGAACCCTTTGTGACGTAATGATTGTGACGTCATCATACACGCGCTGATCTGATTATGACGTCATACGAGGTCAGCCGATGGATGGATACTCTGGAAAGGTGAACTGGAATAGCTGCTCGAGATTCTACGGGCTTACTTCCTCCAAATTTGGAGAAAATCTGTCCTGCAGAACTAGAGTTATTTTTAAATGTCTGAAGAAGAAGAAGAAGAAGAAGAAGAAGAAGAAGAAGAAGAAGAAGAAGAAAAAGAAGAAGAAAAAGGAGAAGCGGAAGAAGCACTCCAGGCTAGCATACACTCTTGCGTCTAGTGACGCGGGTAAAACCCCCAGATCTGAACTGTTAACATGTTCATTGGAGGCTGGCACCAACTTAGTTTAACGCTAATACCAACGTTATTTATTTGGTTTTGCAGTGCATTAAAAGACGATCGATAAGTTCCTGTGTATTCCTCGACCACTTCTCAGGCACAGTATTGTCCTCTGAAACTAGATGTCTGAGAATATTAGATTAATGTTTGTCGACCCATGCAGCAAATATGGCAGCACATCCTTGAATACGCTCTCAAACACACATAGCTTCCCGAACAATATATAAATGTATATTAAACAGGAATATCTATGAAAGCCCCAGGGAAATTATATAAGATATTGAGGGTCAGTTTATCGATTCAACCGTTGATTATTTATACGTCTTACCAGCGCTGATTCATTGCCTGACTTGAAAGTGTGTGTGTCTAATTTATTTACAGATCTTAGTGGATTTAGACATGTGCACATGCAATGGAGGGATCCGACCCGTTGTCACTTATGTTTCTGACGTCATAAGCAAATAACCTCACTTGTTAGCCGATATCATAATCAAATGTCGTAGCTCCGACACGAAAGGGGTTTGATGCGACAATAACCGTTTGCATTGTACATGTCTTTGGTGAATTTGCAATTTAATAAACATTATGTTGGATATTTTGAAACTAATTTGAATGGAAGCTGTTGCTTGAATATTTTGAGCACTTCCAATCTAATAGAGGCATCCAGTTTTACCTATTCCCCGCCCATCTTTAGCTAAGCTCCATCCACGCTTTGCCCGTGTTGGGATCGATGAACCCCTGCAAACTTCAAATCTCAATTTACAGAAAACTATACAGGTAATCTGTTGAATATTTTGAAACTAATCTAACTGAATGCTGCTGCTGCTGCTGCTTATAGCAGCAACAATGTCCAGTCAAATTAGTTTCAAAATATTCAACAACATGGTTATTAAATAGTGAAGACATACAATTTGTAGAACCTGACGGACTATTAAGCGTTTAAGCGCCATTTATGACGTCATTATTATGACGTCATCACATACGTCGTGTAGTTTGTTATGACATCATATGATGGACGGATAAACTGGAAAGGTTCGTTGTAATACTACTTTGAGTAACAATCAAATTACTACGCACAGCACACGTCTCCGGTACCAGCTTGATAAAGCTGTGAGTCTTTAACCTTATCAACATCTTCGCAGTATCCTGACAGTTCGTGTCGAATCCTTAATGTAAGGAATGGTGATATCGCCTCTACAAGAGGATGCGTGTCTGGTGATAGACGATCCTGTGTGTTTTTGTTTGATCAATATAGTCTACAACACATCTTGAGTAGCAGAAGGCATAAGATTTCCTTAACAAAAAAGTCATGTTATTTTATGTATAATAGAACCATATATTGTATGTCGTTCAGAAAAATGGGAAAAGAAATTTCAAGACATTTCTAGAACACAGCCAAATAGCGATGGTAAGGACTTACCATGATGTCGTCCAGGGCTCTGAGAGCTGAACCTGGCATTGATATTGTTGATGAAATTTAGGAATCCAGTTTATGGATCGATCATATGACATAATAATCAACTACGACATATATAGATTAACGTCACAATCTAGCGTCACAATCTAGCGTCACAATCTAGCGTCACAATCCACAATCAATATTGACAGAAATAATCCGTCTTTAACCTAGAATTGTGTGTCTTTACTATTTAATAAACATGCTGTTGAATATTTTGAAACTAATTTGACAGGGCGCTGTTGCTGCCATAGGCAGCAACAACAACACGTAGTCAAATCAAAATTAGTTTCTAAATATTCAACAGCTTACCTGCGATTGGACATTCCTCAAGACCACTGCCGAGGCCGGTTTTGGCCGGCGTCGCCTTGAAGGGATTAAAAACTCTACTCGACTTAAAATGTCATATTTATAAACTAGATTAACAACTTAGTCTGTCTGCCCGTCCGTGTGTCTGTCCGTGCATCCGTCAATCTGTTTGTCCGTCCGTCCGTCGATCCTTCCGTCGGTCGGTCGGTCTGTCGGTCGGACACATTTCTTACATTTCTGACAAAGGTCCAACTCAATTCTAGCCCGTCGCACTTGTTAGATAACAATCCGTACATCTTAATAAATCCTCAAGATTAGTTTGGCTAACTGGTTAGGATATTAATTATGCGTGAGCCAAAAAATAGTAAGACGACGTCTGTGTCTGATTAGTTGTTTGAAACAGGTTCATAATGTAGTCTGCGCCCTCTTGCCCTCATCAAGCTTAGAGGAAATATTGGTTAACACCCTTTCTTCCCTTATCGCCACACATCTCCATCTCCAGGTAGGAATACTGTATATCTCTCGAATAGATTAAGTCCAGTTTCACTGAATGTTGTTGTTAGTACTTTCAGTCAAATTAGTTACACAATATCTAGGAAAATATGTGTTACGCCAAATAAGTTTCTGATTAATATGATTGAAGAGGTTAATTATTATCGCCTGCTGATGGCATTATCGTTCGCACGTGCGTCTCCATATTGGATCTATAGCGATCCTGTAAGATTCAGTTATCTTCCTGTCTAGATGTCTGCTATTTACTGTTAGTACGCCAATTAACGTTATGCCAAAAAATAAACAATGGTTCCAATTGCTTAGCCGTTTGTTCATCGCTTCGTTGTTTTTGCAATTCGCGCGGCCCTATGACGTGGAAGAACAGGAGATAAATTTGGATGTGCGTCAGAGGGTTTCAACATTGATTATTAGTTCTTGTAATGATGCTAAAATATGCTTTAAATCAGCAAATTTGTACAGCACTGTATAGCAAAGATATGTATTTCTTTGATCATTTTTAGCCAATTACAGGACGAGAAACCATAGGACATCAGCTAATCAGAGGACAGAAAAATATGCAACATCAGCGAATCACAGGACAGGAAAACCTGGGACATTAGCGAACCACAAGGAGAGTTCCGTCAGATATTAATCAGATATGAAGATGTTGAGAACAATATTATGGATTGGTATTACCCTGGCAGATGCATATTATGGATTGGTATTACCCTGGCAGATGCATATTATGAATTGGTATTACCCTGGCAGATGCACATTATGGATAGGTATTACCCTGGCAGATGCATATTATGGATTGGTATTACCCTGGCAGATGCCTATCATGAATTGGTATTCCCTTGGCAGATGCCTATTATGAATTGGTATACCCTTGGCAGATGCCTATCATGAATTGGTATTATCCTGGCGGATGCCTATCACGAATTGGTATTACCATGGCAGATGCATATTATAGATTGGTATTACCCTGACAGATGCCTATTATGAATTGGTATTACCATGGCAGATGCCTATTATGAATTGGTATTGCCATGGCAGATGCATATTATGAATTGGTATTACACTGGCAGATGCCTATCATGAATTGCTATTCCCTTGGCAGATGCCGATCATGAATTGGTATTCCCTTGGCAGATGCCTATCATGAATTGGTATTATCCTGGCGGATGCCTATCACGAATTGGTATTACCCTGGCAGATGCATATTATAGATTGGTATTACCCTGGCAGATGCCTATTATGAATTGGTATTACCATGGCAGATGCCTTTTATGAATTGGTATTACCCTGGCAGATGCATATTATAGATTGGTATTACCCAGGCAGATGCCTATTATGAATTGGTATTACCCTGGCAGATGCCTTTTATGAATTGGTATTACCCTGGCAGATGCCTTTTATGAATTGGTATTACCCTGGCAGATGCCTATTATGAATTGATATTACCCTGGCAGATGCCTATTATGAATTGGTATTACCCTGGCAGATGCCTATTATGAATTGATATTACCCTGGCAGATGCCTATTATGAATTGATATTACCCTGGCAGATGCCTTTTATGAATTGGTATTACCATGGCAGATGCCTATTATGAATTGGTATTACCCTGGCAGATGCATATTATGAATTGATATTACCCTGGCAGATGCCTATTATGAATTGATATTACCCTGGCAGATGCATATTATGAATTGATATTACCCTGGCAGATGCATATTATGAATTGATATTACCCTGGCAGATGCCTATTATGAATTGATATTACCCTAGCAGATGCCTATTATGAATTGATATTACCCTGGCAGATGCATATTATGAATTGGTATTACCATAGCAGATGCCTATTATGAATTGGTATTACCACGGCAGATGCATATTATGAATTGGTATTACCCTAGCAGATGCCTATTATGAATTGGTATTACTCTAGCAGATGCCTATTATGAATTGGTATTACCCTGGCAGATGCATATTATGAATTGGTATTACCATGGCAGATGCCTTTTATGAATTGGTATTACCATGGCAGATGCCTATTATGAATTGGTATTACCATGGCAGATGCCTATTATGAATTGCTATTACCCTGGTAGATGCATATTATAGATTGGTATTACCCTGGCAGATGCCTATTATGAATTGGTATTACCCTGGCAGATGCATATTATAGATTGGTATTACCATGGCAGATGCCTATTATGAATTGGTATTACCCTGGCAGATGCATATTATAGATTGGTATTACCATGGCAGATGCCTATTATGAATTTGTATTACCCTGGCAGATGCATATTATGGATTGGTATTACCCTGGCAGATGCATATTATGAATTGGTATTACCATGGCAGATGGCTATTATGAATTGGTATTACCCTGGCAGATGCATATTATAGATTGGTATTACCATGGCAGATGCCTATTATGAATTTGTATTACCCTGGCAGATGCATATTATGGATTGGTATTACCCTGGCAGATGCATACTATGGATAGGTATTACCCTGGCAGATGCATATTATGGATTGTTATTACCATGTCAGATGCATATTATGGATTGGTATTACCCTGGCAGATGCATATTATGGATTGGTATTACCCTGGCAGATGCATATTATGGATAGGTATTACCCTGGCAGATGCCTATTATGAATTGGTATTACCCTGGCAGATGCCTATTATGGATAAGTATTACCCTGGCAGATGCCTATTATGAATTGGTATTACCCTGGCAGATGCATACTATGGATAGGTATTACCCTGGCAGATGCATATTATGGATAGGTATTACCCTGGCAGATGCCTATTATGAATTGGTATTACCCTAGCAGATGCCTATTATGAATTGGTATTACCCTGACAGATGCCTATTAGAAGGTAGGCGTGGGGGTGGATTGACGAGTTGAAAAGTTTTTTTTGTTCAGGGCCATGCTGCCATATGTGTGATATTTAGCGTGTTGCAAATCCATAAATATGCAAAATGTGGTGGCATTTCTTTCAAATTTCTTCACAAGTTCCATTATTTATTACAATGGGTTATAAGTCTTGACCAGATTAATGCCCTTCTTAATGACCCATGGGATGTTGCTAACGTTAGTAAGCATGCATTAACATCAAGTCTTCAACTCAATGCATAATCTATGACACCTTGGTATCTTCCACATAGGAGTTTCACTATTTATTAATTTGTGACTTCTTTCAAAATAAGCGAGTACACATTTTGTCAAAATATTATCACAAACGACCAAATTTTTTCTAATTTCTCCAACTCTTCTGAACACATAACAAGAAACTGTTAGCCGCCCAAACGCTAGGCGGAAGGTGCCAGAGAATTGCCAGGTTCGAACCCCACTCGGGTCGAGAAAAATTGAAACGGTAAAATTACATTCCAGATGATGAATGAGATAGATCCTAGTGCCAGTGCGTCGTCAACGACAGGGTTCATAGAACTAATTATTGACAATAATAAAAACTGCATACTTGCGAGTGTCTAGTGATCTAGCAGGGGGATCTCAGAAATGTAAATATGAGAAGAATATCTGGAATATACACCATAAAAAAATTCAAGTCAATCCGTGTGGTTGTGAGACGGGTGGTTGAAAGCCAGTCCGGTGAAAAAGGATTCTTGTCCTCTGGATGCTGGTCTGGTGGTAGAGCACTCGCCTCCCTAGGCGAAAAGTGCCACAGAATTGCCAAGTTCGAACCCCTCTCCGGTCGAAAAAAATTGAAAAAGGTAAAATTACATTCCAGATGATGTATGAGCTAGATCTTAGTGCCAGTGCGTCGTCAACGACAGGGTTCATAGAACTACTACTACTACTACTACTACTACTACTACTACTACTACTACTACTACTACTACTACTACTACTACTACTACTACTACTACTACTACCACTACTACTACTACTACTACTACTACTACTACTGGTGCTACTACTACAAGGCTATTGCTATTATATAGATAAATATTCACTACCGCCATAAATGTTATATTATATGTTACTCATATGCTGTGTAAAACGCCTAAGTGTGAATAAAGAATCTGAATCTGACTCTATGGAGTCAAGTTCATCCAACGATGATGCATGGCTGTGTTCTGCTGCTGAAAGAAATGATAGAAGGATGTCTCCATTGTACAATCGGAAAGGAAACTGACACGTTTTCTGACAAACACATGGGGAGCTCGCTTCTCTCTATTGTGGTAAAGATATTGGTGCGTGTCCTGCTGAACCACATGACACATCTAGAGGAACGGCTCCTGCCAGAACACTAATGTGGGTTTCGAAAGGGATGAGCCCCACTGATATGGTCTTCACAGCAAGGAAACCGCGGGATAAGTGCTAGGAACAGTACCCTGTTCTCTACTTAGAGACTTTGCTATACAAGTAGTCGTGGGATTGCAGTATTTTGGCCTTTGCAGGAAATCGAAACCACAACCGGCGAAAGTGCCTAGCATCATAGCCCGCACACGCTTCCACCACACGAACGCCACAACTCTTGTAGCGTTGGAGTGGTGGAAGCGTTTGTGGGATATGATGTTAGGCGCTTTTGTCGGTTGTGGGTTCGATTTCCTGTCAATATTTAGACTTTGTACACCTGACCAAATCATTTGATGATACAGTATGCCACGATGGGCTCTGGCAGATCCTCGCCAGGTTCACATGCCCTGAGTCCAGCACCATGGTACGTCAGCTCCTCGGCAGCATGCTTGTCCAGGAGCTCGATGATGAAGCATACTCGGCATCAGTCCCATCCACCAATGACGTTAAACGGGGAGGTGTGCTAGCCCCAATCCTATTCAACATGATCTTCATGGCGATGTTATCGGTGCATTTAGCGACTGCGCAGATGGTATCAAGGTAAGGTAAAGAATGGATGGCAAGTCTTACAAGTCCGCAGCAACGTGCGGGATGCAACTATCTATGACGTCATGTTGGCTGACACCCGTGGTCTCAATGCCAACAGTACATCAGAGATACAGCGTGCCATGGACCCCATCTCCACACCGTGCAACAACAACTTCGGGCTGACCATCAGCAACAAAACGACGCAAGTAATGTACAAACCGGATACTCATATATAAGAACTAAGTAACGCCTATCATCAAGGTCAAAGAGAATCGGCTCGATGCAGTGGAGAAGTTCACATATCTATGCAGCAGTCTCTCCAGAGTTGTTCATATTGGTGATGAAATCAATGCACATATTGTCAAAAGCCAGCATTTTACCCCCTCTTGTGTCAACAGCGCCTCAAAGCGCTCAAAATACTACTTGATATATCAATTAAGCATTTTGAGGATCAATATTTGTCAAGACATATTTATTTTAGAAGACTATTTTTGGTAAATTTACAACTGAATTTTTTATCTCCGGCTTGACCATTGAAGGGGTAATAGTAAAGAAATTTTAAGTTTTTACTTAGCCAGTGTCTACCTGCAGGCCCAGAGAAGAGTCTTTTTGAAAATTTAACACTAGAATGACTGGCTCGGTTACCGAGCCAGTCATTCTAGTAGTAAATACGCAAAATAATCCTCTTCTTTATGCCTTTCAAATAGCCATGTCTGACGACCATTGCAAAGTTATTTTTGGTCAGTTTGCCCATTAAAGGGGTACCTTGACATAAGCGGGATTAACAGTATTAGGTGCAGTTTTAATGAGCCGCATTCTCTCATCCTAGGTGTGGGCGACGTTTTGATTAAAGGCTCCGAAGAGCGTATGATCTATTCCTCTTAGGAATAAGCACATTGCTTTGGCTAATCTTTGCACACCTGCGTAGGCATACACGTGCTTTGATGGAGCACATTTATAAGCGAAACCTGCCAAAAATAAATAAAGAGAGTTAATCATAAAGTCTACCACAATGAAATATTGTTCTCGCTCACTGATAGTAACACATTACGTAAATACTATGTATCAGATAGGCTTACACTCGCCTGTCCCCTGAGGCGTGTGTTCGAGTTGTCGGGGTAGACATACGTTCACCACATATTGTTATTCACGTTTTCAGTTTCGGGGTATAAATACTCCACCCACTTAAATGCCGCTACAATGCGTTCTAGTCGTTTGTATACAAATATTATATAATCTGTCTATAATAGACGAAAGCCCAGAAGGCTCATTCGAAATTGAAAATTCAAAATTCCAAAACCGACTTCGAAATTCAAATCTCGACTTCGAAATTCAAAACTCGACTTCGAAATTCAAAACTCGACTTCGAAATTCAAATTTTAATTCAGCCAGTTAGATTTTACGTTTGAGCATTTTAAAACAACCACTGCTGGTGCAAGGTCGATGACGACTCCTGTTTCTGAAACAAATTGAGAAGCGTTTACTTTCTTCTTGAAAAAAATGTAATGTTATTGCTTATTACTGATGTGTGTATGGGCCACAATGCATAACATGGTAATGGTCACCATGTACTCCAAACTGATTGGCTGTACACTGCACATGCGTACTAATATACCTATCACCTATTAGAATTAGAATTGAGAGTTTAGCTTCGCTAAGTTATCACTGCAATTCAAGATTGGCATATCTAATTTTCGCCCGGTTTTGGGCAAAATCAAGGATAATTGCATAATGAAAATTTTATAGAAGGTGCTAAAACGGAACAATAGAGAGGCAATTTAACTATACATACATTTACAAGTATTTATCAGTACAATCACCGGTTCCCGTGACAGCAAAGACGCGCTATCGTCCTAGATTATTTATGGATTGTGTGGCTGTTAGGGCATGGTGGTAAATGGAGTGAGGGCAAGACTGAAATCTGGGAGCCTTTGCTACAACCTTAAGCTGTGTTTACCTGGCACGCGGGGTGCGGAATACGGAATGCGGAACGGAAAGCAGGTATGCGGAATGTGGGTAAAACATCGCTTGTATCATTTACATGCCCGCGATATCATTGCGTTATTTTATTGCATTTTTATTGGTTATATTGCGATATCTCTATCAAATTTCTTTCAAACGCGACAACACATTATTTTACGCTTTGCTATCTAGCTTTCCACTGAGACCATCACAAAATGTGTATGTGCTGTGGCGAGAGATGTAGATCCATAATCTAACAACATGTAATTATAATATTACTGATTTCCTAATTTTTTCAACAAATTAGTTCTTATAATTTTAGACGATGCATCCGCTTTATCTACTTGCATTACCCTTTCGTTGCTAGGCTACATGTGCTCTATCTCGCAATGGAATCTTTTCCTTCCGGAAAAACCGCTACACCGATCGATCGGGTTTTCCGCGTTCCACCGTTCTGCGTTCCGCATACCGCTTACCGCGTGCAGGTAAATGGATAAAGGAAAATAGTAAAGAGCGATCTGAAGTATATTCCACGTTCCGTTCCCGCAACCCGCTTTCCGCATTCCGCGTGCCAGGTAAACGCAGCTTAGTCACTATACATTTGTATGACCATATATGAGCATGTATGCTGCACATATTTTGACATGCTACCAAAACACCCACAACTACTGCACCAATACACCCATAGCTATCCTATCCAGAGCAATATACGCCTATTGTTATGCCCTACATATGCACGAATTGTTACTCTACCAATACCTCCACTGGTACCATTCCCTACCGTTGGTGACATCGTATTCCAAAATTTGGATAAAACTAACAATATTCTGTCGGGTAATAGCGTGGTTTACTCTCCCAACAAAGACCGGTCTCTGAAGTGAAGTCTGTGTAACAGTTTACACACCCCGAGGTCAATCTAAAAATAGAAGCGTGACTTCTTCGAGAACACACCTCTAATGTAATGACCGGCCATCTAATTGCTTCATCACAACGACTAGACTGCTACACAGACTCCACTTCGGAGACCAAACAGATCGAGACGCAGTCTATCTCCGTAGCGGACTGTGAAAGGAACACTGGATCGTGTTGATATTGGTATCATCTTAACATCTCTATCACTAGCTGATGCAGACATTAAAATCGACTCGATCTACCCAGTGGTTCGTGTGATATCAGCATCTACGCAAAGTCAGTAGATTCTTGAACTCATTTTGTGTGCTACATATTTGAATTTTAGAACGGATTCAGAGGGACTATTTTTCTGTTAACTACTTGTCATACAGACTACTATATTCTTTATATCATCTCGTTTTACGTGAATTAATATTGCCTGGTATGAAGAGAGTAGCACCCGTGCCCTTTTAAGTTTCAATTCTCTCTACCACCATATTCTGGTGGAAATCACTACGCCAATGGCTACTCAATACATACGAGATACTTTTCTCGACCTCGGTTCGAAGGAGATCTCGCGAGATACAAATTACCCCCAAGGCCTGCGATATGTCTTGTATCAACACATGCCCTCATAAGCTTTATGTGAAGCCTGAGTGAATAAAACGTGAACTTGAACTTGCGATTTGGAGAGGAATGCTGTCTCCAGCAATATGGGGCGTGTCAACATATGCCATTCGGAGACGTATTGTGTGTTGTTCTCATTGGTCAGTTAAATAGGGAAACGTATGATTGCATTGTGTGATCTGATTGGTCAGTTAAATAGGTAAACGTATGGCTGCATTGTGTGTTCTGATTGGCCAGTTAAATAGGGAAACGTATGATTGTATTGCGTGTTCTGATTGGCCATTTAACTAGGGAAACCTATGATTGTATTGTGTGTTCTGATTGGCCGGTTAAATAAGGAAAGGTATGATTGTATTGTGTGTTCTGATTGGCCGGTTAAATAAGGAAAGGTATGATTGTATTGTGTGTTCTGATTGGCCGGTTAAATAAGGAAAGGTATGATTGTATTGTGTGTTCTGATTGGCCGGTTAAATAAGGAAAGGTATGATTGTATTGTGTGTTTTATGTGGTCAGTTAAATGGGGAAACGTGGAAAGAACTTATGCTTGCATCGCGTTTCCTGATTTGTCAATTAAATAAAGAAACATGTTTTGTCTTTAAATTCAATATGCCCTCCAACTTACAGATAACATGTCCATACGTTTCAACGTGACATTCCCCCATTTACCCACGGACGGGCACACGCACGCACACACGCACGCACGCATACGCACGCACGTACGTTCGCACGTACACACGCACACACGCACTGACCCTGTGCGCAAGCACGCACGAACGCACGCACTAAGCCATCTACCATACTGGCAGGTATTTACATAAGTTGAGTGAGGATATGTTCGGGGAAAGAGAATAATGCGATGTTTAGTCCAATGTAAACAAAGACGCGCATGAAGACGCAGTAGATGACAAGCAGACACACGCAGATTGCTCCCTCATGTGTTATATGGCTGTCTGGAGACAATCAAAGGCTGAATGGAAACATTGCTGTAATTATAGTCAATTACATCTTCCGAGATCACCTTGCCGGGCACGAACAAGTGGCCACCGACGGCAGCCATTTGTAGGTGGTCACATGTTACAGATAATGGAGGAATCAATCGTTAGCCATGCCCCGCCCATCTCTAGCTCTAAGCTCCACCCACACTTCAGCATGTTGGAATCGATCGATCCCTGAACTGCCTGACTATCGATTTCCAGAAAACAATACTGGTAAGCTGGTGAAAATTTGGAACCTGATTTGGCTAGGCGCTGTTGCTGCCTATGACAGCAACAGCGCCCAGTCAAATGAGTTTCAAAATAATCACCACCATCTTTATTAAATGGTAGACATACAATTCGTACAACAACGCGTAGTCCGTCATCAATCAAGCGTTCCAGGCGAACTTATCCACGTCATTCATGACGTCATTGATTATGACGTCATCCTACACGTCACGTATTTGATTATGACGTTATATGATTGATGGACAAACCCTAAAGGACCATTGTGCGCCCAATTTGCTATTGCCGCAATGCTTCAAATTGAGTGTATGTGGTTTTACGGTCCTCACCCCTGGAGGAGGAGATTCTTGATTCAATATGCTTAGATAGTGATACATGAAAGTTTGTTCCAAAATGAAATTGATGCGAATCATGAACAAATGATTAATCTATATAAGAGACAGGGAGATATACATAATTACTGGTGCTGTAGTCTGCAATGGAATCCATGGAAATGCAACTAAACATGCTGGTAGCACAAACCTGCATGACAAGCACAGACACACCTGTTTTAATCCACACCCACCGTCATAATCAATGGACCTTTCCGGTTTTAGCAATGCCCCGCCCATCTCTAGCTAGGCTCCACCCACAACTCGCTCGTGTTGGGATTGATCGATCTCTGAGCGCCCTGTCATATTAATTTCAAAATATTCAACGGCATGTTTATTAAATAGCAAAGAATTACAAAGACATACAATTCATACAACGTGTCGGACCATTTGAGATTTGATGACGGTCTATATGGAACCAGTTGTGACGTAATGAATATGACGTCATCATACACGCGCTGAGCTGATTATAACGTCATACAAAGTCAGATGATGGATGGAAAGATGAATTGAACGCGAAAAGCCGTATTCGAAAATTCATTTAGGCCTACAATTTCATAATTATTATGTTGAATGTTTTGAAACTAATTTGCCTGCGAACTGTTGTCGCTTATAGCAAAAGTAATCAACAATTTACCCACAGTGTCCCTAAGATTGATATACATGAAACTGAGGTTTCTAAGGGTTAAATTGAGTGTACCTGTGTGACATCTAATGATCTGTATAGCCACAATGTGACCGTATACCCAAACACGCATCAGTCTGCCAATGCAGAAGGAGATATCTGCCGGGATGGCATATAACATTCTTACTAAAAGGTGCTGCTACTTAAGATCATAGACGTTATCTACCTCGGTAATACCGTGAAACCTGTTTGACGGACCACCTATCTTTGGGGCGATATGACTATGGTTCATATATGCAGCTGCAACGACAGATCATATGTCTAAAAGGGCCACCATTTTTTGTGTAACATATCCTACAGCAAATGGCCTGCATTAAGAGTCCATCTGCCGATAGTGTGTTCCATAAGGTGGTCGCCTAAGACATGTCTTATACTACTGTGCTAGTAGAATAATGGAGGGATCCGATTTGTCACTCAAGTATCTGACGTCATAATCAATTACGTCATTAGTTAGTTGAAGTCACAATCATGTCATGAACGAAGTCCGTCACGTATACGAATAATTGTATGTAAATAATGGAGGTACAATCAAATAAACATTATGTTGAATATTTTGAAACTAATTTGACCGAAAGCTGTTGGAAAGTCAAATTAGTTTTAAAGTATTCAACATCGTTTTCTGCATCCTTACCTTGAAATTGGGAATCTGGTAATTTAGTGCTCAAAGTACATAAATTGCTTCCAAAACCCGCATACAATCTTGGCTGGGCTTAGCTGGAAATGGGCGGGCATGGCTAAAAATGGACCACTCCGTTCCTCGACAAAGCGTTTATATTGCATCTTTCTGGGACAAAACCCGAAGCTGTGAGGAATTACCCTAATTGACTTTGCACGAACAAAAGGGTCGTCTCGATCGATTTGCTTCTAGAGCTGATATCATTTTCGCTAAACGTAACTTTTATTTGAAAGAACAGTACCTGTAAATCATTAACTGAACTTAATTACGTCATTCTCCTTTAATCATTTCTACGCTGAAGTTTCAGAATCGCTATTGCAAAAGAAACATACGGGTAAGTTGTTGGATGTTTTGAAAGCAATTTGAGTGGGAGCTGTTGTTGCCACAGGCAACAACATCCCAAATCAAATTACATTCAATATATTCCACAGTTGACTACGTTGTAAATGATTGTCCGTCCTATTTTGGGTTTTCGGAGTCAGAGGGTTGAGACCACCGTGCTAGAATCGGGGATGGCCGGTAGCTACAAATACATGTGCCAAAAACGTTAAGGGCTAATTGACCACTTCTGACAATCTAGTAATTACTCCGGTGTGTTTATTAGCGAGACTATTAGGAGTGGAAACACCGTCATTATACCAACGCTGTATAGATATTAGGGGGTAGTTATGCATATATTAACTCTCGAAAATGTCCGGTAATGTTCGGGATGTATTATCATGGCTGCCGACCGATGAATCGTTGCTAGCCCATGGAAGGAGAGCGTGGGAGAGAGGGATGGAGAACGATGGCGAGCGAGGGGTGAGAGAAGAGAGAGAGAGAGAGAGAGAGAGAGAGAGAGAGAGGGAGAGAGAGAGAGAGAGGGAGGGGAGGGAGAGGGGCGGGACGGGTTGATAGGGATAGGTAGAGAGGGTCGGAGGGGGGGACAAGGTAGAAGGGATGGATGTGGGAGCGAGGGTGGGTGGGGTGGTAGAGCCGATAGAGTGGGCGATGAAGAGAGTAGGAGAAAGAGAGGTGGGACGGAGGGAAGGATAGTGGGTGGGAAGAGAGGTGGGAGGAGGATGGAATGAGAGAGAGAGAGAGAGGGAGAGCGAGAGAGAGAGAGAGAAAGAGAGACGATAGGGATGTATGTAGATGTGGCAGAAGGAGTGGGTGGTGGTGAAAGGGAGTGGTGTGCGGTTGGGCAGAGCAACATATAAACACAGGAATATAACAAAGTTTTTAAAAGAGTTTTCGCATGGAGTTGTCCAGCTATAAGAGATTAACGCAGACACAAGTTGAAGTTCACTTCATTACGCTCAGGTCCATCACGTGATGCCTGTTTAAGAATAGACTTCTACAAAAATAGAACGGGCATAGCGTGTCGCATGTCTTTGGTCTCTTGACAATTAATCAATGGATTGATTTATCGATCTGTCTTCGGTCGGCCCGCTGACCATCAAGCCTAACCGCCAAAGCCAGTCCACCAACCATAGCCGAGCTAGACGTTCCCATCCACAACCATCTATTGTCACTATTCCACTCTTCTGGGAGACACCCCCCCCCCTCTTAATATAAAAGCGGGGTTTGGTTGCCTGATTTTCCCAATATATGTTGATGACCAATACAATGATGGGTAATGGTAACAGTATTTTGTTATCGCAGATATTTGTGGTGCATGCAAATATAGGAATCCAGTTTTTGCTATGCCCCGCCCACATTTAGCTAAGCTTCACCCACGCTTCGCCCGTGTTGTGATCGATCGATCAATTCTTGAACTCACTGACTATCAATTTCTAGAAAACTATACAGGTAACATGTTGCATATTTTGAGACTAATTTGACTGGATGCTGTTGTTGCCTATGGCAGCAACAACGCCCAGTCAAATTAGTTTCAAAATATTCAACAGCATTTTTATTGAATAGTAAACACATACAATTCGTGAAACCTGACCGACTATTAGACGGACTAAGTCGCATCATTCGCGGCGTAATTGATTATGACGTCAGCCTACACGTCACGTATATATTTATGACGTCACATGACTGACTGAGAAACTGGAATCCTCCATTTCGATAATTAGTCTAACCTACATGCCTCCACATCACCTCACAAAGCACATTTCTGTACGAAAGCTGGTCAGAATCAACAAGAGCAATCCTATAATGCAGACATCGACCTCCCGTTTTGCCATATTTTTGAAAGGTTTCAGGGTTTGCAGATGTTTCGGAATTTCCGGATCACGACCAAATGTGGTGAATCCTCATGTATGACCATGCCCGTGCTTGTGCTAAAATGTGAGTGAAATAGGACGAGCAGTTTTCGAGACATACATAGATTTGGAATTTGATCTTTTAATCCGGATCATGATGGAAGTTTCGAAATCGGTGATTACGGCAATATAATTTGTTGTGTTAATAATTACGCAGCAATTCGCTCTATCTTCAATGAATTTGTTTGTCTGGTGGTCTATGCGCAAATCAAGTTGTCAAGCAGGACAATTCACCTTTCCAGAGTACCCACCCATCATATGGCGTCATAATGAACTGTGTAATGTGTACAATGACATCATAATGAATGACATCATGAATGACGTCGATAAGTACGTCACGAACGCATGTTTGAAGACGGTCTTTGCGTTGTTGTACAATTTGTTTGCTTTTACTATTTAATAAATATACTGTTGCATATTTTGAAACTAATTTGACTGGGCGCTGTTGTTGCCATAGGCAGCAACAGCACCCAGTCAAATTAGTTACAAAATATTCAACAGCTTCCCTGTATAGTTTTCAGGAAATTGATAGCTAGGGCATTTGGGGATAGATCAATCCCAACACGGCGAGGTGTGGGTGGAGCTTAGCTAGTGATGGGTGGGGCATAGCTAAAAATGGAAAGGACAATTCACGATAGCAGTGTGTCTTCATCTAGATATATCGCTTCTTTCGTATTTAACGCACCTCAGAAAACACGTAAATACGTGTTAAGAGAGATCGTCAAAATTGGACCACACATCGGTAGAACTGTTATGTCAAAATTATCATACATGTAATGTAGATGATCTTTCAGATTACCTTTGGACAAACAGATTACCAACCATTAAACATAGAAAGAGATCGGGAATTCACATGTTGTTGTTGTTGTTGTTGTTGTTTTTGTTGTTTTTGTTGTTTTTGTTGTTTTTGTTGTTGGTTTTGTTTATTTGCCGCTTACACGTAAATGTATTTGATCCATGACTCACTCTAAGAGGAGCTTCCCCGAAGGGTTGCCTTGCTTCCCCGAAGAGTTGCCTTGCTTCCCCGAATGGTTGCCTTGCTTCCCCGTATGGTTGCCTTGCTTCCCCGTATGCTTACTCTAAATACACAACTTGCTGCTGATGAACACAATCTTAAGTCGTGTTCTCACTAGAAAGTTAATCAGGAATAACGCCATACTTCAGTATGGCGTTATTCCGGATTAAGTCTCTAGTTGGAACACGGCCTAAGGTTGTGTTGACACTAAGGATGTTAATCCCAAGTAAGTCCTAGGTAAGTCCGATCGATCGCAAAAATGTGTTTACTTATTATAATCTCTGTAAGCGTGACCGCTTACATGCGTAAAACGAAATTTTGTGATCAATTGGACTTGCTTCTTATTAGCTCTCCATTGTGCACACGACCTACGTGAACGGATAACGTCAAACCCATTTAGAAGCTAACGCTAAACCTTTTAACTCTGAATTCCCACAGTCTCAATTTGCTGAGGACTTTGAAATTAACTTGACAGAAAGCTACAGCTTCCAGTCAATTTTTTTTTTAATATTCAACAACGTATTTATTTAATTGTAAATGATTTTTTTTTATTCGGACGTTCGCGTTGAAAAGGTTAGATAAACATGGATGTCAAACACGCACGGAAGGGAAAGTATTCCACTGCTTGCCTTCAAGATGCATGTAGGTCTACGCCGTGAAATGAAATTGTAACCATTAAATCTCACTTATTGAAATGGAATATTGCTTAATAGGGTTAGAACCAGCACGACTCTTATTCCAAGAGAGAAGGGGGAGGGTGGGTGGGTGGGGATGATAGGATCGCGATAGGAGATAAGTTCTATTATATATTTATTTACGAATTTTTTCAAGGGATATGATTAGAGATCTTAGCTAAATGTTATTGTAGGAGACCAGACGGCTTCAAATTGGTTCAGTTTTCTTCAGAAAAGATTGCCAAATACCTGTCAGTTCATCGGTGAGATTGCTAAGCAATTCCAATCCGGATAAAACATCCCGGAATCACGGCCAAAATAAATATCAAGTTTACCGATTGTTTGTCGATCATACATCAGCGCTGCCAGAACGTGTTTATTGTTCATAATCCGTATGTCATTGCCTGAGCAGCTACCTGGCGTGCGAATAGGGGATTCCGGGTTTGCTGCTGCAGTTGTAGAGAAGATGGCAATCCGTGGATCATGTTCCAGTCTGCTGGGTGGATCATTGCCGGGTCTTGTGCGTGGACATGTTGCAATCAGGGGCATGTTCTGAGTGTGGAAATGTTGAAATCATGGGCGTGTTCAGAGTGTGGGTATGCTGTTGCCATGGTGGTGTTCTGATCTGAGTGTGGACATGCAGTTGCCAAGCTTGTGTTCTGAGTGTGGACATGCTGCTGTCATGCTCGTGTTCTGAGTGTGGACATGCTGTCGCCATGCTCGTGTTCTGAGTGTGGCCACGCTGTTGCCATGCTTGTGCTCTGAGTGTAGACATGATGTTGCCATGCTTGTGTTCTGAGTGTGGCCACGCTGTTGCCATGCTCGTGTTCTGAATGTGGCCACGCTGTTGCCATGCTGGTGTTCTGAGTGTGATCATGCTGCTGCCATGCTCCTGTTCTGAGTGTGAACATGCTGTTGCCATGCTAGTGTTCTGGACGCGGCAATGTTGCATTCACGGGCGTGTTCTGGTTCTGGAATTATTGCAATGCTTGCCGTGTTCTGGTGTAGAAATATTGCCATTACGGTGTGCCATGGGTGTGGGTATGTTGCAATTACGGGCGTGTCATGGGTGTGGGCATGTTGTAATTACTGGCGTGTTCTACGGTAGAAATGTTGCAATTACGGTGTATCATGGGCGTGGGCATGTTGCAATTACGGCGTGTCATCGGTGTGGGCATGTTGCAATTATGGGCGTAGGATGGTGGGGCTGGGATAGAGAGAGGTGACGAATGGAGGTAATGTGGATGGAGGGAAGAGGGAGGAGCAGTGCGTGCGTACATACATGCGTGCTGTGGTCATGTTGCAATCACGGGCGTGTCATGGAGCCATGATTGGGTGGGGTGGGGTGGGGGCGAGGGGGTTGGTGTGCGTGGGGGTGGGGGTATTCTTCAATCAGTGACAGGTAATTGTGTTTTTTGTAAAAAGTGCAGTACTCGTATTTGCATAATATAAACACATTTTGCGCGACATTTTAAAGAAGGCTATACGGAATGATACATTTCAAATCGCTCAAAAACGCGTTTGAGGTTATTTTCGGATATATAGCCTCGGTAAGCTCTCTAAAGGGAACACTGTTTGCAACGAACATGTATCTGTTTTTCAATACAAAGGCGGCGAGTCCAGTCGTCTTAATACAGATCCGCATTTCTTCCGAAAAGTTCATTTACTATAGTCAATGTGCTATATTGAGGAAGCAACTATTTGTAGTGAGCACATGTTGTTGACAGATCTTAAAGAAGCAACATCTTTTGGTGCCAAACATAAGTGCTCGTTATAAACAGTGTTGTCCGTATGAACATCAACATATGCTTGTGTCTGAGCGTATCCTAATCTGTAAGTCAAATAGACAGGCTGGCACACATGCTTTCTTATGTCGATACTGCTTGTGGTTCGCAATAGAATGGACCACGGAAACCTCTCAAAACAAAGTGGTTACGCTTCATATATGATTGATGCGAACACCTGGCGACTGGCGTGCCTGGCTAGGTAAGATAGAGGTCGTCCTACCGACAGAGGACAATGAGTTGATAAACACGGCGACTAAATAATAACCATAATTAAATCTCTGTGTAAGGTAGACGTTTGAGTGCGCGTTTGTGCGACTTTGCTGTGAGAGGCGTACAGGCGGGGAGAAAGAGAGAGGGGGGAACGAGGGAGGGTGGGATGGGGTGGAGGGCGGTAGGGTGCGTTTGGAGAGGTGACGAATGGAGGTAGTGCGGGTGCGCGCGTACATATATGCATGTGTGCATGCATGCGTGTGTGTTGCGTTCCCCAACCAGAACTACGGGCGCAACTCAAAAGCTTTTAGACCCCATAATAATCAATGACTTAGTGGAACCAATTGATTCTGGCATCATCCCGATATTAGCATTCGTCTCAGACCATATAGCAACATATATCACAATAGAATGTGAAGATTATTTACAACCGACATATACCCGTGAGGTATGGATCTACCACAAAGCGAATGTTGGTCAATTAAAGACGGAATTGGTCGAAACAAATTGGAACAACATATTAAATCGCTCAGATAGCATTGACGAGGCTTGTGAGGCATTTCACGAAAATATTATGGCTATTGCAAAATCATGCATTCCAGTGCGCAATGTAACAATACGAGATAATGATAAACCGTGGTACGACAACGTGATTAGAAGTGAAAGTAGAAAGCGTGACAGGTTGCGCAAGGCAGCTAGACGTACGGGAAAACAGTCAGATTGGGATAATTATAGAAAACATAGAAACCGGGTCAACAACATGAAAACTTACGCGAGGCAAAAATATATTAATAGCTTGGACGAGGAATTAAGCGAACTTTCTCTGCGAAACTGTAAGAAATATTGGAAATCGTCCGGTCATTAGTTACTGGAAAGAGCAACCGTAGTAAAATTTCACCGCTTGTGTACAAAACGTGCAAGGAGACGTGGAGGATATCGCCTTCTCGGATCAAGAACAAGCAGATTTGATGAATTCATATTTTGTAAATATTGCCAAATTAGATGATGGTAATGTTGTTCTTCCAACTTTTAGATTTAAATGCGACGGCCGAATAAACTATATTTCGCTTTCTGCGCAGGAAATAGAAGAGGCAATTTTATTACTACCAACAAACAAAGCATCGGGTCCAGACAAAATCAACCATAAACTGCTCAAGATGTGTCCAAAAGAAATCTCCATTCCTCTCAGCTTCTTTTTAATAAATCTCTAACTGACTGTCGTTTCCCATCACAATGGAAAACTGCGCATGTAGTGCCATTATTCAAGAAGGGTGCTGAGAGTAATCCAGCTAATTATAGACCTGTGTCATTACTAAGTTGTGTTGGTAAATTAATGGAACGTCTGGTATTTAAAAAGCTATATAATCACATGAATCAATACAATTTACTTTATAAATATCAAGTCGGATTTCGTCCTGGATGCTCGACTATGTATCAACTAATGACATATATAATCAAATTGCCAAGGGTCTCAATGAGCGTCAACAAACATGTTCAATATCCTATGATGTCTCAAAAGCATTTGACAGAATATGGCACAAAGGCCTTTCGTTTAAATTAAATCAATACGGGATTTGTGGCAGCCTTTTACTATGGCTAGAAAACTACCTTCGTAAAAGAAGTCAATTTGTATCAGTAAATCAAACTATATCAGAATTAGGCGACATCCAAGCAGGTGTGCCTCAAGGGTGGGTTTTAGGGCCACTTTTATTTTCTATATATGTAAATAACATTACCGATAATTTGGAGAATCTAGCGCGCCTCTTTACTGATGACACCACTTTATGCTGCTCTTCAAACAGTAGTAATGTTATGGAGGTGTCCTTAAATCATGATCTAGCCAAACTAGCTGACTGGGCAGGTGTCTGGCTTGTTAAATATCAACCCAGAAAAGACTGTATGTGTGTTATTTAGTGGTCGAGCAAATAATGATAATGACACCCCTGCTCTCGTATGTGGCAATAAGAATCTTGAATATTCAGAGACGCGCAAGCACATAGCGGTCACCCTATCCCAGAACCTTAGCTGGAAAAGTCATATTGATTCTATATTTAAAAAATCTACTAAAGTACTTTCGACTATGAGAAAACTCAAATTTACTTTAAATCGATCCACACTTAATACAATCTATGTTTCTTATCTTCGATCTTTATTAGAGTATGCGTCTAGTGTGTGAGACGGTTGTACTATTGATGATGAAATTAAATTGGAAAGATTTCAACTTGAAGCTGGTCGAATTGTGACAGGTCTCCCTAGATTCTCCTCCATAGCTAGCATTTATAATGAAACCGGGTGGGAGACATTGAAAGACAGACGAAGGCAGCGGAAACTCACAACGTTACACAAATTACTGTACGACGACAAGGTACAAGATTTAATGACGGACATTACACCGACACGCACAAATACAACAGAGCGCTACGACTTACGCACGCCACACAATGTCAATGTGCCTCTATCACGATTGGAAATATATATTTTTTAAATCGTTTTTCCCAAGCACCATTCAAATCTGGAACACACTCGAAAACAATGTACAATCAGAATCAAAAATTTCAAAATTTAAGAAGCTAATAAAATTTAGAAATGATATCCCTTCGAGTTTCTATAACTACGGAATTCGAAAACTTTCTATTCTTCATACCAGACTACGAAACAACTGCTCCAACTTAAATTGTGACTTATATAGAATAGGATCATTTCCCACACCTAATTGCTTTTGTAAGACAGGAGTAGAAGATGCAAACCACTTTCTTTTAAAATGTCTTTACTACACTATACAAAGACAGCACTTATTACAACAACTACATCTGTATATTCCTTTGACGAGTGACTTGCTATGCAAAGGAAATACATCTCTATCCGTCCAGGAAAATGAATACATCTTCAAACAAGTTCAAAATTATATTCAAGCTACTGGCAGATTTTAACCTCATATATGTTCCCAACGTTTGATATGATGTAGGAATAGTCCGTATTTTTATTGTCATGGTTACATGGTTAGGATACAAATGACTGTATAGATATACTATATACTTTAAATTTTTGCTTCCGCTGTCGCTACTGTTAAATGTTTATGATAGAAATGACTGCATAGATATGCTATATACTGTAATGCTTTATTTCCGCTGTCGTTACTGTGTATATAGTTCTTCCCGTACTCACAATTAATGTATTACTCTCCTATTGCTTTTCGGGCAATCCACGATAATACGATGACGACGACGACGACGATGACGACAGGAGAGGGGATGATGGGGATGCAATAAAGGCTCCCTAAACCGTTAATCTCCTCAAACTTTTCCTTCCAAGTTATGAGGAGGTTAAAAGTTCATATTTACCTAAATACACAGGAGTGGAGCCATTTTGAATGTGTGGGGTGGGCGGGTTGGAGGTGACCGGGTCTCATTTCTCGTTTCTCTTTCGTTTTGTTTCGTGTAAGAAACGAGAAGAGAAGACCTGGTGAAAGCATGGTGGGAGTTGAGAGGAAGGGTTGGGTGGGTAAATGGGGGTAAATGGGGGTAAATGACGACGGTATGGAATAACCATGAATATGGTCTGTTAATTCAATTATTCATATTGTTTCTAACTGCAAGTGTTTTGAAGGAGCTGTTCTTTTCTTTCCTATTCTTTTTTAATCTGTTTACATCGTTTTTCTCCCCCACATCTCTGTCTCTCTCTCTCCCTCCCTCCCTCCCTCCCTCTCTCTCTCTCTCTCTCTCTCCCTCCCTCTCTCCCCTCCCTCCATCCACCCCCTCTCTCTCTCTCTCGCTCGCTCTCTCTCTCCCTCCCTCCCTCCCCCTCTCTGTCTCTCTCTCTCTCTCTCTCTCTCTCTCTCTCTCTCTCTCTCTCTCTCTCTCTCTCTCTCTCACCTCTTAATTTATTGTTTCTCTCTCACATCGTTTTAGTGTTCTCAATCATTGGCTGCTTATAATAATCCTGTGGGGAGAGGGAAAATCTAAGTTGTAAGAACTTGTGCCCGATCCCATTGTGCAATTGTTACAATAAAATATGTTTAAATTAAAAAAATGCGTGTGTGCGTTCCTGCGCGCGCACGCGAGAGAGAGAGAGAGAGAGAGAGAGAGAGAGAGAGCGAGCGAGCGAGCGAGCGAGAGAGAGAGAGGGAGGGAGGGAGGGAGGGAGAGAGAGAGAGAGAGAGAGAGATGGGGGTGGGGCGGGTGGGGGAGGAGGGAATGGGTTTCTTAAGTACACGTTGCTGACAATCTTCCTTTGACAGACAGACTTATAAGTAGTCGTAATAGCTAGATTAACGAAATTGTCTCGCCATGTTTTGTCAATTATGCCAGCGTGCTGTTGAGTAACTGCGCATTAATTGGCCAGAAAATAATGGGAACCATACGCTACCAACAATGGCAAAGTGAGCGCCTGGAGCCATTCGTTCTCCTTTATTCACACGCGTACGTCCTGGTAGGGAGGGGATGGTGTGCTTGCGTACGTGCGCGTGTGCGCACGCGTGCGCGTGTGTGTGTGTGTGTGCGCGCGCGCGTGTGTGGGCGATATTTCATCACAACACGTTGGCGATTCAGATTTTGGCATCCAAACATATGACAAAATTTGTGGTAGCTTATAAAACGATGTCATACTCTTATAATCTGGACCAGGAATTTATGCGTATGGAGACTGAATGCAATGATCGTATATATCTCGATTTACAACATAAGGCATCAACAACTTCAAGTTAATTTTGTTTCAAAATATTCCGCTGCTGATATTTGCATGGTTACGATGGAACTGAGAAACGTGAATTTTAGGATTGGCAAAGGTTACCTACACTGAGTGCATTGTAATGATTGTTTTACGGAAAGAACCGTTCCCTGATTGTAAATTGCTAATCGTCTTAATTTAGCCAAAGGTTACTAGGTGCTTTGCCAATTCCAGAAATACTAAACGTGTGTGGAAATACTGGCGCGCATTCTCCAGATACAGAGGTCTGTACAGAAGTCTGGAATTCTATGGAAATACGAGCGTAAATGTTATTCCCGGGTTTTACGATTGCCTTCAAGGGTAGCCTCAGTGCAGAACCGCGCGCGCGCCTGACAAATTGTGGTGTGGTGAAGGTGACGACGACGACGACGACGACGACGACGACGACTACGACGAAGATGAGGGTCCTTTTATGGTTATGGTGGTAGTGTTAGTGATGCTGGCGGTAGTGGCAGTTGTGGTGGTGGTTGTGATGATGGTGGTGTTAGTATTGTTTGTGGTGTTGGCTTTTGGCACTGTTGTGGGGGCGGGTGAGTGGGTGTTGGTGTTGGTGGTGTTGGTGGTGTTGGTGGTTTTGTTGTTGGTGGTGGTGGTGGTGGCGGCGGTGGTGGTGGTGGCGGCGGCGATGGCGTTGGCGCTGGCGGTTGCGGTGGCGGTGGTGGTGCATATATCTTATATGTATGCTACCTTATTACATGACCACATTATTACATGGGTACATGTAACATACAACCACCTTTCTTACCGTGCCATATGTATTACAGGGCCAATCTTTTGCATGTGTGCGTGCGTGCGTATGTGCGTGCGTGCGAGCGTACATGCGGGCGTGCGTGCGTGTACGCCAGCACGTCTATCTAAAGTTACTGTATGGATTACCGGTACTAGTCACACCCATTAATATGGAGTTTTATTCCTAACTATGCCCCACCCATTTCTAGCTAAGCTGCGACCACGTTTTGCGCATGTTGGGGTCGATTTATATAATTTGAACCTTGAATTCTCAGCATACCTTTTTCAAGGTAACTATTCAGGTAATCCGTTAAATGTTTTGAAACTAATTTGATTGGGTGCTGTTGCTCCTATAGCAGCAACAAGGTCATATTAGTTTCAATATATCCTACAAAATGTTTATTAAATATTACATCCATCAAAGGTATAGCTGACAATCGTACACTTGACGGACTTTTAAATGTTCATGACGGAGCTTGATAGTAAGATACGTCATTTATTACGCATTTTGACTCCGCCGTCAGCCTACACGCGACGTAATTGATTATGGCGTTATATACTTCAGCGACACGTCGGATCCATCCATTATCCGAAAATATTACACACATACACGCACACACGCACACACGCACGCACAAAAAACACGCATACACCGGCCTATACACAGGTGCGAGAGATTTTTGTTTTAATAACAACCAGTTTTCGTCCGTGAACTTGCTCACCCTGTCATAAAAACAATAGACTCCTCAGCGTGGCAATATTATGTTTAGAGTTTAGATGGCCTCTATTTCAATTTCGCAACTTAAAAAATTACATTAATTTATATGGAATGAAATCATCATATGTTAAGATTTATTTCGTTTCATTACACATAGGCACATAATTTAAGCCTCTAAAAGTGTATAATTTAAACAATTTTATTTTCAAAAATTGTACTGTGAATATGCACGTTTAACCGGCATAACGCCATACTGAGGTATTAGGCCAGTCAATCTAAGCTCAACTACTCATAAGCTAGAACAAATTGCAACAGAAGCTTCTGATGCTCCTCAGGTACAAGAATATAAAAAATTCCAATAAATCCCAACCCGGGAAAGGACCTAATTACCACAATTAAAAATGGCCGCCAAATTTTACTTTCTGGCTAAATATCAGAGTTCTTATTCATTTTAGACGCACGCAATGTATTACAAAAAGATCGAATGCGATGCTAAAGGGTTGGTATTTTCTGTGAAAGATGTAGATATAAGGCAGAACATGTAGGGAGTGTCTACCCCGTGTATAACGTGACCAGTTATTAGAAGCATGATATATGCTTCTTCTCCATTGATCATATTTATTGTAGTCTGGAATGTCATATACACATGGGTGAAAATACTGATAGGTTTTCGTAAATGCCTTTCTGCTTCTCGGAACTTTGTAGATTAATTTTAGGCCCTATAATATTTGTTTCCGGATAATTTTTAAAAAGTCATTCCAAAGTAAAACGTAATAAAAGCTTAGTGTGTGCCAGTTTATTACATCTGGTGGCCATAAAGACGTGTCTAAGACAAGGAAATCACAAGATCATAAGGATTGTCTGAACATTTTAGAATATTTTCAAGACAATTGTCCCTTTCTGCCTAATTACGAATTGTCGATCGTAATTAACACAAGACGAGGGTCGTTGGGAATGCCATACTGACGAAAATGAAAGGACAGCATGCCTTCGAGTTTTCATTCAGACAAAAGGACCAAGTGATATGTATGGGACACCATGTAGTGCCTGTTGATTGTGGGCAGTTCGCGGTTGACCCACAGCTCCTTTTTCCAATGCTTGCTGATCGTGGCAAATAACAATGATTGTAATCTAGACACAGCTTTGAAGCATCATGACCTATACGCATATCGGTCATCAAACAAATTTGATAGTTAACGGATTAAACCGCTGAACACGGTAGGCCAATGAATAATCTACAATACATGAACTATTCTATTGAATATTTTGAAGCGAATTTGACTGGAAGCTTCCAGTCAAATTAGTTTCAAAATAGTCAGTAGATTAGGCCTACCTGTATAATTACTTCGAAATTGAGATCTTTCATAATTCATTGGTAAAATTTGCATATTCACAGCAGAATGGCAGAAAGCAAATTATTAAAATTGTAGGCTTTTAGAGGCTTAAATTGTGTGCCTAGAAGCAACGAAGCTAAATAAATCTGAACTGATGATGATTTCATCACGTATAAATTAATATAATTTTTTAAGTTGTGAAATTGAATTAGGGACTCGCGTCTCTAAGGCCGTGTTCTCGCTGTATAGTTAATCGGGAATAACGCCATATAGTCTAGTCAATATAAGGATAGACCTAGAACAAATTGCAACAGAATATTTCTTTGTTTCATTCGTTTTACCAGTCCTCAGGTACAAGAATATAAAAAATTCCTAGAAATCCCACCCCGGGAAAGGACCTAATTCATATAATTTTAAACGGCCGCCGAAAACCAAGTATTAAGCTGAATATCTCACTTATCATCGGTTTTAGACCCATACAATGTATTAACTACAGATATAAAAGTGATACCAAAGAATTGATCTTTCATGTTATTAACACTATATGACGTCCCGAGAAAAGTGTATGCGTCATCACGGCTCATGATGACGTCATTATGGCATCAAAGAGCAATTTTTCAACCAATCACCATTCAAGCAAATTCTATCAAAGTTTTATGTTTGACATATCAGTATAATACATTGCGTCATGGTTTCTGATATACATATTCTCTAGACTTAGCACCTTTCTTTGTATGAAGGGTAAAGTCCTAAGGATATTTATACGAAACCAATGTCAATGTCATCAAATTGTGCAAAATCTGCTTTGAAACTTGGAACGTTGCTGCATTTGACACCCTTGCATTCACTACAGGCACATGTATAATGTAAGCGATGCTTTCTGTAGTTGTATAACTTGCATCTACCTGTCGCACAGTCTGAAGAAGTCGTTTTTGGCTGGTATGAGTGTTAGAGCGTTACGGTCACGATGACCGCTGAATATACGCCCTATATACATATACATATACATATTAGTATTATTGTCATTGTCTTCACGCAAGGGCCGATGGCCTAATGTGAATAAAGTTTCATTAATTCATTCACTCATAATTATATCACTATAGAATATCGGAATTTCGGGCACCTATGCTACATCCTATTATACGTTAATTAATGTTCAGTGTGAAAAACTGTTTTTAAACTAAAATTTACACCAGGTTTTCTTTGTCTGACTTCGTACCAATTTAATCAATATCAAGACTTTTCAGCAGCATTAAAAATTAGACGAAAATTTACGCATTTCTAACTAAATTGCTTTTGGTGCTCCGCGTAATGGTGCCTTCAAGATACCATCATGTTAGCCACATATATAAGACTTCAAGAATATTTATTTTATGGGCATTTGGGATTTATTAAAATTAATATTTTAAAATAAGTTTTATGTTACTAGTGTACTACATGGGATATAAAAAGGATAACGCGCTATTGATGCGTTATAGTCGCGACATCTACTGATTTGTTAGAAATGTAAAAGGTTTGACCGACTGATCGACCGACCGATTGACCGATCGATCGACCTACAGACCGGCAGACCGACCAAACAAACAACCGATCGACCGGCCGAAAGACCAACTGACTGATCGACTGACCAACAAATCGACTCCCCGAATGAACGAATGATTTTACGATTGACCGACCGACCCACCAAACTCCAGATCGACTGACATATGGGAATTCAGTCAACATAACTCAAATAATAATTGGTATCTTTATGAAAAGTGTCTAAAGCAAGAATAGGTAAAACTCATTAAGGTTTTTGACAGACCAACCGATTGATCAATCGACTGACGAACTGACATATTGGTAACTACCCATGGCTATTCGAACTTATTGCAGAATATTGGCCAAAATGTTGACGTTCTAGTTGACTGATAAAGACAAGCAGCAACATACTCACCCGAGTATAATGCTCACCTTGACCACGCATTGCTCTACAATGCATGGAAGGACCAAAACTGGTCGATCATTTCTTCGCTTCTATAAAATCTACAAGACACAAATCAATACACCTTTCCCGCATTGACGCCATTACGCCGGGATTCCCCTAAATCAACGCTCACATCATAATTTCTGGCTGGTAACACCGTCAATAAGCAGCTGCCCCGCATTGAATTACTATTGCGCTAAAATACACAGCAATTTAAACCGTTCCTATGATAAACTAAAATAACTATATTATTTAAGTCATACATCATTGGAAATCGCATTCAATTAATTGTCTAAACATTAATGCATTATTTTTAAATATTTTTGTAAAAGTTTTACTGGGTTATTTGCGTGTATAAAATACACCATGATACCTAGATTGATTAAATCAAGTGGACAATAGGAGCTATATTAAAATCACAATCAACTATATTATATTTGACAAAAATATAAAAACGGATACAGAAATGTATGGGAAATTGGCTTAGCTTTCCAATGATGTATGACTTCAATAATATTATGAAATTAGTTCTTCATATAAACTACTTAGAGTGCGTTGTATCGGAATCCAATAGTAAAGTAATGCTATTTGCGCGTCGACTATCGCCGTTACCAGACAGAAGCAGTATGCGCAATGCATTCTGGGAAGGTATTTTCCCAAAATACGCTAATGTGGGAACGGTCTATTTGCACAACTAATATCTTGCAGTCATGAAAGATGTAGGAATTAAAATCCTTGACGGTCGTCCTCGCGCATATGATAACGCTAGACACATGTCAAGCCAGGATCAGGGCATGCAGAGCGGTATACTCCAGATTAACAATATTGCAGCATTAGTCCTTGCTTTGGATATTTTCTAAGCTTGGTTATCTGTAAGTTTGGTTATTAAAGACTCTGTTGTTGTATGTAGTAAAGCGGACCCATTTTTTCACTTGCAAACGTTGTTTTCTTTTAATCATCAATGGACATTTCCGATTTTGGCTATGCCCGCCCAGATCTAGCTAAGCTCCGCCCACACCTCGCTGGTGTTGGGGGATCGATCGTTCGATTTCTGAATTCCCTGAGTATTATTTTCCAGATAATTATACAGGTAAGCTGTTGAATATTTTGAAACTAATTTTACTTGGAGCTGTTGCTGCCTATGGCAGCAACAGCGCCAAGTCAAATTAGATTCAAAATATTTGACAGAATGTTTATTAATAGTAAAGACATACAATTCGCACGGCTATTAAGTGTTTAAGACGGACTAAATCGAGTCATTTGCGACTTAATGATAATGACGTCATCCTACACGTCACATAGTTGATTATGACGGCATATGATGGGCGGATGGATAAACTGAAAGGGTCAATTGAATGGTGGCTAAAATTCCATACTAAACCGTGAATTACTAGCAGATTTATTTGACCAAACATATACAAATTCAGCCTAAATTCTCTCAAATAATTATTATATTTATGAAAAGTGTCTAAATGTGAATGGAGTAGCTATGACTCATTAAAGTTTATGACCACTAATTATAACCAGCTCGAGTTCAGAGGTGGCTAAGTGGCAAAGATGCTTCAATGGGCCGTTTTATCAATCATATGACGTCATCATCAATTACACGACGTGTGGGATGACGTCATAACGAATGACGTCATGAATGACGTATCGTCACTAACGCATAATGAACGTTTCCAGTTTTAGCTATGTCCCGCCCATAAGCTCCACACACACCTCGCCCGTGTTGGTATCGATCGATCTCTGTACTCACTGACTATCAATTTGCAGAAAACTTTAAGGTAAGCTGTTGACTATTTTGAAACTAATTTGACTGGCTGCTGTTGTTGCCTATGGCAGCAACTGCGCCGAGTCAAATTAGTTTCAAAATAGTCAACAGCATATTCATTAAATAGTAAATACCTACAATCTGTACAATTTTCTAAAGAAAATTATTTCACCAAAATTGCTACAAAATTCTGGTACATTTACCCAATTTCGGGAAATTTTCTACCGTTTGACCATACATCCACCCAAATTGGAGAAAGTATTTCTTGGTTTGTTCCTGCTGAAAAAAATCCTAGAATCGTCACCGCCGAGGATACCAAGCAATAATAAATAAGCAGTACTATCTATTCTATGTAAGATGCGGGCATCCGTCCGAGGTGCGCATTATCTGCAACGAATTCTTCGAACTGACAACAACGATTGCAATGTTTGTGCTTGAAAAATGGACTCATTCTAGGTGATGGATAAGAACAATGAGAACGGTTTATAAGCCGCATTGATCCAATTACGTGATGTAACTGTATCCCAAAGATGGAAGAGCAGTTGTGAAATTACAAAGTTTGGACACGTAGCTTATCTGATCGCTTGGATAATCCAATTACATTTTGACTCATCTTTTATCTTCTAAGGAAGACACGTAAATGTAGAGTAAAAATTCATGGCATTCTAAACCTCTAATCTTCTGCATTCCCAGATATACATATTTTTTTTGTAATTTCTCTCTCGTATTTCTTCTTGAACAAGATGTTCAGCGGAGATCGTCACGCGGTCTGCTTGTCCTCTCGTGTTATTACTGTCACTCAAGCTACTGAGATTGCACGTTCCCGCGGTTCCGGGCAACGACTTTTTACTGCATGGCAACCACATTTTAACACACAACCTAGATAATTTGTTATTTTCAGGGCATGTATACATGTATGTACACGTGAGTGAGTATTTATTTTATTTAGTCTTAACCATTTAACTCTCAAATTTGTTCAAAAAATGTCTCAGAGAAAATGTCCATTTACAGACTCAGAGAAGACTGTTTATGAAAAGGTAGAAATGTAATGGCTGGTTCTGTTATCGAGCCGGTCATTCCAGTGGTAAAATTAAAAAAGCCCAATCTTCTCGCTACAAATGAACATTTCTCACGACCACTGCAAAGGGCGTTTTTGGTCGATAATATAATGGTTGAGTTGGTATTTACAATGATTATGTAGTTTGTATAGCTTACAACAATACATATTTGCAAAATACTGTACAAAAATGTGGCAACCTGGAAGTACAGTCGGGCAACCTAATTTAAATGGCGTACTTGCCCCTGGGTGGCAACTCAATATTGTTCTAATTTTCGAGCCCGGCATCACTGTCTATGTATGATGCCATGTGTACTTTGAGCAAGCAATTTGATTACAAATTTGGGCTCGTTAAAGCTTCTTCTTCTCGTTCGCTGATCATCCCGCCAGTCCTGTAAGTGACTTTCGACATGATCATAAGCGTTAAGCGCGTGGATCCATGGTTTATTAGAGTGCGCCGTGCGGCCTGGAACCTCCGCCTTCAGCACTCGAGGTTTCTGTCAGGGTTACCTCACCCTTACCTCCTTTAGTCGCCTCTTACGACACGCAGAGGATACGGAAGGTATATTCTAAGCCCCACCTACAGGGCAAGTTAAAGCTTTATATCACCTATTATAGGATCTGACTTTGACCGCAAGACGGTCTAAAGCAAACGCTGGCCCATACCACAGATGCCAGTACCATTTCTACTTTCGTGATTACGTGATTAAATCGAAAATCGAAGTTATATGATTAAAAATGAAAAATCGAATAATCGTAAATAAATTGCGTAAATAAATCAAAATATACCTTTTAATTACTCTTTAATGCGATAGTTCAAGAAAATTGCCATTTTGCTCAGCGAATGAATGTCCAGCTGGATGCCAAGAGAAAACTGTTTTTGAAAATGTATCACTGGAATGACTGTCTCGGGACATTCTAAACACCATTGTACCTTTCGTCATTGATATGCTCTTGTTGATATGTCTGAATGACTTGTACTCAGGCCGATTAATCGAATAATCACGATCGCGATCACTCAAATCAATAATAGCACACGTCTACTTTCTACTAATATATATGAGTTTCATCATTGTGTTCTATATATTAATAGAGGGATTCGATTTGTCACTCAAGTTTCATAAACAAAAACACCACCTGTTAGCTGACGTCAGAATCAAAATGACGCAAATCGAATCGAAAAGATTGTCATGAATTGTATTTTATGAATTTACAATCTAATTAACCTTCTGTTGAATATTGTGAAATAAAATTGGCTGGGAGATGTTGCTGCCAACAGCAACCGCCTGCAGTCAAATTAATTTCAAAATATGCAACAACAGATATATAGTTACCGCAAAATATAGAGATTCTGGGATATCAGGTTTCAAAGTTTCAAATCGATTCCAACACACGTTAAAATGAACCTTTCCACTTTATCCATCTGTCATATGTCATCCTAATCATCTACTTGGCGTGTAGAACGACATCATAGTGAATGGCGTCATTGTGACGTCATGAATGACGTAGATAAGTACGTCATGGACGCATATTTGAAGACGGACTATGCGCTGTTGTACGAATTGTATGTCTTTACTATTTAATCAATATTCTGTTGAATATTGTGAAACTAGTTTGACCGAGCCCTGTTGGTGCCATAGGTTTTCAGGAAATTGATAGCTAGGGCATTCGGGGATCGATCAATAGAAACAAGGCGAAGTGTGGGTGGAGCTTAGCTAGAGGTTGGCGGGACATAGCTAAAACTGGAAAGGTAAATTGAGCTGAACTTAGCTAAAAATTGGCGTGACAGAGCTAGAAATGTAGCGTGTATTGTAGTATACATATATCCTTAGCTCTCGACCAGGTACCCACCAGTGCAGAATAGGCTTCATGTTTACATTTTTCAATAGATGGCAGGGTACACTATGACTAGGTGTTTGGTTACTTTAATAACACCTTGTAAAATCACCCCGGAACATACATTATGGACATCTAATGACAGGCATATTTTTATCAACAGTATTATGCACGTATAAGATTTGTGGGAAAACGTAAATGTAAATAAATATTTTGTATTCTTAGGTCGTGTTCATATTAACTAACTAATCAGAAGGAAGTCAAATCGATCACAAAATATCTTTTTACTCACGTAAGCATTCATACTTACACAAATTATGAGAAGTAAATGAATCTTTGCGATTGATCGGACTTACTTCGGCCTCACTTTGGATGATCCCTACTTAAGTCCTTTAGCGTGAACACCACATTAGGTGGTTAGCTCGTCTGGAACACGTGGTTAACAGCTCGCGAATGTTCACGTGGAAATGCTAGGCAGACAAACAGGGAAATGGACGCCACCTTTAATATATTTGCGATGACGTCATCAAACCAAATTGCTATGATAATGTTTGCAACGGGCCGTCATTTTTATAGCTTTTTGCCGATGCTCATGATCCTAATCAGACTACAATTGGCTCTGCCTACCCAGCATCTCCATGAGGGCCTAAAGTCAACATTTTAAGTGCTGGGGAAAATTTCCCAAGAAATGGGGTAACTTTCTATGAGGTGTAGCGATTCATTTTCCTCTAATCTTTCCGCCACAAAGGTCTATGTGTGTAGGTACACAACCAGACGACGGTATTATAACAAACCACTTGAACAAGTCGGAAATGTAAAAGATTTGACCGACAAACAAACAAACCGATTTAAATTCGCCACTAAAATGTTAAACTGCTCCAAAAGTTATTTATATGTCGGAGGCAATAACTATGGAATAGTTCGCGAGTTGAACGCGCCCCTCGCTTTAGTTTAAGTAGGGATCATGACGTTTAACATGCATCATGTCGAAGAATTGAACTAATTTCAAGAATGTTTGCTTCTCTAATATATATATTCATGCCTATCTATAACCGTGCAATCACGCGACCTGGTGGGAGGAAGGAATCCACAACATTCTAAGATGTTAATAATGACGTAATCAATTATGGTTAAATTCCATCCTCTACCAAAGTGCAAGTTTAAAGCGTCCTTTATTACCTCCGGGATATGCAATGGCATATGGAGGAAATTAAGGCTGTTGTTAATAATTCTGGTCCTTAAAGTACTCATAAAAATTGATAGAAGGTATGGATTTTAAATAAATGCATTTGCTACCATATGGAAACTTTAACTAACTATAAATATAACCGTCATCTTAGTTAGCTATTTGCTGGCGCCATTATTTCTGAATCTATCTTCGCCGGTGTGCAATGGTTGGTACTAAGCCATTCTCGTAATCCTAATGCTAGTCATTATTCTGCTCGTTTCCGAGGTTCCTAGAAAGCACATAGTAAGTGTATAACATAGTTAAAATGTCTATAGTGTAACACATAGGTCTAAATTTATTTAGGATCTACATCTTGTATCAATTAATGAGAACTTTAACTTAATAGAATGGCTCATAACATGAATCATCATGGCACGGCACAGCACGGCACGGCATGGCACGGCACGGCATGGCATGGCACGACATGACATGACATGACATGACATGACACGGCACGGCACGGCATAGCACGGCACAGCACAGCACGGCATGGCACGGCACGGCACGGCACGGCACGGCACGGCACGGCATGGCATGACACGCGGGTACAGCATGACATGGCATGTGTAGAGGATGAATTACATTTTTTTTGCTTCTCCAAAATATAATACGGAAAGACAAAAATATACACCCCCACCCCGAGTAGGCCTACTACATTACCAATTGCACAATAGAACAAACAAAAGGGCTTCTTTCAATATGCATCAGGCATGTGCTAATAAGCCCATCAATGCGAAGAAAAGGATATAACTCGTGATTTTGAATCTCATAAAATTCTGCCAGCTGTATTTAAATTGTCAACGTGTATGTACATTTTACTTAATCTTAAACAATGCTAATGTAAAAACAGACTTGGTTTAAACGTGATTTATTTTGTTCAGATGGAAGCACGATAAGACTTAGAATCTTATGCCCGTGTCTCCCATACACATACAGATTATACAAAACTATTTTACAACAAAATGGCGGCAAATCATAATAGTTTAATTAATTGTAGTCTATTAGTGTGCATACGTGTGTGGATGTTGAATGTGAGGTGGGGGAGAGTAGGAAGAGAGACCGAGATAGAGAGAGAGAGAGAGGGGGGGGGAAGCAGGGGAGAGAGGGTGAGAGATAAAGAGAGAGAGCGAGGAATAAGATCAAATGGAAGAATAGCAGAGGTGAGCTGAGGTGCTGCCTTCGCCCCGACCTGTATGTGTTGGGCTGCTGTCCTTTTACCCATTAAACTATAAGTTCGCGAACGGGAAGCTACTGAAAGCGGTTGGTGTTAATTATGTATTAAAATTCCGTATTACATATCAGTTTGTTCATTTCCAAGTTGGCAGTGTAAGTCCCGTATAGAAGCTGGTTGACCGTGAGATTAGCAAGAGAAATATCGTTCAAGGCAAGCTGATTTTGGAAAACGACTCTTTGCTCGTTAAAAATGGCACAATGTAAGAGGTAGTGGTTTGTAGATTCATCATTGTGCCCACAAGAACAACTGGCAGATTTTGACAGAAAGTTGTCAAATAGATGTCGGTTTAAAGAACCACAACTGTTTCGGAGCCTGCATAGCATCATGTTGGCAAACCTTGGGCCTACGTAATACCACTCAGGGGGTTGTCGTATGGGTGACATAGCCTTGAGTTTGCTTTTAAATTCTAGAAGAGTGACAGAATCTCTCACCGGCACAGGAAGCATATTGCAGGCGTGCTGGGAAAAAAGATCCATAGAAGAGCTCGGTACGGCAGCGGAATGGCGTGAAGAAATTTGGATGACGGATATTGTAAGGATTTCGTGCTTGGGATAATGTGGGAAGATGGTTGACCAGAACCTCACAGGTCATCCCGTTAATAATTTTAAATAGCATAGATAATCTATGAAATTCACGTCTACTTGACAAGGTTTCGATGCCTGTTTCTAAATACAGGTCTTCATTGCTCGCACTACGTGTCATTCCACATACCGTTCTGAGAGCATCTTTTTGGATATCCTCTAACCGAATTACAAGATATTGTGGAATATTATCCCACACAACATCTGCATATTCTAAAGATGGTCTAATAAATGTTTTGTACATGATCTCGAGACATTTACGGTCTAAAATATATTTTAGACCTATAAGTAAGGAGAGTTTGTGTTGAGCGTTTGCTATGAGATTACTCACATGGTTAAGCCAATTCCCTTTGTTATTAAAGGTAATGCCGAGGTGCTTATGATCAGTTGACGGTAGAATTTCCGAATCTTTGAAGTTGATTGAAAGGGATGTGGGCTCGTTGTGCAGGAAAAAATAGAGATGTAGTTTTCGAGGCATTAAACTCGATGAGCCACATGTTTGCCCAATGCGTCATGGTCAGTAGATCGTAATCGAGTGTGGCAGTGTGTTCTTTTAGATCATCTGCCATTACATATAGGCACGTGTCATCAGCAAAAAGTCTAATATTGTGAATTATATCGCTGGGCATGTCATTAATAAAAACTAAAAAATAACAAAGGACCAAGCACAGAGCCTTGAGGCACTCCAGCATGTAAACGAAGTAGGGTGGACTCATTGCCGTTTATAACTACTCGCTGGTATCGGTTTCCAAGTTAATTTTCGAACCATGTAAGTAGATTTCCACAGATACCAAAATTGCTAAGTTTCTGTAGGAGGCCGCGATGCCATACTCGATCAAAGGCTTTAGATATATCGAAGAATAGAAAGATTATTTCCTTTTGATCGTCAAGGGCTTGAGTAACATCAGTGTAAATATCAAGCAGTTGGTTTACTGTAGAAGCCAGCTAGAGTGGCATCGTGTCTAATATAGTTATAGATATGTTTAAAAACGGTTCTCTCCATAACTTTACTAAGAAAACTCAACAGTGATATTGGTCGATAATTTGAACATAAGCTCTTGTCTCCTTTCTTGAATATAGGGGTTACATTAGCGATTTTCCAAGAAGTGGGGGAACTGCGCACTAGAAAGTGAGTAATTAAAGAACTGCGCTAGTATTGGGACCAATACTTGTTGGCTCTCGAATAAGAGTTTCGGACTTAATTTATCCGGACCAACAGCTTTAGACGTGTCCAGATTGAACAGTACCTCGGAGATGCCACTGTTTGATATTGTAATTGAGTGGAGAGTATTGTCCGTATACATAGATAGAGGAGGTAAGTTGGCATTAGCATCGTCAATATTGGCGATGCTAGAGAAGTACCGGTTAAGGAGGCTTGCATTTTCTAAAGAGTCGTAAGAGAATGAGCCGTCATCGCGCTTCAGAGGCGGCATTTCGCTAAAATTAGAGTTAGTATCACATAGGAACGTCTTGCATATTTTCCACCACTCTTTAGAACCTGTGCGTCCATGCCTTATTTTTCCAGCTAATTTATTCCTGAAGTTTTCTTTCGCTGTTCGGACTAATGTATTGATGAGGTTTCTCTGGGTTTTTTAAAGTTGGCCACGTCTTGCTCTCGGTTAAACAGACTTACATAGAATTAATGACAAATATTGATGGTCTGTTACATCTTAATAATGTTATAATATTAATAAATATGAAATACGTAATTTATATCTACCGCCAAAATATGAATTGTAAAATACTATATGCTTTATGTAAAGCCTGCGTGAATAAAAACGTGAGCATGAACATGAACCTGACACACCACGGCATGCCGCGCCACACCACGCCGCAGTACGCTAGACCACACAGCGTATCACAGCACAGGGCAGTATAGCGCAGAGCAGCACACCATGCCGCGCAACCAAGCACAAGTACACAACGCGGCCATACTTTTTACGTAACAGCTTCCATTAAGAAAATCTGAATGGATGCTCTTCCTAAATAATTGTTCTTAAATGGTCACAGATATGCTTTTTATGCATCAACTTCTTTTGAAGAACCTAAATTATCCTATTCCCTAATCACATTTCCACAATTTTTGGCCAATCCCTTATGTGGTTGAGGAGTAGTTTTCATGAAAATTATGTCATCCAAGATGACCTCGAGGCAACTCAACCAACCATGTTCTCTTAAGCAAAGTTGGTTCAGATCTTGTCCCAGATGAAGTTAGTGGAGTCCTGCATCAATCGGGCAAACTGTTTTGAAAATTGAAAAATAAATGTGTTTCTTAAAATAGCGCAAAACCTAAGATGGCTGCCGGACAAATCAATCAACCGCCCGCCTTTGAATTGTCTTTGATCTCTATGTAAGGATGCTTACAGCCAATTTTAATTGATATAGTCATAGGGTTATTAAGAGGCCTTTCAAAATAAAATGTTGATGGACCACTGAAGGCGGACGAACGGGGTACCAATGACAGACGATGGACGAATGACTGACAGACGACGGAGGGATGATAGACGGTCACCAATGCTCAACATGATCTCAACATGAGTTCCATGAAATTGATACACCAGGATATCAGGATTGAACTGTTTATTAACAAAAGTTAGAATAAAGACAATTCTACTGTCATAAGAATTGTAGGTCTAATATTCGTCTGGCAGGCCCTAAGAGGTAGGATAAGTATGACAAAGTAGGTTCTCTGTCCCAAGAAGCAGGACGACTACGCGGCCGCCAGATGACCGACATGACCTACAGTCTTCTTCCGCGATTCAATTAGACGGACTATTAATCTTCGGTCTGTCTTTAACGCGTTATTGTCTTAACGATTCCTAGCCAAGCCACACACATCCATTCCAAACACCCCGAGAGAATTCACCGATTTGGCCTAAATATATCAAATGAAATTACAGCTGGTTTTCGATCTGCAACTTCTACTTTTGACCGTATAATGGCTCTACCACTGACATAAAATAATAGATTAAGTAGCAAGTCAATTCACGCAGATTTCCAGTCGCGGATGTCACCACCCATGCTGACGCAGCTTACAGGGCCAATACCGGGCCAATACGTCCCGGTATTGACCAATCATGGACCCAGTAACCTGCGTTGCAATACATGGATCTAAGGAAAACGAAGTCGAATATGTTGAAAAAAATTTGAGTGTGTAATTCGTTGCTTTAAACGCATTTCAGTCAAATAATTCTCAGAATACATAGCATAAAATGTACTTATAACTTGTGGTTGATATCGTCTATGCGGTAATAGTTAATATATGTTAAGAATATGGAATTCGGACTATTTTCCCGCCGTGGATGGCTTTTCTAAAAATGAATGTCTTGGAGAAAAACTGGGTGATCTTGGAGAGCTAGAGAGCGGCAGACTGTTCCAGAGTTCAAAGCTATCGGGCAACGTCACGCGAATTGAAACTTCGTCGTCTGCAAATGGTCTGACACATTGCAAATTATAGTAATTTATCACATTATATCAATTTATTGCAAAGACATTGAGAGCGAACCGTTTCACCGCTGAACACCATATCACTCCGTGGCATAATCATTTCATTTGCATCCTTTTCAATCAATAAGACAGCGAGCGTTGCTTTAAACTGTTGCTGACAGATACATCTGTTTTGAAGACAAGCTACAGCATTCATAAGATATTCCTCAAGATAATCGCAATTTTTCTGTTCCAATTGATCCATCAGCATCATACGGGCTTAATCAATCACGGTTGAACATCTCCGCAGCAAATAAATGGGGAGAAATTAATTGATGTTATTTATAGCCCTTTACCGCCGCAAAACCAGACAAGCACACTTAGACCAGAAGAGGATTTCTTTGTGATGTAACAGTTAATATGCTAAATACTTTGTAAATAAATTTACTTGTGTAGAGAGCAACAACTTTCAGTTAGATTTTAACAAGGGAGCATTATTCGCCCTTCTTTAATGAATTGTAGGTGGGGGTGAGGTGGGGTGCTCAAATATGGACAGATCTTGTCTAATCGTATTCATACCACCTCATATCTCCTATCAATATGTCGACTGGACAAAAAGTCAGATTTAGGGTCAAAACTCTTTAAAATCTAGCCCGGAAAGAAAATTCTGATGAGTTTTAAGTTTTTCATGCTGGGGGATTAACTCTGACAACTGTGGATGGCCTATGGCGAAAGGAAATCATAGCACGACATCTCCACAGAATATGTCCACTGAGGAAAATTCAAATGTGGGTTCAGAATTCTTTTGAGATTTGTTCATGAAAGAAATTTTTATGATATTTAAGATTTTCAGGAGGATAACTCTGACACATATGAACGGATCTCGACGAAACCAAATCATCGTCTCTACGTAATATGTCTCCTGAGAAATTTCAAATGTAGGTTCAATAATCTAAGATCTGGCCTGCACACGAATTTGCTAACAGGCAGAGGGACAGCCGGACATATAGATGGAGAGCGTGACCGTTGTGTATGTACATGGAAGAACAGACGCCACGCGCCTTACAAAATACCCTCTAAGAACATTCCATGATTAACGCCACACCAGAAATCTCACCTCACTAAATCCCCCACCATGACCGGAAATTTCACATCACTAAATCCACCACCACGACCGGAAATCTCACCTCACTTAAATCCACCACCATGACCTGAAATCTCTCCTGACCAAATCCACCACCATGAGCGGAAATCTCACCTCACCAAATCCACCCCATGGCTAGAAATACTGCCTCACTAAATCCACCAACATGACTAGAAATACAGACAAACTAAATCCACCGCATAACTAGAAATACCGCCTCACTAAATCCACAATATGACTAGAAATACCGCCTCACTAAACCCACCGATAAACTAGCTAATTCAACTACCATAATTATAGCAATGGTCAGAGCCGATGAAGTGGCCATCAGAGTTATGTACAGCACGAGGATGTTGTAGAGTGCTGACCTTTCAATGCTTTGCTTGATCTGAACATTTTTCGGCGTTCATCGATGGACGGGATACCGTTTACCAGGTCATCTGCGCTCTTGATGGCTCGTTCTTTCAGTCGGTCACTCATTTGAGTCTTATTACGATTCTGTCTTAGTTCGGTGTTGGCGTTAATTTCGACTGCTTTGATATACGCGTGGTCGCAGTGTTTTCTGTTCTTCAGACATCTTTGCAACAAGTAGACCATCAATATATGCCTTCCTTTGGTTGGTGTTCCTGGCTACACTGGTGTTTTAGCAACTGATGAGGTCAACCATGGACATCCGCTCAATTATTGTATTCCTATACGATACCCGGATGACCATGTCGTTAGTTAGATTTGAGAGATCATGTTTGACCTTGGATTTTTATTTTGAGGGCCGCGTGAGATGAAGTACATTTGATCAATCAGTAATCAACCAATCACTTGTATGAGGTCGGAATAGAGATTTCCACTTTATCCACACATCATATGTCGTCATAATCAACTACATGAGGTGTAGGATGACGTCATAATCATTACGCCATGAGTGACTCGATTTAGTCCGCTTTTAACGCTTAATAGTCCGATACGTTATACGAATTGTATGTCTTTACCACTTAATAAACATTCTGTTGAATATTTTGAAACTAATTTGACTTTGGTGCTGTTTGTACCATAGTTAACAGATAACCTGCATAGTTTTCTGGAAATTGATTGTAAGGGCGTTCAGGGATCGATAGATTCCAGCACGAGCGAGGAGGTGGGCGCAGCATAGCTAAAGCTGGCAAGGTTCATTAGGACATTGCCACCGTAGGATCATGAGTCTCAGAGTAACGTCTTTGCATTCACCTTGCATAGTATGTAATCAATGTGATTAAAGTTGATTTTGTGTTTTTAGCATTTTGTCGGTTATGTGTCCTGCCCCTGTTGTTCGAGGACGACACGGGTGCTTAAAAGCTGTTGTTGTATATGAAACATAAGGGTAGACGAGGGCACCAAATGCATCTCTACTACTGTTGCGTTTTTCCATTTCATACGAACCAATATACGAATCAAACCCTGTTTGCTTGCCTGTTTCGGCTAGTTTTCAAAGTTCGGAGTCATCACATCGGAAGAGTTGGCATCTTGCTGGAATGTTGATAGTTGTGCGCAATTCACCATTGAAGGAATCGAACATTGAAGGATTTATTTGTGATTTCTCACTAAGTGGGCCATAATCCTTCACAATGCGACATTTTGTGGTAGGTTCGTTTCTCATTGGCATAGCTCAGTTAACAATGGGCCTTTCCGGTTTTAGCTATGCCCCGCCCATCTCTAGCTAAGCTCCACCCACCCCTCGCTCGTGTTGGGATCGATCGATCTCTGAACACCCTGACTATAAATTTCCAAAAAACTACACAAGTAAGCTGTTGAATATTTTGAATATTTTGGGCAACAGCGCCCAGTCATATTAGTTTCGAAATATTCAACAGCATGTTTGTTAAATAGCAAAGAATTACAAAAACGTACAATTTATACAACGTGTCGGACTCTTTGAGATTTGACCACGGTCTATATGGAACCCTTTATAACATAATGATTGTGACGTCACCATGCACGCGCTGAGCTTATTATGACGTAATACGAGGTCAGATGATGGATGGATAATCTGAAAAGGTGAATTGCAATGTGTTAACTGATGTATGGCAAACTGAGGACATGCTCCGTCGGTCTTGGTACAATTACAAAGCCTAGGGCCACGTTATTGGCTTCTTTCTGTTTGAGTAGAATTAGTGTATAGTCTGACTGCATGAGGTGTTCTGAGTGAGTGAGTGGATATTTTCGCCATACTTTTGGATGCTTTGCCAGGGTTTCTATTTTCGATGAGCTGGCTTGACCGCAAATGTGTGATAGCGAATTCAAAAGGATGTGGTGGTGCTTGAACACATCGGTTGTTTGTTTGATGAAAATTCGATCTGATCAGGCTATTGCCTGTATGCGGTTGTCAGTTCATCTTTCGTGCGTCTTCAAGATTCCCTGTTTTCATTTCGTGACGAATGTGTCGAATAAGCCTCTCAGGCCCATGGATAATTTCAGACATTGAATGACATTTATAATACCCGATGGTGGATGTGCTAAAACGGCCTCCGTGGACAGAACTCCAAGAATATATCGGCACCTTGCGTCACCTGGTGAGATCCCAGGGTAGGCACTATACATCTCTTATTTTCTCACGTCATTGGCAGCTTTAAGCGCACGGACGTGCACACTTGGGAACGCACGAACGAACGTATGAACTTACGAACGCCTACTATCGTTGTACAATAAGCACGCTGCTGTGAACCACTGAGTAGCAATATATACATACAATCCTACACGCGCTCTTCACATTTCCTCCCAAACGCGAGATTTTACCTTGATTTTTGGCAAACATGTAGACAATGGACTTTTCGAGCTTTAGCTATTCCCCACCCAGCTCTAGTTAAGCTCCACCCACACCTCGCTCGTTTCAAAATATTCAGCAGAATGTTTATTAAATAGCAAATACATCCAATTCATACAACGTGTCGGACTATTAGACGTTAAAGACGGACTATTTCGAATCATTCATGACGTCATGATTATTACGTCACCATACACCTCACGTAGTTGATTATGACGTCATATGTTGGATGGATGAACTTGGAAACGTCCATTAATTCTCAAGCGCGCGCGGGAATCATCGCGGCGAATCAAACAATATCAACAGTCCATCAAACAGTATCAATAACCTTGTCGAGAACACGCATAAGCAACACCGCGATATGCGTTCCAACAGCCGTCTTTTCTAGTACACGCGTACCGCTACGTGCACGGCTGTTTCGCTTGATAGCTGCTCAATATATTAATTCAAGTTTGATTGAATGTTGTTGTTGTTGTTGTTGTTGTTGTTGTTGTTGTTGTTGTTGTTGTTGTTGTTGTTATTCGCAGCAACAACTTCTGCTCAAATTTTTTTACCGTTGATAATGTTCACTTATAATCATGAATGTGTCGTCTGCTGCTTGTCGTCTGCTTTTTGTATATTTGGAATTGGGTTAAGATGGTTTATACCGATTAAATAAGAAATATCTACAGAGATGATGATGATGATGCGAAATCATATCTGTCTGACATCTTAATAGCCAATATCACGGGGTTTATTTGGTTATATAGGATAGTGTTTCTTTTTTCACTAAGCATGATTCCCAGATAGCGTCAATGATATGAAGCGAGATACGAAATTGTGATGGCACACTTAGAAACAACGGGTTTCTACTATGACATAATAGAATGACCCTGGCTACAAAACAGCGGTAGCCATAATCTCGTACATCCGGCCATTTTGAGATTTGGCGCCATTTAAGTGGGGCCAAACTTACTACACGCTAAAAAAATGTCCATAGCAACGCATAGTTTACACTTTCCATGAAGCTCAAACAATAAAACCATGTATCTAAGAATTTGTAATACTCCGACCCGGTATCACAAAACATCAAATCATCGGTGAATTTTACAGGATAGTAAAAGAAAACGTAATAAAGGTTTCACAGCCCATTGCTCGTAATGTTAAGGTATCCCCCTCCAAAAATGGCGTCGCTCCCAGGGTATTATGGGAAATTTGATTGCAATGACATCATCGATGAAAATATGATTTATATGCACTATAGTCATTCGCATAGTGATCTCTGCTACAGTACTGCTATGAAATAACATAAGACGTTTTCAACAGAAAATAAAAAGTAGTGTTGACTATTTTGAACATAATTTGATTGGAAGACGTTGCTGCTTAAGGCAGCAATGTCTTCCAATTCAATTATGTTCAAAATAGCAACCATGGCATTTCTTACTAAGTAACAATTAAATATGTCTCTGTTTTTGTTTTGGAAACATGTTAACGTATATATGATCTGTACTGTATTTTTTTTTCTGTCACCAGTTTACCGGCGCGCGACTCATCAACGGTAGACACCCATGATAATGCAGGTTACTAGGCCGGTATTGGGCCAATATCGGCTCAAAATGGCCTGGTATAGGCCCAGTAACATGCGCTTCCAGGCCCCTTTTTACCATCAAGCTAGTGAGTGAACCTTTCCAGTTTATCCATCAATCATATGACGTCATAATCAACTATGTGACGTGTAGGATGACATCATAATCAATTACGCCATAAATGCCGTAGCTAAGTTCGTCATGAACGCTTAGTTGATGACATCGGACTAACATACGCCGACTCACATACCTCCACTGTATGTGGCCGTACTTGCAGACCTTTGATCTCTTGCTATGTGAAGTAACATTACGCTTATGGGATTGAGGGTAACCAATCAGTTCATCATGTATTTCCTATCGAGCAATTTCATTGGCTCAGACCCACAATTGATTTATATTTGGGACGTCTTGTTAACTTAGTGTGGATATCTTGGAGGCGGTAGCTCAGGCGGTAACGAGCAGAGCTGTGAAAATCGGCGACCCCCGGATCCCGTCTCCGTTCGGCCGAATGACTATCGCTGGAAACATAGGCAATCTCTTTCACTCCTCGTCTCCTCTCTCAACCCAGGAGCATAAATGGGTACTGGTGTAAAAACTGTGGAAGTTACCAATAATAGACTGAAACAAGTACACATATTGATGCAAGGCATCAATGGTAAATAGCGTGCCCGGAGGTTATTATAATTCTGAGAATAAACTCAACTGTTTCATGAAAAAAATGAAGTTATGTAAAGGCATACAAGCCACTCATGACAAAAATATAGGCGGACAATACCACTAGGAATAGTTCTTGCAAAAAGATATGGGCAGTATTAGCCATAGGCTATTAAAAGAAGCTTATATTTTTGGTCAGTCCAACAGTTTTTCCATCCATTCTTTTTCTCCGGGCCAAACTCCTTAACAGAGAGAGGAACAGACAAAATTAAGAGCAGCCGGTGATGAGAAAATTGCACCACTGCATCAACAGAGCGTAACAGATCAAGTTTGGGTCATTAGGTATCAACAACTTGTAAAGATAAAGAAATCAACAGAACTGGCAACCCAGCCAGTAGAAAATCGGCGCAAGAAGTAGTACAGACCCTGACACCCATTCAAACATATTAATAAAAGAATTAAAGAATATTTTAAACCTAAATCTTGATACCTTCTTAAACAGACGTGAAGAACTTATTATCCGGAAATATATTTGTGAAATATACACTGCAATCCTAGTGAAATGCACAAAGCAAGTATATTTTTGATGCAATACAGGACCCCGATCTGTACCGACAGATAACCTTTTCAACAAAGTTAAGTAGCCAGGATAGAACCAATACCGTGAACCTAGTTTTCTCCAACGAAAATGATATAGTAGGAAACATTCTGACTGAAGACCCAGTGGGAAACAGCCACGACAACGTGATCTGTTTCATTTAGCTATCGTATCTATGCCACCTATTAAACGATATCCTTACTGGAAACAGTGACAAACTATTAAATCAAATATTTTTGCTCGACAAAAAGGCCAAAATCGGCCTCAACCGTTGTAATGATGACGATCTTGTTGACCATAGGTACAAATGTTAGGGTATTAGCCTGATAAGCCAGGTTCTACCAGTACATGCGGCTAATAATATGGGATATATAGAAATATTTTCACATTACTATAATAAATATTTGGTGGTAGAATTATTACAATATTTCGCACAGCACGAGAACATAGTGAGTTCTATATGGCCTTATGTTCGAAAACTGGCTACAAGGCATGTAGAGATATTCTGGTACCGAATATTGTACATTATTGGAATTTGACAATGGTGTGCCACTACTAAATTGCATATGACGAAATTACAGTATAGTAAACATTTTTTAAACCTTTGATACTTTATTAGCGTGTTCATATACGTATCTAACGATATGGGTGAACTTCTGGTGTCGAACCTATTGCAAACAGTGTGGTACAGAAAATCGTTGATCTGACGGAATGTGCGCCAATTTTCGGTATGGAATTGTGTACTATGAAATTACGTTCCTGTAGAATTTTTTTAAATTCAGAATACAACTAGCATATTTCCTATAAGTATTTGTGGGTGAAATTCTTGGGGTGAACGTATTGCAATGAAAACCATGAATTAGCCTAAGTTTGAGCTTATTTATGTTACGACATTTTTAAACCTCACTATGTCGTAAGCGTATGCCTATACCTATCTAAACATATGGGTGATATTCTGGGCCGAACCAATTATGAGCGATATGTCAGGACATATCGACACCTATCTGAATGTGGTGAATGTGACCCAACCATATTAAAATGGGGCCATATGGCGAATATTTAACGACATATTACCAAATTACTTGATGGTAGAATCGTGCAAAAGCAGTAGTACATATTCAGTTATATACAGCTATATGTAAAAAAAATGATTACAAACCGAGAACTGAGATTCTAATACTGAATATAGTAAATTGTTGGCATTTGACAACTGTCTGTGGCTACTGAATTGAATATTACGAAATTACTACGTGGTAGAAATCTCAAGATTCATTAGCGTATTCATATCCCTATCCAACCATATGGGTGAAATTATGTAGCCACACATATTGCAGATGGTAGGGTATTGAAACCCCCAGATCTGCCAACATTGGAACAAATTTATGCGATGAAATCGCATACTATGAAAATACTTCACGTTCGAATTCTTTTAAATTCCCAATGTAACTAGCATATTCAAACTCCTATACGTCTATGTGAGCGAAGTTCTGGAACTGACCATATTACGGAAAGTAGGGCACCAAAAACCACGAATACACCATCATTTAAGCTAAATTTTGCGTATTAAAATTACTTCATCTAGAATTTGTTAGATTCGGAATATAACTAGCATATTAAAGCTCAAGTCTATGTGGGGTAAATTATGGGGGCTGAACATACTACAGACAATAGCGCACCAAAAACTGTGGTGGCTTATTAATACAATGAACCTTTCCAGTTTAGCTATGCCCGCCCATCTCTAGCTAAACTCCACCCATGCCACTCTCGAGTTGGGATCGATGGATTTCTGAACTTCTAGATAATAAATTTCAAGAAAACTATACAGGTAAGCCGTGGAATATTTTGACACTAAATTGACTTATGGCAGCAACAGCGCCCAGTCAAATTACTTTCAAAATATTCAACAGCATTTTTATTAAATAACAAAAACATACAATTCGTATAACGTGTCAGATTATTAAGCATTTAAGAGCTGCACTAAATCCAGTCAGTCATGACGTCATTATTATGATGTTATCCTACGCGTCACTTAATTAATTACGACGTCATATGGCGTAATATGATGGATAGACAACCTGAAAAGGCCCATTAGCAAGTGTTATTAATTACCCTCACTCTGTCAGAGGATGAGTGTATTGTATTCGGGTCTACATGCGTTCAGGATGGCAAGGGTCTACAATCTATAATTGGCCTTGTTAAAATATGTGACCTATAAATATGGGTGGTCTCTTAATACAAGTGGTCCATATTGTGTGGACCACGCATTACCAAGTGGTATTAGCCATGTAATGCTCAATTTGCTCATGACAATTTCAATAGAGAGATCCATCTCTAGGTATGCCACGCCTATTTCTATCTAAGCTCCACCCCTTTTTGCGTGTTGGAATCGATGTATATATATATACGGTGAATAATGAATTCCCAGACTTCCAATTTCAAGGTAACTATACAGGTAAGCTGATGACTATTTTGAAACTAATTTGACTGGGTGCTTTTAAAGGCTTGCTGCCTCTGGCCGCAACAACGCCAGGTCAAATTAGTTTCAAAATATTCAACACGCTGTTCATTAAACAGTAAAGACATACAATTCGTACACTTGCCAGACTATTCAATGTGCATGACTGAGCTCGATACGCCATTCATTTACACATTTTGGATTGTGACGTCAGCCTGTATATGACGTAATTGATTATGACGTCATATCCTTCAGTTACAGATCGAACCCAGCCATTATCATAGAAAATGACTGTTAAATAAATAGCAAATTCGAACAGCGTCTAGTCAAATTAGTTTCAAAATATTCAACATGTTGATTAAATAGTAAAGACGTGCAATTCGCATACTTGACTGGCTATTCAATGTTCCTGGTGGAGCCAGATACGTCATTCATTACACATTTTGATTGTGACGTCCAGCTACATCTGACCTAAATAATTATGACGTCATATACTGAAGAAACAGATCAGAAAAATCCATTATCATAGAAAATGTCCTATGTTTAATTGCCGTCCAAGAGACCATTGTGGTTTTTCTTTTGCAATTTACCACTGGAATTATAGGATCGGTTATCCAACCAGTCATTCCAGTGGTAAACCTTCAAAACAAGTTCTCCGGCGAGTAGCTAATGCAAATGGACATTTCTCACGATCACCCCAAGAAGCCATTTGTGATCAGTTTGATAGAGCATTAAAGTGGACATATAAGAGACTCCACGAGTGGGCGTGTGCTTGAGTACTTTCATCTGCAGAAGGAATGATAAACAGGTTTTGTACCAGTCCACCAGCAAAAGAAGAGTACTTATTTAGAGTAGTTATTTGGAGTTCCGTTGGCTGTTTATTAAAATAATTAAGCGGTCACCGCCGCGCAAACTCTATTACAGTCGGACCAGAACAAATAAGAGAACTCGCCATGAATCACGCGCATGAAGATAATAATTATGAGATATCCAGCAATCTAAAAATAGAGCCGTGTCTTCGCGCCGAGAATTATTAGATCTCGTGTCGATGGAGATCTCGCGAGACACAGCCCCACAATCCCCTGCGCGAAATGGCCGCGCCTATAGGCAATTCTAGACAGCAATACATAGAAGCGTGCCCGTGGAGCGGGCACGCATTAAAACCAGCCTAGAATGGCGTGAATGGGACCTGGAATCAGGGACTCGATAGACGCCAATCAAACCAATAACTTCTTAGTGTGGATATCATAGCCTGCAAGCGCGGTACTCGATGCGGGAGCGGAGCGGGAGGGCGAGACCGTTCTATAGGACGATGAGTTGATAACGGACTATAAGTGTTGCTGTACGAATTGTATGTCTTAATGGTAAACATAAAGCGATGCTAATCTCATCTCAAATGTTATACTGTCTATAGATTCCAGATCATTCATATCCTGTCACATTCCCATTTCTGTATCACAATTATCTGCTTTGTAATAGCGCTTAAATGTTGAACAGTGATCGTGCCATGTAAGTGCCAATGCATTACATTCTTTATTATGTAATACTCGTCTCGTTGAATATTTTGAAACTAATTTGACTGGAAGTTGTTGCTGCCTATGTTCCTTACCTGTATGATTGCTTTTATACCACACTGCCAAACTATAGCTGGCGTCTCTATGACTGAGCTATATCCCGCTGCAGGCACACTAGGCTTTTTTCTGATTGGTTGTAAAGTAAATCATGACAGCCATCATAGGTTGTAGAAATATAGCATCATTTAGCTACTAAAGCCTGAATATCTTTCTTTAGCGTCATGATAAAAAGCTTAAAATTACCTGCATAGTTTTTGACTGGCATATTAGATCATCTGAATAGCTATCAAGAGTTCAGATTAGTTATCCTTAAAGCTAAGCAGTGCAGACTCTGGAGGCATGTCGACCACTAACCCATCCTTATTAAATCGAGTCTGATGGTGTTCTACTATTCTATTATAAACAAGATCGGCCGAGAAAATACCACAGGACATGCGCATTCTGTCGACAATACATTTTCCCACATTGACGTTATTACGCCGAGATTCCCTTAAATCAACGCTCAGAGGACACCTGCTGGCTGGTACTGCCGCCAATAAGCAGCTGAGCCGCATTGAGTTAAAATATACCGCAATTTAAACCGTTCCTATGATAATCTAAAATTACTATATTATTTAAGTCACACATCATTGGAAAGCCCATTCAATCGCCTAAACATTAATTCATTGTTCTTTACTTTTTGTAACATCTTCACTCGGTTATTTGCGCATATAAAATACACCATTATACATAGACTCTAGGGATATTTTAAAATCGCAAACAACTGTATTATTTTACCAGCCAGAAGCGATATGCGCAATGCATTCTGGGAAGGTGTTTTCCCAAAATACGCTAATGTGGTAACGGTCTATTACTGAACTACGAAGATACATATGTGAAGACACTATGATCGATCTACGGTATTCATATTTGTGGTAGGGTACGCGACTTTAAAGAAATCAAAAACACCCACCACGCCTGGGCCTATTGTCCACAACTGACGAGTTTCGAATATGAAATTTTGTCACGAATGTTCAGCAGGCAATATGCTACTTATCCTCACATGACGCATTACTGAAATCAAAACATCGGTAAATGACGTCTTTTGAATACCATCTATGTATGTGGATGGCGTATGAAGCTATCTTCTCGCTCACGAACATGTTCTTAAACACTTCGTAGGAGAATCTGATAACCCAATTAGTCCCTTCTCCAACACAAGCACGTGATATCTTTGACATGGCAATTACAGACTAGCAACCTGATCGAGTCAGTAAGAGCAGACAATATCACCTCAGTACAATCGACTAATAGACTGGTCATCATAGATAGTGGTCAAGTTACCAGTTCCACGAACCACTCTATCAGAGTCTGAATAAACAAGACATTAATGAAAAAGGCTAACATCCAAAACAGTTGTGTGGCTATAAAGTTTATCCCGTCCAAGACGGTACTAGAAAGACCGCGGTCTAAAGCACCGAATGAACCAGTTATGTTTCCGTGAAACGTGACGAGAACAGCAAATGGAATAGCCAGATTAATTTCAGAATGCGGTACGAGACACAGAGATACGTGCATCGAGTCAAACATGGCAAATATACACGCAAAACCCAGGCCGACTACGAAGATGCATTAGAATTAGGCAACAAAGATTGTTCTAAATCGTTGTACCCCTTCTGCAGGCAGACTGCCAGATCTGAAGTGACAGCTGACAACCGCAAAACAGATGACCTTCTCGAAACTGCTTCGTCCTCTCTGTTCTCATCTATTCAGCAATTTAAAGAGGAATTTGCCTATTTTCGTGATGGAGGTGTGTTATTTTGATTGTGACGTCGGTTAACAAGTGATGACGTAATTGATTATGATGTCAGATACTTGAGTGATAGAGCGGATCCACCTATTGCGCTTTGTTACCTTAGACCGGTATTTGTTAACAGCTTGCAAGATGCGGTATGGCACGCTGTGTTCCAAATATGTACCCAGCATGTCCGTCATTAGAAATCTACACTCTATGTAGAATCGTCTATTAGGCCTATGTCTAAGACATATATTATTCAAAACATTTTGGTGTTAATTCTACTTTTCACTTTCATGGTGATTTGAAAGTCATGCAACGGTCATTTTTTTAAAAGTGCGACTGCAGCTCACAGATCACAATATTCTTTTCATGTTCATGTTTTATTAGTGAAATATTCTGCTGAATATGTAATACGTATATCAGTGTTATACTGTATGATATGACGCTAAGTAAGAATTGAAAAAGTTAGCGTTAATATCTTCCCATCTACCAGAATATTTAAACACAACAATTTGACCGTGTACAAGTTCATTCTTTGTAGAATTTCACAAATTATCACCAATTTTAAAAGTAAGAAACAAAATCTTTTACAGAACATAAGCTACTGATGAGAGCGGATTCCGGTTTTAGCTATGCCCCGCCCATCTCTAGCAAAGCTCCGCCCACACCTCGATCCCTTAACTCCATGACTATATCAATTTCCAGAAAAATATATAGATAGGCTGTTGAATATTTGAAGCTAATTTGACTGGGGGCTGTTGCTGCCTATAGCAGCAACAGTACCCAGTCAAATTAGTTTCAAAATATTCAACATGTTTATTAGCCTAAATATTAAAGACACACAATTCGTACAACATATGCTTAGTCATTCATCAATTGTGCGTTCGTGCCGAACTTATTTACGTCATTCATGAGGTAGTTGATTATAACGTCATCTTCACGTCACCTAGATGATCATGACGTCATATGATTGCTGGATGAGCTGGGAAACCCATTGCCCCGACCCTATGTGTGAGAGAGGGAATAGTAGTTGGTCTGTCTTATTGTATGCCTGTCTGAAGCTATTTCTTGGAAACTACTGATCCGATTTCACTCAAATTGTAACGGTGGTGGTCTGCGGTCTGCAAAGCCTGATTTCTCTTGCTTATATATCCCAGATAACATGTATACGTTGTCCGAACGTTGGCAACAGGTTGGCAGATCGCAGTTGGTATTACAACGTTGGCCTAACGTTGGTCCAACGTTGGCTGTATCACTTGTTTGCCAACGTTGGGCCAACGTTGAGCCAACGTTGGGCCAGCATAGGAAATTTCACAATAAATCAAACAAAAGCAACATAATATTCAACTTTTAATTTTTAAATTGTTAACTTATGCTTTCTGGTGTGCTATTTTAAATATCTTCATAGATTTATGCCCGTTTGACTCAACGTTGGCCCAATAACGTATTGCCAACGTATGGTCAACCATGGGCCGATGAGCAAGATTACGTTGGCCCAACGTAGTGGTAAACGTTGGACCAACGTTGGGCCAACGTTTGCTTGCTATCAGGGTATATAAGGTCTGTTTTTCGGTCGGTCAACGTTTTGACATTTATCGCAAAGTCGCTTACGTCACACCTATAGCTTGTTCACACCTTTTGAGATTGTATGTTGATGATGTGCTAAATATATCTTATGAATTCAATTAATTTGTTTATAAAATATCCTCATGTCAATGATACTCAAATGCATAATATCTTAGTACTAGTAGAGGTTTTAATGTTGCAGAAAAAATAAGATCCAACTTAATAATTTTTAACCGACAAACAGATAGGCAGACCAAATTATGTTAATTGCGATTCGGCACTAAAAATAATAACTGAAAATGCATTGACGACATCCGCCAATGGGTTTGAAAAAGACAACCCAGCAGCAAACTTTATTCTTGTCATGGATGGAATCTTGCGCATGCAGGTGTCGCATTCCGTAAATGCATGGGTGCCCGGGAATACTGCTGAAAGCTGTGGACCGGGACCGGTGTATGTAACACTTGGTTCCAATGGCAGCTTTTACCCGACGGTGTTTAACAAGTTATGGACAGTGAGATTATCTGATAATGTAAGAATAAGCCAATACGTGTCTGAAGAGATAAGGCCATTTTACAGTCCATCTTCTACTGCATCTGAAGCACGTAACTTAGTGACGGTGTCTGCTTCTTCCCGTGAAGGACACACACAGCTAGTGTCAGACTGGTTGAATTTAATGCCTTCAATTTTTTGCATTATGAAATGTTTTGAGACAGCTCATATGTTTGTTAAATCTTCTCAGAGCAGAGGAATATTGTTAACCTTTGCTTTGTTTCGGAATTCTTGATAAATCGCAGGAATGGGGGATTCGTAGACGTAGCATCGGCGCACACAGCGTACTTAGAAATTGGCTGTGATTTTTCGTCAGAATATATTCATACAATTTTCTGTCATGGGCCACGGGCCAAATCAATATTCATCCAGCGTTTTGAAACAACTGGTATATCGGTAAATAATGAATGGGGTTCTCCTCGTATCTCTGTTTCAATTTGCATCTTTTATTTTTTAATCTTCACCATTACAATTTTCATGGTTGAATCTTCTGTACAAAATGGCCCAGCCCACATGTCTTCATACAATTTACTTAAAAAATACGAATTCTCCAATGCTGTGACTGTTAATAATAGCTTTCCGGATGACTTCAGGTAGGACATCTGAATAACAATTTTAGCAAGATAGACTTGCGAAGATTTGGATATTCAAGAATAACCCTAAGTTTACTGTCTCAAGGTTTTTGTCTTTATATGACTGCCTCTGATAATTAATATTGATGTGTACGAAACAGTGTGGTTTGCAGAAAGTCAGCAGGCAAACTGATAAAGGCCCCAATCAGCTGTAGTAGTTAACGATTCTGATGTTCCAGGGAGTGATAAACTTCATTTTGAGCACTGTGTTAATGGCCGTAGTGTGTGATATTTACTCGAGCATCCATAGTGATTATACTTCGGTGGATTCTTGCGTATCAATACAAAACGATTCGAGAGAAGGTAACTGTAAGTTTACGAGTCCTTGCCGGGCGACTCGGAGTCGCCCAGCAAGGACTCGTGGACTTACATTTGCCTTCCCTGGAATCGTTTTGTATTGACATGAAACACTGACTCGTCAGAAGTATCCACACCATGGTCATTATCAAAGTTCATCATTTTATTTTAGATTTAATTCCCAGCTAAATATCTAGCATTTTGTCATTACACTCTCATTAAATTACTCTGTAACTACTAGGTTTTAAATTCAAGTGTTAGCAGATAACAGTTGCAATGCACGGGTGACTCTCGGATTCTGTTATTGGGAGGACCAAATCTAGTGCATGGTGTGTGAGGATAGCCAGTTCCTATAGCAGGAAGCACGGGTCGCGGTTTGGGTGGGGTAGGTGGGGTGGCCGGGGAGGGTGGCGGCGATCCTCCCCCCCCCCCACGCCGAAAAGAGTGGAGAATTTGATCCTCTGTGAAGCCATTTGCTGCTTTCTTGATGATAAATAATATATTTATTTGCATCCAAACATTGTTTATAATACATTCCCTATATTTGGTATTGCAATATACGTTGACAATTGATTTTCGCCGTAAGTCTTTCCTAAAGTCGGAAATTATTATCACTAACACATGCTTTGAACATTCAGCCATAAATAAACTTATGCTAACTTTTAATATTTCTTATCAATATATAATATATAACTGGTGGTGTTTTTTAAAAGGATTATTTGGTTCTACTTGACCGTTTTCATGTTATAACCTCTAGTTGGCATTGATGTAAGCGTGAAAATGAAAACAAAAATTAACATCAAAACTTTGAATAACATAGCTTATTAATTTACAGCGTGTGAAAATTTAACACGTGGTGCATGCTGAAGAACATATACCCTCAAACTAATACGGTGATGACTTCATGAATGCCACGTGACTTCAATCTATCTTATCTCCACCCTATCCCTATTATCTGATACCGCCCAGCAGGACTGACACTAATGCGACTCTCATCTTCAGAAAGGAATACTGACTCTTGGCGTACAGTAATTGGCATGTTTGATTACTGTATTCTAAGGCTGTAGTAGTAGAAACATCCTGCAGCTGCAATCAGTCCTTTTTCGCTTTTGACCACTGTGTCTTGTGTCCTCGGCCAAAATCTTTAGCTTCCTCAGGTCCATTCTTGATTTGATTGTACCGAGTCTTGCTTTCTTGAGCTATTAACAGCTCTATGTAATAACGTCCTCTCATGGCTTTCTATTTGCTGGCATAGAGTAAGGCGAACTGCAAGGCCCGCTGGTGTGTCTTCTGTCATCCAAACACAGACAGCGGCAATGTACTACACATCTTGTATTGTGCAGCGTTGGAAATTTTGTTGTCTGGCCATCCAACGATGGTGCGGAGGTGTTTGTGGTGGCAGACATCAAGTTTCACGAGATGCCTTTAGAGCTGCCCAGCTGTTATAGTTAAGGATGCGTTAGTTGCGAGTAAGGAGCGTCATTTTCTGTAGTTCTCTGCTCTTTCGATTGGTGTATGTGGGTGAACCTTGTTGTTGATTCATTCATAAAGATATTCTAAATTTTTAGTTTGCTTGCAACTATAGTGAGTAGTTCGTCAAGGGGTTTTACTCTTCTATGAAATCCACATCATGTCCACATACTATATCTAGCGGAGTAACCCGTATGGGCACAGGGGATTTGGTCTTGTGGAATTTTCCTGTACATATTTCAATGCAGCAGCAAGGTAGCGCGTGAAGAGCACATGGGATACACCATCTTCATGTAGGGAACTCATTGATCTTTCAAACTATTCAGAATTGGTTGGCTTGTCTCGTCTTCTCCGCCTTGTGTCTGCAAGTAGTAGTCTCACTGTGAGAGAAAGAGGACTCATACACGCCGGTCTCCTCGGTAAGTACCAACTTTGTTGGGAAACTAAGTGATCAAAACTTGCGGGATGACATCCGCATACAGAGACAACTATGATTATTATGTCTAACCTTCTTCAAACTAGAAACTGTGTTCGACATCCTCAGACAGCGCGATCTTCCCATGAACTTACCATAGCTACGTGGAATGTACCTGGTCTGACTGCGACAGCAAACTCGCAAATCTGAGGTGCCGAATGTGAATACTATGACATTGATATTACATGCATTCACAAGACTAAAGTAGCTACCCACTCAGAGCAGCAACTACAGACAGGCCATAAGCTAGTACTCATGGAACAAAAGCAGGCCACATACCGGGGGTTTGGCTTCGTAATCGGACCACGGTTCTTGGACCATGCCATTAGTTTTTGGATATGTCAGTGATTGCGTTGAAGTCATCGACCTGGCTACAACAAACACGACTAAGTGTCGCATAGTCAACACAATATGGCCCAACTAAAAAGCCAAAGAGAATCCATCAATATTAGATTCCTTCTCTGTAGAACTGAGCTCTACTATTATAACTGTTCGTGTGTGGAGATTTCAAATCGGAGAAGAGGAAAGTAAGATTTTAATGAGAGGCAATAAGGTGGTATCAGCTGTAGACCTATATATATACGTAAAGTATGGATACGAATTTATAAATTTGGTGCAAATCAATAGAAATGCATTATACAATTCAGAGACTTATTTTTCATATTTGGCTATAGATTACAATCCTTAATGTTATGAGGTCATATCTCCGCTTGCATTAGCGGATCGGAGCCCCTACCACCCTTTCATCCCACTAATAAATGTTGCGAATCTCAAAGCGGTTTCGAGGAAGTCAATACTTTAAAATAACTTTTAACATCATCAGGACGCTTAACACTTAACACTGTTAATGGAGGAATCTAGTGTTAGCTATGCCCCGCCCATCTCGAGCTAAGCTCCGCCCACGATCGATCACAGCACTCCCTGAAATTTAATCCTTATGGCAGAAACAGCGAATTTGTTCCAAAATATGCAACATCATGTTTACTAAATAATAAAGACATAGATTTCGTACAACAACGCCTAAGCGTTCGTGACAAACTTAGCTACGTCATTCATGACGTCATCTTACATGTCATGTAGTTGATTATGACGTCATATGATTGATGGATAAACTGGAATCCGCCATTGTAGGAGTGCAAATAGGCCTATAGATTAATGACTTGAACATATAATTTGATAAATTTATCCTCGGCCCTTGAACTTGTCAAACCAAAACGGCATCTGTACATAGTGATCTTGAGAAATTTTTAATTGTACACCATTTGTACACAGACGACAACTTTCTACAACTGACAAATAAACATAGAAAATTTTTACTTGGCCCGCACATTGACATGACGTAGGCCCTAGACGAAAATGTACACAACCAATCTGGACCATTACTACATCGGAAAATGCTAGCAAGCACCACAAATCATGACTCTATATCCATCGATGCCCACCCATGTATCCATAATTACTATGACAACGAGTCGTTTGTAGCTGTGATTGTTGACATCAGCAAATATACGTTATCACATAAATAAGCTCATATATCATTGCATAGCATTAATTAAAGCATTATGGGCAATTTTATATTTAACTCGTTACAATTCACGTAATTTAGTGACACGAAATAGTGACGTAAGCAGCAAACTATGTATTACTCCGTTAATTGTTATCTCGCCGTCATGACGTCGCAATGTTGACTGTAAAGTTATGGATGAATCGACTTTTGGCGATGCTCCGCCCATTTATAGCTAATCTTCGCCCACGCTTTGTCCGTGTTTGGATCGATTGAACGCTGAATTCCCATAAGCACAATATCCAAGTAACTATGCAGGTAATATGTTGAGGATTTTGAAACTAATTTGACTGAGTGTTGTTGCTGCCTATGACCTATGGCAGCAACAGAGGCCAGTCAAATTAGTTTCAAAATTTTCAACAGAATGTTTATTAAATGGCAAATCCATCAAAGACATACAATTCGTACACATGACGGACTATTCCAGCTCCATGACGGACTATTTCTGTCAAGAATGATTGTAATGTCATGCCTACACGTAACGAAATTGTTTATGACGTCATATACTTGATCAACATATCGGATTCATTCATTATTTTACTGATAGAATGTTGGAAAAATAAATATGTTAATAAGTTTGAATGAAAGACTGAAGTTATAAATCATGAAATAAGAATGGTTGTAAATGTGATGTAAAATAGTCAGAAACTTAACATAATCGACTTGAACATTAGAAACCACGACATATTCATATAATACATTAATATTACATGTATTTCAGAGAAGCTCAAACTCAGTGCCAGTTCGTATAAAATATATCACATTTGCATAGAAAGATTGTTGAAGTTCAGTTGCAGAGTTTTCTAAATTAGATCTCACAGAACTGGTGTGATAAAGCTGATGGTGGCTACTTTGTTCTCATACTGAATAATATTGCTTCCCACCATCATCCACTCCAACAATGTTACTAACCCACCATCATCCACTCCCACAATGTCACCAACCCACCACCATCTACTCCCACTATGTCGCCAACCCACCCACCATCCACTTACACAATGTTACCAACCCACCATCATCCACTCGCAATGGCACCAACTCACCACCATCCACTCCCACAATGTCACCAACCCACCATCATACACTCCACAATGTCATCAACCCACCATCATCCACTCCCACAATGTCACCACCCAACCACCATCGACTCCACAATGTCATCAACCCGCCATCATCCACTCACACGATGTCATCAACCCACCATAATCTATTCTCACAATGGCAACAACACACCATCATCCACTCTCACAATGTCACCACCCACTATCATATACTCTGACAATGTAACCAACGCACCAACATCCACTCCACAATGTCATCAGCCCACCATCATCCACTCCGTCAATGTTACCAACCCACCACCATTCACTCCTACAATGTCACCAACCCACCGTCATCCACGCCGTCAATGTTACCAACCCACCACCATCCACTCCTACAATGTCACCAACCCACCACCATCTACTCCTACAATGCCACTAACCCACCACCATCTACTCCTACTATGTCGCCAACCCACCATCATCCACTCCCACAATATCATCAACCGACCACCATCCACTCACACAATGTCACCGAACCACCACCATCCACTCAAACAATGTCACCAAACCACCATCATCCACTCACACAATATCACCAAACCACCATCATCCACTCACACAATATCACCAAACCACCATCATCCACTCCCACAATGTCACCACCCAACCACCATCCACTCCACAATGTCATCAACCCGCCATCATCCACTCACACGATGTCATCAACCCACCATCATCTATTCTCACAATGGCAACAACACACCATCATCCACTCTCACAATGTCACCACCCACTATCATATACTCTGACAATGTAACCAACGCACCAACATCCACTCCACAATGTCATCAGCCCACCATCATCCACTCCGTCAATGTTACCAACCCACCACCATTCACTCCTACAATGTCACCAACCCACCGTCATCCACGCCGTCAATGTTACCAACCCACCACCATCCACTCCTACAATGTCACCAACCCACCACCATCTACTCCTGCAATGCCACTAACCCACCACCATCTACTCCTACTATGTCGCCAACCCACCATCATCCACTCCCACAATATCATCAACCGACCACCATCCACTCACACAATGTCACCGAACCACCACCATCCACTCAAACAATGTCACCAAACCACCATCATCCACTCACACAATATCACCAAACCACCATCATCCACTCACACAATATCACCAAACCACCATCATCCACTCGCACAATGTCACCAAACCATCATCATCCACTCACACAATATCACCAACCCACCATCATCCACTCACACAATGTCACCAAACCACCATCATCCACTCACACAATGTCACCAAACCACCATCATCCCCTCACACAATGTCAGCAAATCACCATCATCCACTCATACACTATCACTAAGCCATCACCATCCACGGGCACCATTCCAAACACCATCCATATGATATCCCATAAGGTGTGAATGATTTATTCAATAACTCATGGTTTGAATTAGACCGTATTTCTAAGACACGTGCTGAGATAAAGTTTCTTCTAATTTGAGGAAGTAACTGGTTCCATGAAATGTTGCTAACGAATTAGCCGTGGTCAGTTCGTGTCCATACTTAGAAGTGTGTAGGGGTACATGTTTATCCTTTTCACCTTCGCTATAGAAGTACACATATAAGTTAAATTAAAAGTAAAACCGGTATATGTGTGGAGCGCTATCCACGTCCGTGTCACAGTGCTCATGTCAGATAACAGGTTGATTTGTACAGCAGAAAACTACAGAACTATAATAGAGTAATAAACATGTCTAGCTTATGCCCCGCCCATTTCTAGCTAATACCCGCCCATATTTTACGTGTGTTGGAATCAATCCACATACTTGAATCCTGAATTCGCAGAATACAAAATTCAAGGTCATTATACAAGTAAGCTGTTGGATGTTTTGCGACTAATTTGACCTAGCAACAGCGCCCAGTCAAATTAGTTTCAAAGTATTCACCAGAATGCGTATTAAGTAATAAATCCATCAAAGACATACAATTCGTGTACTTGACGGACTTTTGAATATTAAAGACGAAGCTAGATACGTCAATATGTATTATGACGTCAATCTACATGTGAGGTAATTGAGCATGACGTTGTATATTTGAGTGACAGATCGGATCCATCCATTGCCGTTGTCTGTTTTTATTTTCAAACTAAAGGTTATTTTTGGTTTTCGTCTGGTGCGTTAGCTAAGGTTGGAATCAACAACGTTCCTGTCAAGACGTGTCATTCTATTTATACGTGGATAGATGTCGTCCACATCCATGGTACTACCCGCAAGAGTTATATTTAAATCATGCTGATTATTTTGAAACTAATTCGACTGAAATGTGCCGCTGCATTAAAGACAGCAACGCGTAGCAGTCAAGTTGTTTTCAAAATACCGCTTGAATACGCGCTTGAAATCAATTGTTTTCTGAGAAGTAAATCTGGCCGTGAAATGAGAGGTGTTTTTACCTGCGGCGTTTAGCTCCGGGAAACCGGGCCGTAGATGTTACAGTTAACGAAGAAGTTGTTGAAATAACACAAACTGACGAGATTATGAGAAGGGGTAGAGTGTGGGTGGAGCTGTGTGGGTGGGGCGCACCAGAATAGTTAGTAACAATAACTGACAAACGGTGAAAGGGCGAATCATGTTAGAATTACAGGGCATGCTGAGAGTTGATAAAACTACACAGCGTGAACATAAGTGATAAACACTAACCCTTGTCTCGCTGGTAACAGTGACATATGTCGACGTAAGAAATGGAGGGATCCGATATGTCGCTCAAGTATCTGACGTCATAATCAAGTATGTCACTAGTTAGCTGGCGTCACAATCATAATGACGTATAGATCTATACGCCATGAAAATCGAATAGAGCATCACTGGTGTACGAATTGTATGCATTTGATAATGTTACAGTTTAATAAACATTCTGTTGAATATTTTGAAACGAATTTGACTGGGAGCTTTTGCTGCCATATGCAGCAACAGCCCTCAGTCAAAATAGTTTCAGAATATTAATTAGTTAAATTTAGATGCCGCGAATTTTGATTCTGAGCAAATTTTCCAAATCCCTTTCAACTTGAGCTAGAAAATGGGCGGGGCCTAGCTAGAAATGGGCGTGGCCTGGCTAGAAATGGATACCTTCATTACAATAAGTGGACCTATATGTCAGGCTAGCATTTTGATATATCAATTAAACATTTTGTTGGTCAATATTTTTTAAGATATTTTATTTTTAGAAGACTATTTTTTCTAAATTCACCACTGAATTTTTTTGGCCAGCTTGACCATTAAAGGGGTAATCGTAATGAAAATTAAGTTTTTACATAGCCAGTGTCTATCTGCAGGCCAAGAGAAGATAATTTTTGACAATTTGCCACTAGAATGACCGGCCCTGGCTCGGCAACCGAGCCAGTCATTCTAGTGGTAAATATTTAAAAGAAATACTCTTCTCTAGTCCTTTCAAATAGTCAGGTCTGAAGACCACTGCAAAGATGGTTTTTGGTTAGTTTGACCATTAAAGGGTTAAGCTGACACAAGGGGGGGTGGGTGGGGGCGGTTAATGAATAACGAAAGTTGTTGCAGCCGTAATTCGGAGTGAAAATGTGGGATAATTTTGCATTGTCTATAGTAACAGTGCGTCCATATTTAAAAACAATTTAAATAAAAACTGTTGCATCGTTAAGCCCGCTTTCAATTAAAATGCGTACATACCCTAGTTCAATAATCTATTCGTAATAAATGTACGTAAAATGTCTAATTCTTTCATACAGCTTTAACGAACATAAGATAGCATGCGTATAATTACGAACTTACCGATCAATATGAAAGCAAACTTCATTTTCTGCCTTTCAAGTGAATTCCTTTTCTTCGTGGGGGTAAAATGTCCAACGCTGTAGGTCTCAGAGTCGTTAGAGAAACCCTAACACGCGTTTGCTGCTAATAGTCACAGTCAATTTAAGAAATCTTAAAACAAAATTTATTCTCCTTGCAGTTGTACGTGGACTCGTTTGCGCTTCAAATTGTACAAATCTGTATAAAAGCAACAATGGTTATTATTTTAATCCTTTATGGTTTGACTTTCCGGCATCTCGAGTGCAAAACAACAATATACGTAAAAACTGCTAGATATTTAAACACTAATTTGACTGGAATCTGTTGCTGGCATAGACAGCAACAACCCCTAGTCAAATTACTTTCAGAATATTAGGCAAAATGTCCCTTACATCATAAATAATCTGTCCTTTCTGGTCTCTTAGAGTTAAATGGTTAATCCGATATTAATTAAGCAGCAAATTATCATCGTATAAAAATATATATCTCAATAAAAATAAACAAGAAACATCGATTATAGGCTCGCATAACAAACGTAAACAATAACAATGTTCTAAATCAGATTGTACGCGAATAGCAAAAATGCAATCAGGGCGCAACTGTTTTTGACTGTCTGCTCTAAACTGATTTTTCATATTTCCTTGACCGTTGAACAGTCAAATTCTACTTGCATTGTTATCGGCCAGTGATGTGCTATATGATAATAAAGGACACCTTTATATTTCCCGGTCAATTTGTTCCAGGGGGGATCGAACAGTGGAGAGTATATTACACACAAGATATCACTGTTATTTGCCTCGGGAGGCCTATATTTATACCAGAGCCGGTGAGAGCAACAATCGTGGCTTGCAGACACAAAACCTCGCAATCACACAGCGATAATGATGAGGCTCCTGTGTCTGTTAGGATACTGCTACTACTGCTGATACTGAACGTGATGGGGTGGGTGGTGGTGGAGGTGATGATGATGCGGTGCTATTTGTTTTTAACGTTTTACTTCTGAATTATTACCTATTCATTTAGGTAAGATTTGAATTCATAAATGATGCACAATTTAAAACGGTTGTGTTTGATGTTGTTGCTGTCGTAAACAACAACAACATCAAGCAGAATCGGGTTTTTTCAAAACTTACATAAATTTCGTCAGTATTTCCTAATGTCATCGCCGTGAAACAAAACAATGTTTGCTAGACTATCGCCTGCAGCGGCTGGGCGAAGGTTAAGCCCCGGCGGCGTGTAGCCGGTGTGCCATTATTTAACAAGGGAACTGCTTGGCATCGATACCAGAAAGACAGGAGAGAAATGGATGCGAGTTGTAATGGTAGTGGTGCGCGAAGGGAAAGGTGGGTTAGTGGTGGTGGTTGTAGTACATGTCAGTGCGTTGTGTTATTCCTTGACGCTCGCTGCCTGTTGCTGCACTTATACTGGAATATATCGTACGAGTGTCTGTCTGTTGGCGTTCTGCCGTCAGTATTCTTGTCATTTTGCCTTTCTTTACGTTTACGCTGGAATTGTATAGTCTAGTAATATACTACAACAATTGTAGTTATGTAGTTGTGGTCTTGGAGACCCCCTCTACCACCGCCCAGCCTCTCTTTCGCCAATCAGCCAGACTCGGTATCTTTCTTGATGAACACTTAGACGTACCATTTACCTATATGTTTTTGTTTTCGGTACCGCTGTTATGCTAGGTAAGGATCGCTGGCCCATTGGCCCGGTACTTACCGAGAGTTGTTTATGCTACCTGCCACACACGCCTATTCTAAACAGACTTCTTTCAAAATAGCAGGTTCTTTGTCACTCCGGGCAGATTACATGGGAGACGGAGATGAGAAAAAAACAGACTCAAAGTTTATTTTAAGAGAAGACAGGTTAGCATTGTATCCTTGAAACTATAACAATTACTGTGCTACGAAACCAACATATATACTGGCAAATTATTCTGCTATACACACATTATAGCACGTCTTCATGGTTGTCGTTGTCGACGTAGACGGCGGCGTCGGTGGCGTCGTTGGCGTCGGCGCGTCGTCGTAGACGGAAGCGGTGGAGGTGTCGGAGTTTGCGTCAGAGTCGTTGTCGTCAGAGGCGGCAAGCTGCAGCAGTGGCAGCCGCGGCAACAGCCGCTGCAGCTGCAGAGGCTGTGGCGGCGGCGGCAGCAGCGGCAACAGCGGCGGCGGCGGCAGAGGCAGCAGCAGCGGTGGCGACGGCGGCGGCAGCAACATACGAAGCGGTACATCCAGGCATCTCCAGCAGGACTTGACCAGGGCACCACCACAAACATATATCCAACTTTTGGAAATAGCTTTGCCGAGTGACGGGTTGGCTAGTTGATAAATGAGACGTTTGCATAGAGATGTGTATGATCAGCACTGTTCGTGGATTTATCATTGACTATAGGCAGTCCTTGAATCATGAGTGCCCGACATGTGGTTGAGGGGCGGACAATGTGCACGATTGTTGCGGCATGTGCTGAGTGCAGACAGATTCCCATTGTCATGACATTTGCTGAGAGGCGAACAATGTGCAGTATTGCCGATTGCCATTGCATTTGCGGAGGGGCGGATAATGTGCAGGATTGACCATTGCCATGCTATTCGCCGAGGGGCGGACGATGCACATGATTGCCGCAGCATTTGTTGAGCACGGACAATGTGCAGAATTGCTGCGACGTGTGCCGATTGCGGACCATGTTTAGGATCACTGTGGCTTGTGCCGATTGGGCACCATGCATAGGATTGTTGCGACATGTACTGAGCACCGACAACGTGCAAAGACTGCTAGGGTGCATGATCACGACTTCATTCCACGGACTGGCACTGGTCACGCCGCACGTGTATTGCCAGCTATTGGTCCACCGTGTGCAGCCGCATTCTTCCGTTTCCCTTCTGCAATCAGATTCGTAGACCTTCATAAATGAGCGTGTGCCTCTCAGGTTCTCTAGCTTACTATATATGTGTGTCTCAAGAGGTACAATTTGAAGACTAAACCCTGTGTCTGTCAATGTCATACAACACGCATGCTTCTTGGAAATGTTCAACTGTCTCAGGAACTGACCCACCGGGACATTCTTGATTCTCCAACTTTTAAGTTTTTGGTACATGTTCTGTTTCAGATGCTTGTATTCAGTTCTCAAGCAGAAGAAACATGTTTGACCTATACCAGGTATTTTGCAATGTGCATCCTGCTTATTGTACGCTGCATGGATCCTCTTCCACTATTTCATGATGCTATCTTTGAAGTGTGTCTTCATTTCACAGTAGCTCACGTTATTTGCAATCTGGCTTTTGGGATCTACTCTCGTTAGTTCATTCATCTGTAGTCACGTTTCCTGATGACATACGGTATAATCAGAGATAATGTGAGCTCATTTATCTCATTGTTCTGGTGTGTTATTCAGAGCTTGAAGTACCGATCTATACATCACTGCGCATAACTACTTTGATCACAAAAGAAAATTAGAAGAATATTGTGTTGCCCCCGCCGGAAAGTAAGTTATTTAAATTAGGTTGTCAGAGTGTATTTTTAGGTTGCCCCATTTCTGTAAATTCTGTTGAAAATATGTATTTTTGTAGGCTATACAGACTACGTAATCCTTATAGATACCAACTCAAACATTATATTAACCCTTTATCCCTTACTCCCTTACATCAGCCAAAAACGTCTTCTGGATTGGTGAGAAATGTCCATTTGCAGACCAAGAGAATGCTATTTTTGTCAATTTACCACTGGAATGACTGGCTCGATAACAGTCTTCTCTTAGTCTGGAAATTGGCATTTTCTATGAGAAAGTTTAAAATTTCTTGAACAAATTTGAGTGTTAAAGGGTTCAGAGTAAATAAAATAAATACTCACCATGAGTACATATACACGCCCTGAAAATAACAACTCACCATGAGTACATATACACGCCCTGAAAATAACAAATTATCTAGGTTGTCCCCGAGGGCAATCAGCGTGTTATATTTTGGTTGGCCCAAAGTAAAATGTGGTTGCCCCGGACCGCAGGAATGTGCAATTTTCGTGGCCTGTCACATAAGCAAGTTGTATTCCATTGTATCGTATTCATTAAACTATTACATATCATTTCATATCACACGAGTGTAATAAATGACGCATGGCGCGCTCAGACGTACTTCGCGATAAATATATTATTTACGCAGTTGTCGCCTGTTGCTTGTCACGTTATTGACAAAACTATTGTTAAAACGCTGTATATTGAAACATTTGGATAATTTTTTAATAGAAAGCTTGGGGAATTTTTAAACAATGAATTAAAAATAATTAAAAACCTGAGATAATATGATGTTTCTTGTAACTATATTTTGTTGTCAGAACTGGCAGTAGTGAAGCGCTTCAGTGATAGTAAAAAGATACTGTACAATGACAGGGAAATGGTTAGAATCGGCGTGAAAATTCTAAGTAATAGCTTATGTGATAAATAGAATCTCGCACTCGTTGACATTTTAGATCAGATTTATTACACTCATTTAGTAATATCTCATTTGGATCTCGCTAAAGCTCGCTAAAACTGATTCCAAATGAGATATTACTCAACTCGTGTAATAAATTTGATATTAGATGACAACAGATCCTCTATGACAGCTTCTTGCGTCTTTGCGATTTCTGTTTCCTCAAGAATAGCTTCCATTTCTGCCTTTTAATTTGTGGAAGATTTTAGTTGTAGTTTTGACGCTTGAATGGTTATTTCAGTTGCAACCAACATTTCCAGAGTTGACCCCGTCCACGATGATTGTGGACTATGTTTACTATATTTTTTATACACAATTGTTAGGGAAATGAATCGGAGAAACAGTAAAGTGCCTTGCAAGCGTCCCCAATTTTCAAAGAAAACAATGCTAACTGCGTGACCTTGAGGAAAGGAGGACTCCACCTATGCCCCACCCATCTCTATCTAAAGCTCCACCCACGCTTTGCCCGTGTTGGGATCGGTCGATCCCTGTATTCTCTGAATCTCAATTTTCAAAAAGCTATACAGGTAAGCTGTTGAATATTTTGAAACTAAGTTGACCGGGTGTTGTTTATTAAATAGTAACGACATACAATTCGTAAACCAACCCTTAGTCCGTTATCAATTAAGCGTTCGTGAACCACTAGCTACGCCAGTCATGCAATCATTGATTATGCCCTCATTCTACACGCCACGTAGTTGATTATAACGTCATATGATTGATGGACAAGCTAGATTCCTCCGTTGAGCAAGAGCAAGCTAGTCAGCTCACCAATGTGCAGCGCCTCCTACATTGCTACACGTTTCATCATGGGAAATAATAATAATAATAATAATAATAATAATAATAATAATAATAATAATAATAATAATCTTTATTTAATGAGGGTAAACAACGTCAGTAAAATCTGATCTTCCCGAGGCCCTCAGAAAGAATGCACACACATGCATACACACGCACGCACACAGACAAACTGACAGAGAAAAAAAACCCACTGCAAGTCATGCAGTTGCCTTCTTGTCCTTGTGGAAACTGTAGAACCATGAATGACACATCTATCTGACAAATGACTACTCAAGTGTGAAGCGACCACCTGCGTATCATTGATACTGTATTACAGCAACACCTGGGCGGCTCTGAAGACAGGGCTAGGTAAGCTTGATGTCTGTAACCGCAAACACCTTTTGGTACCATCACCCGATATCAATGGTCAGACAGTATAATCTCCAATAACGTCTTATATATCATGTGTAATACCATGACACTCTCGGTGAAAGTGGCCCAACAAAGGTCGTCTATGCTTACCTACGTTCCGCGAATGCCCACCTCATCCCCAACCCACCCACTCATCAGACACGCTTGCGCAGAGAGCCTTGGAGTATGCTGTAGGTCTACTCGGCATCAATGCTTATAAAGCTGGTAGAAGCTAGCACTGTACAAACCTGTTACACGTGCTAAGTACCAACCTAAAATAAGTTGGACCTTATACACAGAAGACCAAGAAAACCCCGATGGGGTTTAGGACACTGGCTGAGGACTAGAAATATTAGTTCATTGTCGAAGCAGGGTTGATTGCAGCTGTAGGTTAGCCACATAATGCAATACATTATCATTGCATTCTCGCATAGTAACAGTCTAGTACGTGAAAAAAACGTGAATATACTGCCCTGCGAATCGTTTATCAGGGGTTACTCTGAGAATGTCACGCCTTTCTAGGAAATATAATATCTGTGTTTTCATTCCTACACACCACATTAGAAAATCGCAGATTAATATCATACATATTCTGAAGGACATGTTGAAAGTAATTTGACTGAAAACTGTTATTGTCTAACACAACAACTTCTGTTTAAATTCATTTAAAATTATTCAATAGCTTTATTATTAGGTTGCCATAGAATTGAGATAATGGGATTTCCTGGGTAAAAGTGTAAATCCGTTTAACACTAATGTCAACACGTGTTCTCACTAGGCAACCGATATTAATTATTCTATTTGTTGCGAGCATCAACAGATTAGATATTATTGGACCAGTTTCCGGTATTATTTGCACAACTCAAGTGTGCAATTTTGATGAAGTGAGTAATCGATGTCCAGGTGGGGGTACTGGTTGTAGTTAGCTGGGGTAGAGACAGACATATTTCACTCCTCGCGATTCACCTAGGGTCACTCTGGGTTGTGCGGCGTGGGGTGACGGAGGGGTTGGTGTGAGAGAGCGGTCCAGGTTTACATAGCCATGCATGGCAGTAAGAGGTAAGAAGATCATCTTACAGTCCTCCATGTTCTGGTGTCACAAGGCTACCGATAAGACTGTTGAAGTAATGGCACAGGATAGACAAATCATCTCGTATTTCTGGACAACTGTTTGCTATACCATGGGGACAAAAATGTATTAAACGCTTGGTCGTGTAAAGGCATCATCATAATATTGTCTAGGAGTTGACTTAGTTGGGGAGGCATAATGCTCAGAATGGCAAACAAACAGCTGTTCTATTCTATTTGGAAGCATGCCAGCCGTTGAGCGCTTCTTCCCAAGAGAATGGCTAAAACCTTGCACTTGTGAAAGATATAGTAATTAAAATCTCTGACTGCCGTGGGCAGGCATATAATAATGTGATCAATGTGCCAGGACAAGAATCAGGGAATACAGAACAGAATATCGGGACGTCAGATTCATAAATTTGAAACCTTTTTTCCACGCATTTGACGTTTTCACAATTTTGTTGGCAAAGATGTGGATGGTACATATGCCTACGGCTACTGCATGAGATTACGGGGTTAGGCATAGTTGACGCGGTCTATCCGTGGTGTCAGTGCTTTGCAGCTTCGTTTTGTGCGTGTGTAGTTCTCGGAAGCGATTTGTCCACTTTGTATTCGTTTCGATTGGCGAGGATGCGGGAGTTTCGTGCGTGTGTCACCTCGAATGCGTATCAAGTTTTCTTGAGAAATTCTGGGAAGCGAATGGTTACTTACAAGTGGATGACAACATTAAGATTTGAAGCGATTGAAGAGTTTATTTTGCGAGCGTGTACATATTATTGAACGCATTAACTGATCAGAGTAACTTGTATATATTGTATATATTAATTATCTTAATAACTACGGCAGGTGTCAACGGATTGGAACGCGAGTACGGCTGGCCGCGAATCTTCAAGGAGAGAAGGTACGTTCTTGCGTTGAACAAGTGGATCACAACATTCCTGACTGATAGAAAGCAATCACTTATTCACAGCATCAGCAAATCGGTTCCTCCATAATAATGTTCTGGGATCTGCCGCTTAATAATGACATGTCAGAATATCATATACATTGGATGGAAAGATGCCTGCGGATGACAGGAAGATCTGCTGACAATTTAGTGTTGAGCGAGTAGCCAAACTTATATAAGCTTTATAACTGTTCAGGTTAATGCCTGTTCAGGTTCCACCCAGGCAAGTACAAAGGTAGTGGGCAGAAAATTAGAAGATGAAGAGAGAGAGAGAGAGAGAGAGAGAGAGAGAGAGAGAGAGAGAGAGAGGACGAGAGAGAGGGAGGGAGAGAGAGAGGAAGAGAGGGAGGGGAGAGAGAGGGAGAGGGAGAGAGGGAGAGAGGGAGAGAAAGAGAGAGAGAGGAGGGAGGGTGGGGGGGGGGGAGAAAGAGAGAGAAAATATGTTATGAAAGCGACTTCGTCCCGGATGAGATGCTAGATCACGAACTGGGCAGATTGGCCAATGAGAAGGACCGGGAAGTGAACATCGACAGCAGGCTAGCCGTCGAAAAACATGGAAATGAATAAGCGAACAAGGTGACACAAATCATGGGGATGATCCTGAGATCGTTTGTGTACGTAGGCCCAGATAGCTTCAACTGACCGTACAAGGCACTGGTGTGAATGCACTATGTGACCCACTTAGAAAAAAGACCTAGTCGACATTGAACACCCACGGAGAAGGGCCAATAACCTAATTCCGGTGTTAAAGTACACGGTCGACGAGGATAGACTGACCAGACTGAAGCTAGCATCGTTGACGTTCCGTAAGGCTCAGACGTGATATGTTAGAAACAAACACGATGCTGACAGCGGTGTATTAAAGAAATATGTACTTACACATACGCCTCAGTACAACCAGATGACACCTTAAGATCATCTTGTAACTTGTAACTTATCTTAACCTCCTATATAGGAGAACCATCTAGGCTGTCATCTCTCTAACTCTTATCACCAAGCATGGACTGAAATGTAGACTCATACAGACACATTTTGCATTCGCGTGGCTGAATCAGAGTGCAATTTACACGAGGAACTTGGGAAGTCATGAAAGACCCAACAGTAAATGCCTACGAAGCATTCTTAGATAGGCAATGGTCGAGCCAGGTGATAATCGACAACTTCAAGGTATCTCTGAAAATATCTACTTAGAGACACAATGCAGAATTTTACTATACAGAGTATTGAAGATGAAGATCTGGACTCATATGCTTAGCCTTTCGTCCAGTGGCAACACACTATAACGTACGTGAAGCCATTTCAAGACGTTACAGTCTATTTAGCTCAATTTGAATAATGGATAATATTACATACCATAATACGAATGGCCTTTTCCAGGTTTAGCTATATCCCGCCCATCTTTAGCTAAGGTCCACTCACACCTGGCTCGTGCTGGGATCGATCTATCTCTGAACTCCATGACTATTAATTTCCAGTAAACTATACAGGCAAGCTGTTGAATATTTTGAAACTAATTTGACTGGGTGATGTTGCTGGTGATGGCAGCAACAGCACCCATTCAAATTATTTTCAAACTATTCAACAGCATGTTTAGCAAAGAGCAAAGACATACAAAGAGCTTCTCGGACTATTAAGCGTTTAATAGGGACTATTCATGCCTTGCCTGATTATGACTTCATCGTACATGTCGCGTAATTGATTATGACGTCATATGATGGATGGATAAACTGGAAAGGTCCATTGTAAGCAGATTGAATTTCCCAATTATAGTCAAATTCAGAATAAAGCATTTAATTTTCAAATGATCCCCCTGTGGATCCAGAAATTTGGTCATCAAAAGCTTGCCAGCTCTGAGGGACCCATGTAAGATTTTCAAAAAACTTGTAATGCGGTCTATGTGTCCTAAGTTCGTCCATGAGTGTCTCTATGGCGCCATCTGAAACGCAATAACTGATGCTTTGGTCAGTAGAAGTACAGGTGGTGAGTGGCCTTGTAGGTTTACATCTGGATGTCTGAGAACCGATGGGAAGGGAATTACAGCAATGCAATACAAGACAAAACAAGACAAGACCAGCCAAGACAGGGAACGGCAAGGCAAGGCAAGGCAATGCAAAACAAGACAAGACAAGTAAGGCCAAGACAGTACAAGAGAAGGACAGGACAAGACACAACAAGACAGGACAAAACACGACGAGACAAGACAAGACAAACACGACAAGAGAAGACAAGTCAGTACAAGACAAGACAAGACAAGACAAGACAAGACAAGACAAGGCAAGGCAAGGCAAGGCAAGGCAAGGCAAGGCAAGGCAAGGCAAGTCAACCCATGTCTTGTCTTATCTTATCTTATCTTGTCTTGTCTTGTCTTGTCAAGACAAGACAACACAAGTCATGCAATACCAGGCGAGACAAGACAAGACAAGACAAGACGACAAAAGACAGCACAGCACAACACAACACAACACAACACAACACAACACAACACAACACAACACAACACAACACAACACAACACAACACAACACAACACAACACAACACAACACAACACAACACAACACAACACAACACAACACAAGTCAAACGAGACGAGACAAGATAAGTCAAACACGACAGAACAAGACAAGGCAAGGCAAGGCAAGGCAAGGCAAGGCAAGGCAAGGCAAGGCAAGGCAAGGCAAGGCAAGGCAAGGCAAGGCAAGGCAAGGCACGAAAAGACAAGACAAGACATGACAAGACAACGCAATACAAGACAAGACAGGACAAGACAAGACAAGACAAGACAAGACAAGACAAGACAAGACAAGACAAGACAAGACCCCCGTATACACCATTAAGTGCCAACGATTCAGTCAGTCCATATCCCTTACGGTCAGTTTATGCGCGCAATTACGTGCATGTCTATATGCGCGTGTGTGTATATGCATGCGTGGGTGTCCGTGTATGTGTGCGTGCGTGCGTGCGTACGTACTTCTCAACTTCTCATTGGTGCCAACACTGCTCGATCTTTAAAACAGGTGGGTCGAGATACCACATGTTTGAAGGAACCGCCATATTTGGCTACAAAATGTATATCCTATGTCAATTCACCTGTATTAAGTGGCCACATGTCAATATAGTGGCGAATGGAGGAATCCAGTTTTAGCTATGCTCCGCCCATCTCTAGCTAAACTCCACCCACACTTCGTCCGTGTTTGGTTCACTCGATCCCTAAACTCTTTGACTATTATTTTCCAGAAAGGTATACAAGTAAGCTGTTGAATATTTTGAAATTAATTTGACTGGATGCTGTTGCTGCTGATGGCAGCAAAAGCGACTAGTCTAATTGGTTTCAAAGGATTCAACAGCATGTCTATTAAATAGTAAAGACATACAACTCGTACAGCAAAGCTTAGTCCGTCATCAGTTAAGCAGTCATGACGAACTTATCTACGTCCTTCATGACGTCATTACTTATGAAGTCATCCTACACGTCACGTAGTTGATTATGACGTCATATGATTGATGGAAAGGTTCATTGTGAGTGTTCTATAAGGTGGACATTTAGGACAGGTTATGCTGTACATGACAAATATGCGCAGGTGCTCGCGTGCCGTCAGTACACACTCCACTGATGCGAATATAGTGTTCCTGAAAATAGTATAGTATTTTGCTTATACAATAACGATATTGTTGCTGGGGTCAATGTTACATTTTACAGTTATTTTACAGTTACTGATGATATTGAAATGCAGAATGTGTAGCTCGTGCGTACCGCGATCTGGCAACTTACTACCTCCTGACATTATTTTGAATTGCGCATCCTTTGTTTGTTCTGTAAGCGTGCCAAAACATGTCACATTGATAGATACAGCACAGCTCAGAAATAGCCTGAAATATTTCCAAAACAAGCTAAAACATACTGTTGAATATTTTGAAGCTAATTGGATTGAAAGCATTGATGCCTAAACAATGTCTTCCAATCTAATTGTGTTCTAAATATTCTACAGAACACTTATTACTTACTAACATGTTTCTGTTTTTGTTTTGGAGTCAAATCAATGTATTTCTGAGCTGTAGTCTATAGTCCACGAGCCTATAGCCCATATGCACACACATATACTACATGCATTTATCAGCAGCAACCGCGCCATTTTAACTCTCTTGTCTCAACTTGGCCCTTTAATGGTCAAACTGACAAATAAAACCTTTGCTGTGGTCTTCAGCCATGACTATCTGAACGGCCTAGAGAAGAGTATTTTTTTAATATTTACCACTTGAATGACTGGCTCGGTAACCCTTGGGCCTCTTGTTATAGCCCTGTATAGGTGAGATATAAATCTTAAAGCGCCACAATAATGGTAGAATGCAATGGAATGCCGACGCTTCAAATTACCTTCCCTGAATGACTAGTTTGCAACCATGTAGCAAGTCAAATTATTTTACAAATATTTAACAGATGGATGCCAGAGGCACAGCTAAGTCTGGATACTACGAATTTGTCAGTAAAATGGTTAATGATGAAATGGCCAAAAAACTTTGATATGAGAGTGGTCTCAACCATGTCTCAGCATCAAACACCCTGGAACTGTGAGCTTGGTATATATATATATATATATATATATATATATATATATATATATATATATATATATATATACCAAGCTCACAGTTCCAGGGTGTTTGATGCTGAGACATGGTTGAGACCACTCTCATATCAAAAAATTATATATATATATATACTATAGCCCCCTTTCATTATGTAAAGGAATAGTATCTATAGAGATCTCAAGCTCACAGATCCAGGGTGTTTTAGATTGAGACATAGCTAATATATAGGCGGCGTATAGGGGATTTAGCCTGTGAATCTGTTACATGTCACGGTCATTCACCTTTCCACAGTATTCATCTATCAATCTGTCGTCATAAGACCTCATAATCAGCTAAGCGGCGTGTAGGATGACGTCATAATCATTACGTCATAAATGATTCTATATGGCCCGTCTTTAACTCTTAATAGTCCGACACGTTGACGTTGTACGAATTGTCTGTCTCTACTATTTAATACACGTGCTGTTGAATATATATTGAACATAGGCAGCAACAGCATCCAGTCAAATTAGTTTCAAAATATTCAACAGCTTACCTGTATAGTTTTCTGGAAATCGATAGTCAGGAAGTTCATAGATCGATCGATCCTAACACGAGCGAGGTGTGGGTGGAGCTTAGAGAGAGAGAGAGATGGGCGGGGCATAGCTAAAAGCTAGAAAGGTCCATTGCGTTAAACTGTTCTCCTGAATCACAGCATTAATTCTTTTCAACTATCAAGAGTTTCGATTCAATGATGTAGACGTGTTGAATAATTTGAAACTACTTCAGTGTTGACTGAGATCTGTAGCTATTTGTGCAATGGTTCTCTGTGGATTTCTCAAATGGACTAGGGTTATATACAGGACTGTATGGGTAGAGTGTATGCTAAAGATACTAACCCTTTGATATGATAGATACTGGAGTCGGCAGTTTACACTAGCTCTCTTCAGTACAATCATTACATCTCCCACATTATAACTATTTAAATTTTGAGGCAAAAATGGAATAATTTGACAACCATACTAAGGTCTATATTTACATCCAGAAGTGCCGGAAATGACAACTGTGCGGTTCTAGATTTCAAATATTACGTGGAAAGACCCATGGACCCCAACCCGCGGGAGGACACCTCCCCCCCCCCCCGCCCGGCTTCACCCACCCCATTTTGACAGGGGATATGCTCCATGTGCCCAGGCCCCCCAAAATCTGTTAAGACGGCCGTGAGCAGCAATAATAAAATAATAAGGAAAATATTAAAACAGCAACAATAATATCAGCGGCAGTAATACAAACAACATCAGCAATAACAACAGCAACGTGTATCAACTGCAACAACAACGGCGTGCGCAGCCCCACCAGTGACACCTAGTAGTATAGCCGGTAGTAGAAAAATACCACCACCCTCCACAGGCAACCATTCCGTGATCCGCGGCTCCCACCGCCCTCTCGATTCCTGAGGCATAGGAATTGGAGACATGGGCCACACAAATACACACAAGATACCCAGGCCCAGGGTTTCAGATCCTTGATATAGACTTTATCAAACATGCATTATAATACATGCAAATGGCTCATGCGCGGTAAGCCTGTTTGATGCTTAAGGAGCTGTGCTGGAGAATATTGTGAGACACACAATGCTCAGTTTCGGAAGGGTGCTGTTGAGCCGAAGCCGTGCAGAGGTTGCGGGGTAGGTATTTATACAGACTGTGGACTATGTAAAGCATGCGGGGGTCGTAAACATTCTAACAGAATGAACTACAATCAGGCCTGTGCCAGGAGAAAGTTCGGTTTAGTTATGGACGAACTTAAACGCGTCATGCCATGCATTTGGGACAACAACTCTTATATAGGCGCCTCGAAGATGGGCAGAAATTAAGCATTTAGGGACAGTTTAAGATCTAATATATATACCTTGCATCATGGTTACTATAACACAGCTTCGAGTTATGGCAAAGCAATTCGGTCTTAGAGGCTATTCGAAGGCCTGCAAAGCCGACCTGCTCCAGATGATTGCACACGCCAATGCCGAGGAGTGCCGAAAGTACTCCCCGCCCTTGCCGAGGAGTGGCTAAAGCGACTCTCCCGAGCATAACAGACAGGAAGGTTTCCGGCGCTCACCTCTGGGGATCCATAGAACCCTCACAAGAAAGCACAGCTGCACCGTGAGCTTCGTCAGTTGTATGAGGAAACGACTGTCAGCGTACAGGCCAAAGCTGTAGCAACTCGGATGGCAAGCCATCCACAAGAACGCCTACCTCTTCTACAGAGAATCAGAAGACGATTGCCGAGATCTGAAACCTTAGCCCGGAGTATGAGGCGAGAAGGTCAGCAGATTCTCAACGAGCGTCTCGGTGAGAGGGAGACAAAGGCGAGAGGATGGCGAACAGTATGCTGGACATTCTTCAGAGAACTAGAAGGAAACATTACAGGTCGGATCATGGAGAGGATCCAGACCGTACAGAACGCCTTCTACCTTCGGTATACCCACACCTATCGAATCCGCCACATGGAGGATGGTAGGGTGATGGCCTTCCACAAGAATGCTCGAGGAAGTCCCTGGATGAATACACTGGAAGCGGCCCAGACTTGGGAGAAGGGTAGAGAGCAAGCCCACCTCGACCCAGACATTATCGATCGACCCAACACCGCGTGGATCTTCGTCAGATCAATCAACGTTGAGGTAAAGGTTTTCATTGACCACCAGCCTCTGCTAGGAACAGGTCCCCTCCCAGCCTGGCTCCGATGGAAGAAGGGAATGACAGCACTCGATACCTACAAGGACAACATGTGTCTCTGGAGATGTATAGCAGTCCAGCATGGTGCGAGAGCTGATAGAAGTACAGCTCCTGCACGAGAGCTTATTAAACAGTTCAACGGATTGAACAGGCCTGTGGCTGACGTCGCAAAGAAGTCCCTAGACCAGCTGGACAAGGTAGAGTTATATGCGAAGACAAGGATTCGTGTTTATGAGCCCACTGAAGAGGGCATCTGGCATCTGACCAAGAAATCGGCTGACTATCCGAGCATCATAGTCATTGGAGTATACGACCACCACGCTTTCTTCATTAAGGACATCTCCAAGCTGACCCAGACTTTCAACTGCAGGCACTGTCAACAGCAGTTCACCCACGCATGTAGTCTCCATCGTCATGCTGACCGCTGTACTGGGGGGAAAACGACTATTGATTGCCCGAGGAAGAAGGTAGCGGTACCGCAGTCAGCATACAAGAAGGCTTTCTATCCAAACAAACTGGCTAGTTCAGCAGCTACTCGTTGGATTGAATATGAGTCGAGAAACAAAGGAATTCATATACACCACGCAAAGTATGGTCATGGTGGTGAGCGTTGGATCGAGGGGGCTCCCGTAGATGGCTATGATCTGACAACCGATACAATATACCAGTTCCATGGCTGTCACTGGCATGGTTGCTCACAACACCAGCATGGTGAGGATGCCGAACAAAGATACCATAAGATGGTCGTGAGTGACGAGAAATTGAGAGCATCTGGACGCACACTTGTGGTACAGTGGGGGTGCTGTGTAAAATGCTTTACAAGCATCCATGCACCAGTGTGGACGGTACCATACCCACACTTTCTTGTCTATGACTTTGAAGCCCTTCTAGATGGGATCAAGACCCACCCTACAGAGGCTCACGATCGAGAGTGCCCACATACCAATCTTGATTTCAGTCGGCTGTTCCTTAGATGGTAGCACGAGCTCGCCAACTCACCTCTGCAATGCTAACTCCAAAATGCTGATCTCAGTGTTCATGCAGGAGAGCCATCTACGAGCCTCCACGACCTGTGCACGGGTTCGGTCACAGTATCTATCCACAGACTTGGACAAGTTACCTAAACGACAGCAGCGATTTATCAATGAGTTGTGTAACCAGGTGCCTGTGCTCGGGCTCAACTCTGGCCGGTACGACCTGAACCTCATCAAGAAGTACTTCGTGGAGGAGCTCACAAGTTCTGTGCTAGTGCAGGGATCAGCAGGTATGGTGAAAGTCGCCAAAAGGCTAGCCAGACAATGTTTCTCATTACACCTGAACTAAGGTTTCTAGATGTGCTGAACTACCTCGGTCCTGCGGTCTCCTACGGGGCATAGATAAAAGATTATGGGTGCACACAGCAGAAGAGCTGATTGCCTTATCAATGGTTCGACATGCCTGGGGAGCTTGACTATCCTGGACTACCTGATTATCCGGCGTGGTGATCTAAGCTCAAAGGTTGTTACTTTTTTTAGTTGTCAGAGTAGAAGCAATGTAAGTAGACCTTCAGAGATCAAGGGATGAAGACATTTGCCGACTGGCTGTGATACTACAATAACCTGGATATCAGTCCATTCATCGGAGCTCTTGAGCAGATGCGACAATTCTACGCAGAACAAGGTATTGACATTTTGAAAGATGTGGGCTCTCCTCCGGGAGTGTCACTACAGTATCAACTTCATGGAACCACTCAACATATGCCAGATGTTAGCCTTTATTCCCCAGGCAAGGAAGCCTATGCGATTCTGAAGGGTGCCGTTGTCGGTGGACCCAACATCATGTTCACAAGATACCATGAGTCGGGTGTTACTCGAATTCGCCAAGGTAAGCGAGTATGTCAACGGCTCCTTGGTTATGATGCGAATGCGCTGTATTTGTCAACCATGGCCCAAGCAATGCCTTGTGATAAAGAAACTGTATGACGGTGGAGTGGTCATGTAAGCAGTGATATTGAATGCTTTAAGAAGGATCTGCTAGCAGATCGTTGGTTTGGGTTTGCCGAGGTCGACATTGAGGTACCTAAGGCATTATGGCCACAGTTCGAGGAGATGTCTCCCATCTTCTATAATCGTGAGATCCGAGAAGAGGCTATACCTTCGGAGATGATTGCATACCTTGATAAAACAGGTCGACAAAAGTCTACAACTAGCACTCTCTGGGAAGAAGAGGGTATTCTATGCACCAACTCTCAAGTGGTACCTTGCCCACGGGTTAGAGAATACTGCTATCTATCGCACTATAGACTACACCTCGCAGAAACCTTTTGAATGGTTTGTGGACTCTGTTACTGAGGCAAGTCGTACCGGGGATTGTGACAAAAGTAATGCCTTGTTGGCTGATCTCTTCAAATTCCTTGGCTGGCAACAGTGCATATGGGAAGCTGATCGCGGCATTAGAACGTCATACCAACACGAGCTTCACTAGGGATGAACGAGCGGTAGACAGAGCCTTGCATAGTGCATGGTTCGATGATCTAGAGGAGATCGGTGATTCCTACGAGTTGCAGAGCTGTAAGGCTAAAATCACAATTCGTCGGCCCTTCCATGTGGGTATAGCAGTATATGAGCTCGCGAAGCTGCGAATGCTGGAGTTCTACTGCGACTTCCTCGACTGCTACGTAGCTCGTGATAGCTTCGAGTACCTGCAGATGGACACCGATTCTGCCTATATCGCCATAGCAGGCTCAAATCTCGATGAGGTGATATGCCCAGAGATGTGAATGGAGTATGAGGCCTGCAAACGGGACTGATTGGCATGGGAAAAATGGTCTGGCCACACTCCGGGATTGTTCAAGCTCGAGTTCGAAGGCACTCGTGGTATTGCTCTCTGCTCCAAGTGCTACTACGTGGAGAATACAGACCACTGGAAAAGTAGGAACTCGCAAGTGAAATGCTCGACCAAGGGAATGTCTAAACAGCATTACGTCTCCTGGTAGAGGTTCGAGAGCGCCCTCCATGGTGTAGTGGACAGAGCCACGAATCGAGTCATCCGTCTGCACAACCAGGGTATGGTGACGTATGAGCAGGAAACACTTGGTCTCTTCACCTACTACGATAAGAGATATGTGCTACCAGATGGTCTCCACACCGAGCCCATCGAGTATCACAGCCCAAATGCAGCACCGCCTACCAGGGTTCAACCAGCGCAAGCACAAGTCAGCGCTTATGATCTGGAGGGTGTCTACTTGACGTAAGCACTCCAGGTGGCGGTAGCTGTAATGGTTTCATCTTGAAAGCGGTGTGGCCACCAACTGGTTTCTGACCACTAAAGATGATCTGCTGGAGAATTTTACTAAACATTGCCGTTTAAACCTGTATATAGCTAGACGTTAAACATGCAGCAGTACGTGTGGCATCCTGATGGAGTGGTTGAACCCACGACCTCGCACCACACCGATCTTCGGAAGGACTGTCTAACAGTCATTCGAGCTAGTATCCATGATGCGAAACCTCTCTCTGCTGCGGGGAAGTACATCGACTTCGCGATCTCGGGACAGATCCACGAGATTAGGAGCATGCCACTCAAGTTTAAGCTCGAGAGCACTGAGGAGAAGGATGTAGAGCTCGCGCAGATTGTGAGCAGGTGGGAGATTGTGCAGAACAACACCACCCTAGACACCACCTATATAAACGATGAGTATCGAGTCCTGGCTCCTCTAGCTCGTGAACTGGCCTACTATGCGAAGGAGAATGGGTACTATGCCATCCGATGTAATGAAGGTTTCACAGAATTCAACTTACAGCCAGACGTAGAAATGCCTGTTGTGGTGCCACTCTTCTCCCTCCTCGAGAACACGCACGTGAACCAGGCCTTGATGCAGGACAAGCTGTTCCATCGGGTGTACACTGAACATCTTCCAGATGTAACGATGACCTCTCCACGACTTCACGTCTGGTATGATGAGAATGACCAGGAACTAAAAACGGGAGTGTTCTAGACAGCAAATCCTACATGTAGAGCGAAAGTACCAGCAGGTCCAGGCCATAGATAACCAGCGTCTAGAGTTGATATTGCAACGAGGTGTCTCAGATTGTGTAGCTGTGACAGTCCTGGTTGATAATGGAGGGATGGTCCAGCAGGTGGGTGAGCTAAATGACTTCAAACCTATAGTGGTTGGGGCCAATGTTCTCGGTGAGCTATGCAATCTGGCTGATTGCTGTCTCTTTCAACAGGAGACGAAGTTGTATGGCTTACTGCGTCTAACCAGGGTCCCCGAGGCTCTGGAGATGGCACTTGAGGGTCAGTACCACCTCGGAGGTAAGAATATCTCACCTAATAATGGCAACCAGCTCAGCTTTTATGTTGGGAACCTGCTCGGAGAGCGTGTAGGCACTCGCACAGTAGGCGTGAAAGTACTGTACTTTGGCTATGCCAAGGTTTGTGTATCACACACCACTGGTATTCAGCTTGAGCGCGTGTAGTGCATGATTCTGTCTCTAAAAATAGGTGATCACTAAAGACAGGTCAGCACCTACATCATCAATCATTATCAACAATCATCATCACCATCATCATCAATCATCACCATCATCAATCATCATCATATCATCATCATCAATCATTATCAATCAACATCATCAATCATCATCATATCGTTATCATCATCATCATCATCAAGTTGTCCAGCGTGCTCTACTATCTGGCAATACTGTTTCACATTTACTAATAATACATAGCGAGATTTAAACGGGCGATTTTAAGTGTATCTCGGCTATGCATGCATTAATAGAAAATATTACCTAGATTTAGCTGATAACCTGTTATAGCTATCTTGTGTGCTTAGGCGCATCGCATATTTTCTCGGGACACAATCCCGAGTTGGAATGTGTGGAATGTATGTGCATAATTACTGTACGGTGTGGTTGTTATATCGCTATGGATACTTATCTCTAAATGGGCGTTCGGATCATGTAATGTGTATGTTCAGAAGTTGGCATATCACTGTGGATGCATGTCTCTAAATAGGTGTTCGGACCTTCCCATTTAGACACATGAGGTATGGTATGTATTTGTGTGGCCCATGTCTCGAATTTCTATGCCTCAGAAATTGAGAGGGCGGTGAGAGCTGCGGATCGCGGAACGGTTGCCTGTGGAAGGTGGTGGTATTTTTCTACTACCGGCTATACTACTCACCACTACAGCCACGGCCGCTGACGACGACGACTACCTGGATAATGACATGACAGTGATAGCATTAGAGAAAATAACGACAACAATACCAGGGAAAGTGATGACGATGATGGCTGTGAAAATTGTGATAGCCGAAGCAACACCATTAGAAGTGACAATAGCAGCCACGATAGGACCACAATTATCACCATCAACAACATATGTGTAGTAGTCCACACACCACCCCACCACTACCACCAACACCACCACCACCACCACCACCACCACCACCACCACCACCACCACCACCACCACCATCACCACCACCACAGCAACAACAACAACAACTGTTGGCATCATCATCATCATCAGCAGCAGCAACAACAACAACAACAACAACAACAACAGCAGCAGCAGCAAGAATTGTTCTATAGGCACCATTACAAGACCTTCGTTTAAATAACCTTGCTATTCAACAAGCATATTTTCTAGCAGATGAAATCATTGCAACGGATGACTGTCACAAGACTTTTCGGGTAGCCCGAGCCCTGGGGGTTACTGACTACACACCACCACTCACTGTACATAACTCTGAAGGACACTTAATCTGGACTGACCAGTGCAAAGTCCACGCAAATCGAATGTCGGTCAAGGAACAGTTGATTGAACATGATTATTAGCCACTGCCTCAGTACTCATGTGACCTCAGACCAGTACTAACACCAATTAAAACAGCAGAAGTTAAGAAGGCACTCAAGGCCGTGAAAAATGAATGTACTTCCGGACCTGATGGCATGAGCAAAGCGCTATTCAAATACGTAAGTGATATTATGTCAAAACCGATTACATGCTTAATCAATTTAGCTTTTACACACCACCTTCCCATCGATGTTGTAGGTCAAGGCACCCTTATTGTGCTACCCAAGTCAAGAAGCCACCAGCTACATCACTACTAACCCCACCCCACTCCCACCCCCGCCCTACCGCCACCCCACCCTCAGCCAATCTGCGGCCATTGTGCTCCTCAGCGGCATACGGAAAATATCTATACCGGATCTGAGGCAAGATCGATGACCTCTTTGGGTCATGTCAAAGTGGCTTTAATCGTCGACACATCTGTGCAGATATCGTATGGGTTTGATGCATGCTGGTGTCCGTAGTCATGTCCAAACACTGGGATTTCTACAAAATTGGCATGCCACTGGCTGTCGAAACAATTAAACGCTCAAAGATCCTAGATATACTACGCCAGGCCCGATGCAGTGAAGATGAGCTACCACTAGTGAGACTACTACTTGCAGACACCAAACTGAGAGTACGAGCCAAGCTATCAAGTCAGTAAAGCCTGAAGTGTGTGAGACATCAATCGTCTCCCGATAGGGAGATGCTCTATCCCCTGCGCTTGTCACCTGTTACATTGCCGCTGCATTGAAATCTGGACGGGGAAATTCCACAAGACACCACCCCATCCCCACCCCTACCCCAGTGTCCATACGGGATATGCCGCTGGAGACGAAATATTCTGATGCTGTGGACTTCATAGACGAGAAAACAACCGCTCTACGAATTACCCCCAATAGATGCAAGCACAATAAAAATTGAGAATCTCTTTATGAATGAATCGGAAACAGAGTTCACCCACATATACCTGTCAACCAAAGCGTGAAACTAATGAAATAAGCGATCCACTTCTTGGCGCCGAACGATGGAGGACAAATAAAGTCATGGACTCGCTGTTCTGCAGTACTGCTGACATTGCTGCACTTTGGCCCAACCCTCCTTGAAGCTATAGTTTCGTAGATCGAAGATGTCCTTGATAAAAATACTACGTTTATACTACGCAACCTGCTTATCCTTGATGTTCTATAACTCTAACAGCTAAAAGCTCCAGAGGCAGCTCCAGACATACTTGATGCCTGGCACCGCAAACACTTTCGTACCATAACTGGACACAGATGGGCAGACAGCGTAGTTCACAAAGATGCACTATACACGATGCGTAATACATCATCGTTGTCTGTAAAACTCGCCTAGCAAAGATGGTCCATGTTTGGCCTTGTCTAAGGTTGCCAGAAGACACACCAGCACAGAAAGCCATGGAATTCGCCCTACTGGGAGTCAGCAGTTATAAAGCCACGGACGTCATTGCATAAATATGTTAAGCGTGCTTCGAGGTAACCTCAAGAACAGAGGACTCGGTACACTTAGATCAAGAAGGGGCCTGCAGAAGCTAACGAGTTTGGCTGAGGACAAGACACATTAGTCAAGAGCAAAAAATGACTGATTGCAGCTGTAGGCTGTTTCTACTACTACAGTCGCAGAATACTGTAATCATACATAGCAAGACCAGCAGACACCAACCCGTAGCCAATTCGAAAGACAGAAACAGTGCAATTTCATTATACTTATTCACATTCTTAAGCTAGAAGCAATCCCAGAACCTGTGATTTAAACTTTTCCAGCAGAGGTCACGGCACAGCAACACTTCCCACTATGCCACGCGGTTTCTAGGCGCATTTACTCCATCAAAAGTTATGTATTAGGTTGGCCTGTACCATGTCACTATACAACTCTGTCCCATTTGGTCATGTAATGAGTGACCATTGGCGTAGTAATTTCCTCGCGAATTGTGGGATATGGAGAATTTCATCTTGAAAGAACACGAGAGCTAAAAACGAGATAATATAAGGCCTATATCATTATAGTCTTTGGTATGCTGAACGCTTAACAGAAAATTAGCCTCTCTTACTTCGTCTTAAAATCGAAAACGCATTCGCGCAAAATAAGGACACGTATTTGTTGATATCGTGTAGATGCTGCTAGCAGATGAACCACTGGAGGGATCGAGTCTATTTTGATATATATATATATAGCAGTCGTTTAGATGATATCAAGTAGTAACACGATACGCAGTGGTACGTTTACAGTCACACTGCGGAGATAGACTGGGTCCCCGCTCGTTGTAATGACGTACCAAACTGGCCGGTCATTACGTTATGGGCGTATTTCCGAAGCCACGCCTCGACTTTTAGCTTGGTGTTCAGTGACTTGCCTCTAACCAGCACAAGGTTCTATCAGTGAGTTAAATACTCGTCCATTGCTCTACATTCCTATTGTAGTACTTTACTATAGACTCAGATCCTAATGCCGTTGTGAATAGTCACCGTCAATGTGTGTTTATAATTTACATATAAATGAAAATAAACACCCATCAAAAGACCTTTACCTTGTGCTACCTAATAAAGACGACGTTCGGTCGTCCAGTGCCCATCAATGCACCGCCGTTAGTAGAAGCATTAGTGTATTTGCTCGTGAAAGGTTTATGCGCTGTATTATGGATAGCTATTTAGACAGCGGAAACAGCCACTAAATCCCATGCATAGGTGCTAGAAGGTGTGCTTGCGCATACGATTTTGCAATCACGCGAAGACGCTGTCAGAATCATTAGTCATCATATTACATTTCCAGATACAGGTCAGTGGTGTACTGTACCGTAGACAGAATAGAATGTGGTTATTTTGACAATGGGTTTCTTGAAAGATGTTGCTGTAGAAGTAATATTGTCATTGCTAGGTGACGACTTGCTGCTTTAGTAGTGTCATCAAGTCGGGCTCAGGTGAGAAAAAGTTCTTTCATAACTATATAATTGAACCCGTCTCATCCATTTCTAGCTAAGCTCCGCCCACTTTACACGTGTTAGTATCGATTTATATACTTTCAACCTGAAATCAACTATGGATTACCAAATTTCAAAGTAACTATGCACGTAAGCTATTGGATATTTTGAAACTAATATGACTGGGTGCTGTTGCTGCATATGGCGACAACAACGCCCAGTCAAATTAGTTTTCTAATATTCAATAGAATTCTTATTAAATAGTAAATCCATCAAAGACATGCAATTCGTACACTTGACGTACTTTTAAATGCCCATGCCGGAGCTTGATACGTCATTCATCGCGCATTTAGATTTTGACCTCAGGCTATATTTGACGTAGGCCTAATTACTTATGACGTCATGTACTTGAATGGCGTCTCTTTATTACGTGAAATAATCTATAGCGGAAGTTTGAGACTTCCAATCCAATTATCTTTAAAATATTTAACAGTACGTTTTATTTTGTGTTTTAGAAATATTTAAAGCTATGTCTGAGCCCTAGTATTGTACGCGGTCACACGCCGAGACGTGGACACTGTTTGCGGTTTATGCATGCTTCTATCGGTAGATTGTCTCACCTCTCATATAGTCTGGTCTGTACGGTAGCGATATCTCATCTATCTATCTATCTATCTATCTATCTAGTATTCAAATTATTAGTCTACGATCAAATCTTCTTTATTATTTATTATTAGTATTCCGCATAATTCTCGTAACCGCTCTATAGACACTTTTTGTTCTACGTCTTGAGAATGTAACTTTACAGTTTTCCACATATCATATGATGTCATAATCAACTGTGTAGGATGATGCCATAATCAATGACGCCATAGATAAGTTCGTCACGAACGCTTAGCTGATGACGGACTTAGCGTTGTTGTACGAATTATATTATATGTCTTTACTATTTAATAAACATCCTGTTGAATATTTTGAAACTGATTTGACTGGGCGCTTTTGTCTTCTAATCCAATTATGTTCAAAATACTCAACAGTTTCTTATTATTTTGTGTTTGAAACATGTTACGTTACCATGAGTCCTAAGTTCGGCACTGTACATGGCCGTGTTTAGGTTGTCTTTAATTAATCTTTATCGAATTCTAAAGTGTTTGATTGCAAGATCAATCAGGCTTCACGCAACTGTTTGTTTCACTTACGCGGCCTCTTTGCGTGAAACGTGAAGATTTGGGTATAGTAAATTGCCTGATTATTCAAATTAGCCAGTAAGCCTTTCCCTCACGGCTAACCTTGAAATAGTCGATATTCTATCGTTAGATTTATTATCCGGTGATTCGGGGCGCTTCTTTCTCTTCTATTTCTTGTAATTCGTAATAGCCTATTCCAATCACGAGCAAATTTGCATAACTGCCTACTATTCCTAGATTCATTTGCATAATCGATTGTAGTTATTTTCAACTCTGTTCGAGGTAGTTATCTTTTACGCCATATTTTGTGGCTTAGATTGGCATCTCTGGCTGACTTTATCTAAATGTCTGTAATTTGGTCTTCAATGCCAGTCACATTATTTATTGCTTTGCTGAGTCCGTGCTGGTCATCTGGTCTGCTGGTCTGAATGATGCACATCAATATCAATTATATCTAGCAGGTTTTCTGTATAGCCTACACTATTAGGGTCAGACGGATCCATTTCTAGCTATGCCCCGCTCATTTCTAGCTATGCCCCGCTCATTTCTAGCTATGCCCCGCTCATTTCTAGCTATGCCCCGCTCATTTCTAGCTATGCCCCGCTCATTTCTAGCTATGCCCCGCTCATTTCTAGCTATGCCCCGCTCATTTCTAGCTATGCCCCGCTCATTTCTAACTAAGTTCTTCCACAATGTGCGCGTGTTGAAATCGCGTTATATGCATTCAATTCTGAATTCCCAGAATCCCAATTTCAACATAACTATGCTATACAGGTAAGCTGTTCAATATCTCGAAACTAATTTGACTGAGTGTGTTTGCAAAAGATTCAGCAGAGTGTTTATTAAATAGTAGCGACATACAGTTCGTACACTTGATGAACTGTTCAATGTTCATGACGGACCTGATACTTTATTCCTTAGACTTTATGATTGTAGCATCAACTTACATATGACGTAATTGATCATGACAGCATATACTTGAGTGACATATCGGATCCATCCATTGATGTCCTGAGTTGCCTGGTTGTCAGACTGTTTGGTAATATCGCATGGTTATCAGCCTGTCTTGCCTTTTTGTGGGGGGTTGCCATATTACCTGATTTTTTATTAAATTGTCATTGCACTGTTGAATATGGTCGACATACTTTCTAACAAAAAGGTACTCATGGCTGTTATCATTAGTCGATCGTATTCCATGGTTGCCAGACTTTCTGAACTTGTCACAGTGTTATCAAATTCACAGATATTATTGTATGATTGTCCGATTATATCTGACTTTCAGAACTCATTACATGGTTGCCAAACTATCAAATGTTACTACATGGTTGCCAGACCCTACTTTAATGCATATTTGTCAGACTAGATCTGAGATTAGTACATGGTTGCCTGACTGTCAAGGCATATTACTCTATGGTTGACAGACTGTTTAATCTATACATACATGTAGATGCCAGACACGGCGATGTTGCCAGACTGTCAAATTTTATTACATGTATATCAATCTGTCTCCCCTTATCGCTTGGTTGTCAGACTGTCTGATTTCATTGCTTGGTTGCCAGACTGTCTGATCTCATTACACGGTTGCCAGACTGTCTGATCTCATTGCACGGTTTTTAGACCGTCTGATCTCATTGCACGGTTTTCAGACCGTCTGATCTCATTTCACGGCTGTCAGACTCTCTGATCTCATTGCACGCTGTCAGACTGTCTGATCTCATTGCATGGTTGCCACACTGTCTGATCTTATTGCACGGCTGTCAGACTGTCCGATCTCATTGCACGGCTGTCAGACTGTCTGGTGTCATTGCACGGCTGTCAGACTATCTGATCTCATTGCACGGCTCTCAGGCTGTCTGATCCCATTGCACAGCTGTCAGACTGTCTGATCTCATTGTACGATTGGGAGACTGTTTGATCGCATTGTTTAATTGCTAGAATCATTAAGTTTATTATGTCATTCCGAGACTTCCTTATTTTATTACACAGTTTCCAGACTGTTCCTCTCTTATTTCATTGTTGCCAAGCTCATTGATCTTATAACATCATCGGCAGACGGGGCTGAATATATTACACGCTTGCCATACTCTATGATCTTATTGCATGCTTGCCAGATTATTGATTAGTTTTTAGTATTTCATAGAGCATCGCATTATTTTTTTATCAATGTGATTATTAGATCCTTTGATTATGTTCACTATGTTACCATATGATCTTCCACGCTATGCATCTAGCTTGACCTGACCACGACGTATTTGACCTATTCGCCTATTTTCTATATCTACCGTCCCTCTATGTCCATGAATAAACTGCAACTGAACTTATTGATGTTCTCCTTACATTCCATCTAGCAATGTCTGTTGCTGACGGATGAATTATTTATCTCGACAAGAATTCGAATCAATCTGGTTTTCTGACAGGAATATATAGGCAATAGCTGTAGTAGACTATTATATTGACGGATTATGAAGTATTAGCAATATTGATATTTGATGCAGGAACAGATAGCAAAGAATTCGCCCATTAATAATGGACCTGTCCAGTTTATCCATCCATCACCTGACGTCATACATCTGACGTCATATGACGCCATAATAAACTACGTGACACGCAGGATGACGTCAAATTCCATGACGTAGATAAGTTCGTGAAGAACGCATAATTGGTTACGGTCTAAGTCTAATTGTACGAATTGTATGGCTTTATTATTTAATAAACATGCTGTTGAATATTCTGAAACTAATTTGGCTAGGTGTAGGCAGCAACAGCACTCAGTCAAATTAGTTTCAAAATATTAAACAGCATACATGCATATTTTTCTGAAAATTGATAGTCAGGGAGTTCAGGGATCAATCGATCGCAACACGTGCGCGGTGTGGGTGGAGCCTAGCTCGAGATGGATTCCTCCCTTATAGGAGCTCACAGGATATAAGAGGAGCCAGCATCACACTAATCGTCAAATCAATGAAAGAATCCGACCTGTCACTCAAATATATGACTCAAATATATGACAAATATCTGACGTCATATACATTTAATTCAATGGCTGACGTCATAAAACATAGTGACGTATCTAGCTACCTAGTTAACATTAAAAAGTTCATCAAGTGTACGAATTGTGTGTCTACTGTTTAATAAATATTCTGTAAAATATGTCGAAAATAAAGACTAATTCACTTACATAGTAAGTTACTTTGTTGTGTTAAGATTTGAGCTAATTTGGATCAGAAGTTGTTTAAGGTACAGCTGCGGACAAACTGACTGCCACGCAGACAGACAGAACCATTTCCCCTTAAGGAGCGAGGGTAATTACAGTCCGTATATACATTCACATTTAGGTGTTGATACAATCCTGTTTTACAACAACTGAGGTAACTGTGGTACGCCATTAACCCTTGTTACTCTATTGTCAAAATTCAAATTTTCAAATTAAACTAAAAGATGAACTGGTGTTTATTTTTCAACAAATTTGGTGGAAGATGGTGCTGCCTCCTTATTGAATTACAGCCTAACTGTTAGATTAAAAATAATTTCAAGTCCAAACTAACGATGTTTCAAACGGATTTCAAGGACCAGATTTATTGGAAAAGTTGTCAAAATATGAGGTTAAATTTTAAATAGAATTTGAAAATCGGTATCATTTAATATCATTATTATCAGCCTGGTAAAAAATTATCAAATTTCGCTCTCTAAAGCCCGTGCAATGTGATAATTTTCGAATTGGTTAATAAAAGTGATATGAAATGGGACCTCCTTTCAGATCCTCTATATATCAAAATTCCCGCTATATGCTTATATCCGCCACGCTGCAATATTCGTGATGATATTTGCCATTTGAAAGGTAATCATGACATTTTATATTTGAGTCAACATTATGATTAATGAATGGATAAAGTGCTTACACGGTAGTTGTGTATAGCCAACATTTAGGCCGAGATATCATAATTATTCTGAATGGATAAGGTCACCACTAATAGTATATCGTAATACAATAGTGTGCGTGCGTGCGTGCGTGCGTGCGTGCGGTGAAACAATCTATTCGGCTGAATTCCAAAAATCTACCTAGAAATGCTATGCAGTACCCATTTTCAGGGTGTGTGTGTGGGGTGTGTGGTGTGGGAGGGGGTTGGGGTAGGGCGTGTGTGGGTGGGGTGGGGTGTGGTGGGGGATGCTGAAAACTATTTTTCTAAGCAATACGTATGCCCATGTGTAGATTAACCCCTCTTGTGTAAACTTAACCCTTTAATGGTCAAACCCACCAAAAATCAACGTTGCAGTGGTCTTCTGACAAAGGCCTAGAGAAGAGTATTTTTAAATATTTACCAGTAGAATGACTGAGATAGACACAGGCTGAGTAAAAACGTTTTCTTTTAACATTACTCCTTTAATGGTCAAGCCGGCGAAATAAATTCAGTGGGAATTTACAAAAATATCAAAATATCTTTAAAAATATTGGCCATCAAAATGTGTAATTGATATATCAAGTAGTATTTTGAGTGCTTTGTGGCGCTGTTGGCACAAGAGGGGTTTAAAAAACAAGTTCTCACGAGCTGTGTGGCACATTAACCTTTAATGATCCAATCTGGTCAAGCAATCAAAACATTTCCTTATTGAATGTCCATTTGCAGCTCAAAAGAGGACAACTTTTGAAAATTTACCACTGGAATGACTGGCTCGGTTATCGAGCCAGTCATTCCAGTGGTAAATTCTCAAAAATAATATTCTCTATTTTATTCTCGGTTTTGACCGGGTTCGTCGTGAAAGGGTTAATTATACACAGAACAAATTTTATACGCTGCTATTATTACGAAACGACGCTGTATCAAAGTTCATTATACGTAATGTTGTCGCCAATGCCCTGTGTATAGGCCTATTATATTCCCAGCACATAATCATTTATTAACATAGTTATGAAAGGCGTTTGTAAATGTGCCCGTTAAAGTTGGATTAAAAGTAAAAAAAAGGCATTGGCCGGTGATGTGTCCTAGAGACGAAAACGACCAGCTCAAAATTGTGAGGTTTCATGGATCGACTTTATTGGAAAATCTGTCGAAATATCAGTTTATATATGATAAATAGAATCTCTCACATTAGAAAAAGAAATGCCAACAATTTCTCATCATTGAGGTCTTCTGAATAAGAATACATAGGCACATATATAAATGATCAGATAAATCCAACCATATCACATATGGCACGCACGCACGCACGCACGCACGCACGCACGCACGCACGCACGCACGCACGAACGCACGCACGCACGCACGCACGCACGCACGCACGCACGCACACACGCACACACGCACACACACCCCGTGCCCTCTCCCCGGACTACGCGTCGAAGATTTTCACATTGTACTCATTAAAGGTTGCGCTGCCGTGCAATGTGACAATTTTCGACTCATAGTCCGTTGTGGGTGGTGGGTGGCATATGTGATATGGTTGGCTTTATCTGATTATTTATATATACCAATGCATTCTTATTCAGAAGACCTCATGATTGGGGAAACAGTTTTTGGCAGCCATCTTGGTTATTTGGAGATCATTTGACTTTTTTCGATTGTCAGTTATAAATGTCTATATTTCTGCTTGTATGCAACATTTATAATTGATCTAAAAGTCCGGCTTATGGCTGTCTGACATGAGGGCTACATTGAAATAGCTGTTTTGCCAATGGCTAGTTCTTTCCTTTGTATAAATCCAATATGGCCGCCATCAAATCTTAATCAAAATATAAAATATGCATGTATGGCATGCTGTATCTCATAACAGGGAGCGTAGTCATTGCAATTGAGATTTGCTGCTTCTTCATTAAAATTAACAGTGGTTAGTCATTATGAAATGCATCATATTCCCAAACTGTACACATTTAAACAGATAGTTTACCAAACACCTAAACTTAGTAGTCTTCAGCAGCATCGTTCAAGTCGCTCTCTACGTGCATGTATTCATCTGGTTCACAATTTTCACATGGGACTTCCAGTGAATCACATTTACCGATCTCCGTACAAATAATGCCAGCCCGTTAGCATGAACACCAACCGTGTTTGTACACACCCTTTCCACAGTCGCAGCTGACGAGTTCTAGTATAGACCTCCCAGTTTTAGCTATGCACCGCCCACCTCTAGCTAAGCCGTGTTTGGATTGATCGATCCCCAAATGCCCTGAGTATTAATTTCCTGAAAACTATACAGGTAAGTTGTTGAATATTTTGTAACTAATTTGACTGGGTGCTGTTGCTGCCCGTGGCAGCAACAGCGCCCGGGTCAAATTAGTTTCAAGATATTCAACATGATATTTATTTAGTTATAAAGCCATACAATTTGCACAACAACGTATAATCCGGTTTTCAATTATGCGTTCGTGACGTGCCTATCTACGTCACGTAGTAGATTATTACGTCATTGTGATGATGGATACAGTGGAAAGGTCCATTTCCTTGTGTGCTGGGGCCAGGTTATGAATGAGTGGTGAGTAGCATCCATCACCAAACGTCCAGCCATAGCCGGTTGGTGATAGACGAATTGGTTTGGCAATTATGCCATGATTGTAGACCTGCTACCGTGCCCAGTTCATGTGTTGTTCAAGTGTTCCTCTGGTTGGTGGTACGTTTTCCGATTCAGCAAGTGATTTTCTGAAGATTTCCGCTCTCACATCTGCAAGACCATTATGGCTTGTACGGGGAAAGTACAGGTGACGTACGTCGTTCCAGCAACTTATTGTTCTCCGTGGATAGTACTTCTGGGGGTACAGTTTTAAAAAGGCATGAACTACTTCAGCATCGACTTTACAGAGTGTCCTCCAACATGTCAGCGTCCGCCTTCCTGTAAAACGCACAGTTGTGTAGCAGCCTGCAAAAGCATAGAATCCAGGTAATGTATTTACTATATTTTCACCAATTGCATCATAGATGCTTTTCAGGCGAATCTTATGCTTCTTACACCCCCCACCGCCCCCCGCCCCCCTTAACCCCCACCCCACACGCACGCACGCACGCACGCACGCACATGGTACATGTACTGAACATTGCGTTATATCCTAATTCGTTGAGCCTACACTCTGCAAGTATCATTACATCTGTATCAGGTGGAAGCATGCTGGTATTATCACCTGATACAGCAGCATGAAGACCATACAAAGTCAACATGGTGTCAACCTCTTCTTGCGTTATCCAGCATTGTTAGTTAGCTTGAGAACCACCGCTGGGTTGCCACTAAAATCCGTTTGAATTTGATCAAAGTCTTTTAGAGATTTCCTGGTCAAATATTCCGTGAGAATTTCCTTTGCCTGGTCACTAGGCAAGAACTGCTACATTGATGTCCTGATGGGTGTTGCATTAGTGCAGATATATGACTTGGCATGGGAGGTACTTGTGGACCTGCGGTTCCTCGTGTATTTCTTCAATGTTACTGGCACATTACACTGGTCAAACGCACTATAACAGGGTCATATGGCAGCACAAATCTCTCAATCTGTTGGTTTAATAAGTCTGAGAACCGAAGGCATGATTTAGGGCCACTAGTGGCAGCAAGCTGTTGCACAAATTCCATCAATGGATCTTTTCAGAGTAATGACGTCATCTGACGTTATAATCAGCTAAGCTGCGTGTGGGGTGACATCATAATCAATACGTCATAAATGATTCTATGCGATCTGTATTCTTTAACTCTTAATAGTCCGACACGTTATACAAATTGTATGTCTCTATTATTTAATAAACATACTGTTGAATATTTTGAAACTAATTTGACTGGGCGCTGTTGCTGCCATAGGCAGCAACAGCAGCAAGTTAAATCAGTTTCAAAATATACAACATCTTACCTGTATAGTTTTCTGGAAATTGATAGTCAGGGAGTTCAGAGATCGATCGATCCCAACACGTGTGGGTGGAGCTTAGCTAGAGATAGGCTGGGCATAGCTAAAAATGGAAAGATCCATTATAATGGCTTTCTGCCCAGTAATTCCAGCGTGATCATCAGAGTGAACACGCATTGATTTCTCTAGTGATTGCATAAATTTAGGTTTATTACGTCACGTGTGTAGTTTACCATCTGCTGCAAACAGCAACCGGGCAATATTCGAGAGTTCAAAGGTGCCTACTCAGTTCTGCGTGCCAATGTCTGGTCGGGACATAGCGACAATGGCCACCCGACAAAATGGCGATCAGCTCTCTTTCAGTTCATGTGTTCTTGTACTAACCATGACTTTAGTTTGTTTTCCTGTGGATGTCCAGGTTTTCAATTTCAGTTTTGACATTTTGTTTGACGTAAATTGGAAAGCCGCCGAGTTATGAGTGACTCCCTCCAATGATTTTCAATTTACGATTCTTTTTGCTCAAGTGCCTGGTCTAAATCCACTCTTCTTTACACTGAAGCTCCCGTGATTGAAATACTGCCATATATATGGGTCACTAATTTCTAGTTGATACATCCTGGTTACCTACTCTGGAATTCACTGATCTTACTCCAATCTTTTATATGGTTGAAGAAATATGGGTACGATTGTTTAAGTGAATATGATGTTGAGTCCGTTCTCCGTATTACGACGCCTTCATGAACTATGCATCTTCATAACCTTCAATGGTAGATATTGTTCCTCACGTGTGGAACCAAAGCTTTCAAGATTCACCTTCACTGAGAGCATCTTTGGAAATATTCTGCACCTTGTCAACATCTTGTTCCATGCAGGTTTCACATAGAGTTTGCACTGGGTGCATGAAATCGCCAGGAACGGGGACTTTTGTTTTCTCCGATTCAGCCAAGAAGAGGTCATTTAGAGCTTCCAGTGTTGCTGTATGTGCATTCATAGTAGTATGTTAAAACGATAAAATGTTAAATAAGATCAATGATATGGATGTTTCTATTAAAAAATAAAGAGTTCAAGATGGTTGCTAACACCGCAAGATCACCACCAAAATGCCAACAATGTTCTTCTCAATCACTGATGTCTGCGGAATGAGAAGCAATTATCAGATATAAATTATCAAACAAAATCAACAATTCTACCAGTGATATAAAATGAGGCCTCGTTCCAGATCCTCTATATATTTTATGATGGGACCTATCCCAGCGAAAAAATGACAGGATTTATTGCAATTAGCCTCCCGTTACCATCCAGATCACTGTCTGTAGGGGAGACCGGGGCACAATATGAGATGGAATTTGTATTGCAAATAATTCTTATTTTAATTTGACACATTAGAAGTTTAGGTTTAGATTTCGTCTTTAAGTATCACCTTGTGACACGGTCTGTTGCACTATGTGAAAATGTTATATAACATACAAACACATTGGAATGACCTTTACGGTGGTCACTTTGAAGAATGTGCGGGTGGAGACGACACTGCAGTAGGTAAATAATCTAATGCCTTACATAATAAGAGTCTTAGCTAGCATGTTGACCTGTCAACACCCCCCCCCCCACACACACCCCTTCTGGCACCCTGACATGGCAGCGTGATAAAGCATTATCTACAGTAATCTCCATATCCAGGAATCTCACCAGGTCATCCTTCTCTAATATTCAACGTGTCCCTAACGCTTAATATTCAACAGACCTTCTGCCGATATGTCTAATCTTAAATTGTCCACTGACTTTACACTAACATTTAATTTGGCTGTATAACACAATCATGGTGCAATTGCTTTTTCAAATGTTTGAATCATCTGCTAATAGTCAATTTGTCCTTATGACATTGATCTAATACCACAACGACGAGTGGACAACGTGCCTATACAAACTGAATACAATATTGGTCCAATGACAGTTTGACTGTGGCTGAATATCAAATAGGATATTATACCTCCTTGAAACAATCAATTGGGACAGAGGGTGTTGATGCAATATTCAATTTGGTACCGTATCCAATTGGTCTTGTGTGATCTTGACCCAATATCCTATTACCCAATTTACATTTTGGTTATCTTCAAGTGGGTCTATGGCTTTGACCCATTTTCTAATTGATCATTGGACCTTCAGTACATCTCCCATTAGGTCGCATGACCATGTCTCAATATTCAGTTGACCACAAGATAAATATCATATTAGGTCGTCGGCACGTAGCCAATGTCTGATTTAGAGACAGCCCCTATGATTTTGGCCTAATATAAATCTGCCATCGGATATTGAACAAATATGAAAATGGGACAAACGCCAGTAGCATGTGCATGTGCGTGTATATTTAATTTAGTACTGCGTCATTCTCAGTTGTGATTGTGCCAATATCCAGTTACGCATTACGCCAGTATCAAATTGGGTCGTATTAAGATCGCAATAGAAAATGTGCTGGACCGTTGCCATGAAAGGGACACGTGTTTCGACTTCTACTTTACATCGGGTCATTTCATGGTAGGAAATTAGGAATACAAACACAATGCAGACATGATAATGCTTCAGTAACTTCCAATCGATCTGGCTGCTATTATTATTTATCATGTAGATGTATAGGGCGTGTCCATAGCACATACAATTAATATTGCAGCGAGTCATGGAAGCGACGGATTACATTTTTAGGAATACAAAAAGTTAAACGCTGCAAGTAAGAATATAGTTTTCTTGGTAATACAATTGAAGTAGAATTCCTACAATATGACGATCCGTCTGCTAGGATTATAGCAAGTATTACAAGAATCAGTCTGATTGCTCTGTTAAGTGTGCTGTCAATGGCCAACGTCGATTACCCAACGGGATCCCGTATCCGCCCCTATCATATTAGGGTTTCTATCGTATTGCCAGTTCTCATAGCCGCAAAAATCGGTCCATGTTAACATTGCTTCATTACCATATAATCTCATTTCCTACACTTGCAGTTAACAGGACTCACTACATTTGCTGATTCAGGCGCTCAAGGTATTCACTGAAAGGTTAATTAACCCTTGTTGTGTATCAGTCAACCATGATTGACGGAAGATGATGCACTCATAATATTATGAATTACTCTGCAACAAATCTCACCCATAATCACTCCCCCACCCACCTACTCACCCACCCACCCCACCCCCTAACCACCAGCACCAGCACCAGCACCACTACCACCACCAACACCACCACAACCGTACCAAGATAGCGAAACCTACTCATCCCCTGAAAGCTAAACTTGCCATATCGTTACATCTAAATCTATCATTATCCTGCTTATGAAATAAATATACCCCTACCCTATAGGTAAGCACATGCCCCGGTGTGCCCCACCACCTGGGAGTGCGGGGAAGGAAAGGGGCGGTGGAGAGAATTTTGAAAACAACAAGCCTGGATATATCATTTAGGTGCATAATTGGGGATGGGTTTAGGAGGGGTTGATGATTCCGTGAAGTAGGGGGTAGGGGGTTCATAAGAAATATTTTGAAAATTACACTCTCTGAGAAGCCATTTCAGACAGTATTTTTAATAAGTTGCCTAAATAACGTGTGTGGTGGTCGGGTGGGTAGGAGGGGGTGGGGTGGGGTTGGTGTGGTGTGTTGAGGTGGGCTGTGTGTGTTTGGTTCTGGCGCCGTCGCTTGCAAAGGCCAGTGTCCACTGTCCAGTGGGTGGTTTGTGGTTGGGGTTGGGGTGGGTAGCGAATTGACACCCCCTGGATTGAGCTGGATACAAACCGCATCTCCTACCCCTGTTGTTAACACCCCTGCAAGGCTTAATTGATAACTAAGCTGACCAATAACCGCAAAATATGTGTTGTCATTCTATCACAATTGTTTCGTGAATGAAATGCAAAAGCTCTCGATGAGTATCCCCATGTCTCGAGACTGACAGCTAGATAACTGTAGAATCTACTCCTCTAGATCCAAACAGTCGTGGCCAATGGATGAATGTTCTGTCAGCTATGGTCCGCCCATTTCTAACTAAGCTCCGCCCACGCTTTGCTCGTGCTGTGATTGATCGAACCCGTAATTCCCAGAATGCCAATATCAAGGTAACTATATAGGTAAGCTGTTGAATATTTTGAAACTAATTGGGCTAGGCGCTGTTGCTGCCTACTATTTAGGCAAATTACTTTCAAGATATTCAACATGATGTTTACCAAATATTAAATCCATCTGATGACGTCATATACTCGAATGGCAGATCGTATCCATCCAGTTATTTTCATCTCTCCGCGCTAACATATTGGTAAGTGTCACGTGTTTACTAATGAACGACAATGTTTGTACCCAGCCGTGTTTCTAGATTTCTCTCCAGGACTTGGATCATTTTCAAGTAGAGCAGACGATAGAACATAAATGTATTGTTCGGAGCAGACAACACAGACGTTAGCTAAGATAAGATAAGATAAGAATCTTTATTTATCGAGGGTAAATCTTCAGAGCAATGCCCTGATCTCCCAGAGGCCCTCGCCAAATAACTATATAAACTAATTAGAATTATATTTACAAAATTTACAAATCATGCACAAAATATATACAAAACTATACATAATTGTTGCAATGAAAACCTATTTTCAACCATTTCAATATCAAATATCAAATGGCGGAAAGACGACAATAATAAGTATGTATTTGTAATTCTATGCTAATGTAATAAACATGCTGTTGAGTATTTTGAAACTAATTTTACTGGGTGTCGTTTCTGCCTTAGGCAGATACAGCACTCAGACAAACTAGCTTCAAAATATTCAATAGTTTATTTAGTTTTCTATAAAATGATATTCAAAAATCTTCGGAGATCGACCGATTCCAACACGAATGATGAGTAGGTGGAGCTTCGATAGAGATGGGCGGGGCATAGATAAACCCGGAGAAGTCCGTTAGTTTCGGGAGATTAATGAACACTGGGGCCCAGAAAGTTATTAGCCCTGGGCCCCGAGCAGGTTAAATTCGGCTCTTATGGTTAGATACTATTATATTTTGCAATCGATAAATTATTATTATTATTATTATTATTATTATTATTATTATTATTATTATTATTATTATTATTAATTATTATTATTATTATTATTATTATTATTATTATTATTATTAATTATTATTATTATTATTATTATTATTATTATTATTATTAATGCAGGTACGTTGAAACAAAGCATAAAATCATTGAAAGTGTGTATGTATGTGCATGTTGTGCTTAAAAGATGATAGCGTTTCTGAATTTATAACACACGTAGGAAGGGAATTCCAATTTTGACTAGCTGTGTATGTGAAACTGTATTTTCCATAGTTGGTTCGTATTTTCGGAGGCTTCAAATGGCTATTAGCTTTAGATCGTAGATGTAATGTGTGTGCTGTCTCTATGGGTGTAAGCATGTCACTGATGTACTTAGGTGTATGGTTGTTTAGTGCTGTGTATGTCATAATGTTTGATTTAATAGTTATACGTTGTGATAGTGGCGTCAATTTTAATTCATCATATAATTGCCGTGATGGTGTTCTATGTGGGACGTCTAAGATGATTCTCGCTGCACGTTTTTGAAGTTTTTCTAGTTTGCTCAACAATGTTGGCATACCTGCGTAATATACGAGAGAACAGTAATCAATGTGCGAAAGTATGTATGATTTGTAAAATAAGGTTCGTTGCTCAACATTCATGTACCGTTTATTTTTCTTTAACATAAAAATTAGGGTAGATATTTTGCTACAAATTTTGTTGATGTGTTGTTGCCAGGAGAGATTGTTGTTAATAGTTAAGCCTAAGAGTTTTGCATTACAGAAGATAGGTTCCCCTAGCCATGGAATAATGTTCTACTGAATATTCTGAAAATATTTTCCTTTATAGCAAGGATTTCCAGTCACGTTACTCTCAAACTGTCCAAGATCAATCCCGGATATTACATTGCTACGGGACAATCGGCTTTGATGGAAGCCATATTTAGCGCTGATATTTTAGGTACAACCCGATTTAGTAGAGACACCTTGTCTTAAGATGCATGGATGCGCAAACAGACAATCATTGAATGCCAAAGATTCAGACATTCAACTTGCTCTATGTTTTGACGTAGCGAAGACTGCTTTTTGTTGCGACATGCAGTTAGCCTAAGTCTGTTTGTGGATCTGACTCGATGGTCGATCTGTCATGATAATTCGTGTTAAAGAGCCAGCATAATTTGTCCCGGAGTGCAGGTGTCCGGTATGGACAGGTTTGGGTGTAATGTGTACGAATAATTTGTTGACTTCAGCAAGAAACGCGCACTCACTAAATATGTTCTCATGAACATTGTAGCGGAGACAGAGAGCTATAGTTTCAAAAATGGGCTGGGAAAGAGAAAGTAGGACTCGAGCCCGGGGGAAAAGTTCAGAGTAACACATCATAAGATAAGTCACCCCCTCCTTGTAAGATGAAATAAATAAGAACTTGAACAGTAGATGTACGAAAGTGTTAGCTCAAATTAGCTGTGCTCGGTAAAAGAGGAACCCCCGGAAGGAGAACACGTTATAAATCGAAATAGGAACGGCCGGATAGTTCACTAGATCTGATTGTTCCTATATATCTCCGGTGCTAAAGCGGAAGGAATCAACGTGTCCGCTTCTGGACAATCAATGAAAGGTACGTTTCTGACCTGCAAGTTATTCACGTACCAATAGATGTCTCTTATTTGAACATCAGTCCCAAAGATGTGGACATCATCAACCAGCAATAGTCAATAGACAACATCATTGTAGACCGTTCTCAGAAATGTATCGTTCCCAGAGAACATATAATATACCGTTCCATGAAAAAGACGAGAGACCGTTGCGGCCGTGAAAATATGGATCATTGTGTACAGTGTTCCCGAGTTTGTATTTAAAGGTGCATATTCACACCAAAATGCTTGAAAATAAAATAGCTAAAATTGAATACTTTTAAAGACTTATTTTGTGTGCCTAGGTGTGGTGAAACGAGCTAAGTCTTAACATATGATGATTTCACTACGAATCAATTAACATAATAGTTAAGCTGCGAAATTCATTTACAGACATGATTCCTTACCTGACTCTCACAACTAAATAAATTATGTTAATTTATACGCAATGAAATCACTTAATCTGTGCGAATCAATCGCTGTTTTTCCGGCTGTTGTCCAACCGGAGAGTCAACAGAAGAGAATGGCAATTTTCGAAAGCCCAGAAGGCTCATTCGAAATTCAAAATTCAAAATTCAAAACTCGACTTCGAAATTCAAAACTCAACATCGAAATTCAAAACATGACTTCGAAATTCAAATTTCAGCCAATCAGATTTTACGTCTGTGCAGTCTGAAACAATCATGACTGATGCAAGGTCAATGACGATTTCTGTTTCTTAAACAAATGGAGAAACGTTTACTCTCTTCTTGTTATTGCTTATTGCTGATGTGTATATATGCGCCACAATGCATAACATGGCAATGGTCACCATGTACTCCAAACTGATTGGCTGTACACTGCACATGCGTACTAATATACCTATCACCTATCAGAATTAGAATAGAGAATTTTAGCTTCGTTAAGTTACCAATGCATTTCAATATTGTCATATCTAATTTTCACTCAGTTTTGGGCAAAATCAGCTATACTTACATAATGAAAAATTTATAGAAGCTGCTAAAACGGAACAATAGAGAGGACATTTTTACTATGCATCTTTTCACAATTATGTATCAGTAAAACAGCCAATTTCTGTGACAGCAAAGATGCGCTATCATCATAGATTAAGTATGACTGTTAGTGCATGGTGGTAAACAGAGTGCGGGCAAGACTGAAATCTTAGAGATTTTGTTACAACCTAAGTCACGTTCATGAGGAAGCTAAGGATTTTGGCTGAAGACAAGATACAGTGACCAAAAGTGAAGAAGCACTGATTGCTGCTGGATGTTTCTACAACTACAGCCGCAGAATATAGTAATGTAATCATACATAAGTCGCTATGGCAATTATAGACAGATTTGCATCTATTGTTGATTTGGTAAGCCTAATTTGCAGTTTGCACATAGATGAGGTCTTGTTCGATATTGTATGTTTGGTATTAGAGTTTATGATGATTCTTACTATTTCGTAGGCCCATAGTGTCTTTTTATAATCTTAAAACATGTACATATTATGGGCTGTATCTCTTGTTGAAATGGTTTGAATAAATAATTTTTGCGTAAGTGTCTTGTGCCAGCAGCAAAATAGGTGCACATCTAGTCAGGCGCACTTACACCCTTACCTACGCACGCACGCACGCACATAATAGTAATAATAATAATAATAATAATAATAATAATAATAATAATAATAATCTTTATTTTAGGAGTGTACATCGTCAGTGGCCTGATCTACCCGAGGCCCTCACAGAACAGCTTTGTTTACATTATGTACAATCACGATATGATAATTACACTATGTACAGACATGAGAAGATAATAACACTATGGACAAATTAATAGCACTAAACAATACAATTTAATTAGTATTATTAATATTAATATTATTATCATTATTACCATGGCAATAATAATAATAATAATAATAATAACAATAATAATAATAATAATAAAAATATTTTCTTTTTGTTTTTATTACTAATGGGTCTGTCTGTTTATCAGATCAATATCTCTAGAGACTAGGAAGTTAATATCATCAAATTTGGTACATAGATTCACATTTTAGATGGCTACAGATACTAACTGAGTTTGAGGTCAAACAGTCAAATATCTAGATACGCATCTAGATATCTAGATGCTACATACGCACGTACGTACTCACTCACTCGCGCACGCGCGCACACACCCGATCGCAATACCCTCATGCCCTTACGGGGTGAGGGTAATAATCCGGATCGGAATTTTGCAAAGATCCATGACAACTCTTACACAACTCCAGGAGAAATCCAGCAAATCTATTTTGAATAACATGTAATTTGTAATTACTGGAATTATAAATTTATATTAATTGCCTGCTAATAATTGGATAGCGTTAATTTTTTTAATCTTATTTATAAAATGGCAATCGAATACTCGGGAGAATCTACACGGATTCTCATGAAAACAGAATGGGCGAATCGTCGCAGGAATAAATACTCAGATTTTTTTATTTTCATTTTTATTTTTTTATAAAGCCCAATGCTAGCAGCCCGTCCTACTAACCTAGTCTAGCGATTGCTATAATAGCGGCCGCGATGACATAGACTAGAATTCACCTTTCCAGAGTTTCCATCTATCATCTGACCTCGTATGACGTCATAATCAGCTCAGCACGTGCATGGTGACGTCACAATCATTACGTCACAAAGGGTTCCATATAGACCGTCATCAAATCTCAAATGGTCCGACACGTTGTATGAATTGTATGTCTTTGTAGTTCTTTGCTATTTAAGAAACATGCTGTTGAATATTTGGAAACTAATTTGACTGGACGCTGTTGCTGCCTTAGGCAGCAACAGCACCCAGTCAAATTAGTTTCTAAATATTCAACAGCTTACTTGTGTAGTTTTTTAATTGATACTCATGGTGTTCAGAGATCAATCGATCCCAACACGAGCGAGGTGTGGGTGGAGCTTAGCTAGAGATGAGCGGGGCATAGCTAAAACTGGAACGGTCCATTCACCTGGTTTCTGTAAAAAAAAAAAGAGAGAGAAAAAAAAGCTGGGTCAGAACTCTGGCTAAAATAAAAGGAAGAACAGCGTACCGATGACAGACGAGCTATAAACACGGCACTGTGGGTAATATTTCTTCCTGTAAAATCGTAGTTTGTTTTCAAGAAACTGCAAATAAAATGATTTATCAAGCTTTCAGCGAGGGACGAACGGCTTTTATCTGAGCTAATGGGTTCGGTGGGTGGGTGGATGGTGAAGAGGTGTTTCTGGGATGCTATATTGGAAACAAGAAAGTGCTTACGGTGCGGCACGGGAACGTTAGTGTCGATAGATTTAACTCTTCCACGACATTACTGAAAAATACAAACTGTAAAATGGTGTGTAGATATTTAAATATTTGCTCAATATTTTTAAACCAATCTTACAGGAAGATGTTGTTGCCTATGGCAACAACATCTTTCAGTCAGATATGTTTCAAAATATATAGTCGAATCATTCGATATCTTACACAGGCTTAAATTACCATCGCTTTCAGTCAGACGTGGATATATAATGAGTATGTTTTTATCAAATTATCAAACTTTCAATAAAAATGTTGTCCCATATTTGATGATGTAATGAATCGTCGGTTTGCAGTTGGGTGATCACGTTTCGGCTGTCAGCCTGAAATAGTTACACCTTTCAGAGGAAAAAACCTCACTGTCTGTAGGGCGCCTGTAATTTGTCATGGAATGGACGTGCACTGAGGATGACGCGTGGCGTGGTAGTGAGGTTTTACAGACAGTCAGAAACATAGACTACCGCATGGCCCATCGGGGAATCCGATCTATTGCTCAAGTATATGACGTCATGATCAAATACGTCACACGTAGGTTAACGTCACAATCATAACAACGTATTATAACTCCGTCATGAAGTTCAAAAAGTCCATCAGGTGCACGAATTGTATATCTTTTGATGAATTTACAATTTTATATAAATATTCCTTTGAACATTTTGAAACCAATTTGACTGGGATTTGTTGCTGCTATAGGAAGCAACCGCCCCTATGGCAGCAACGGCCCTCGGCTAGACTAGTTTCAACAAATCCAACAGCGTACCTGTATCAGCTTATACCTGTACCAGCTTACCTGTATCAGCTTATACCTGTATCAGCTTACCTGTATCAGCTTACCTGTTTCATGTTATCTGTATCAGCCTATATCTGTATCAGCTTACCTGTATCAGCTTTTTTCAGATTTTGTGGATTTTTTTCCCCCGGATTTTATTGTATTTCCGGAGGGGTTTTATTTACCACGACCAACTTTATGGAATCCTAGTGTATGGTGACACAGTTGAAATCCTGTGTTCAAATTTGAGCCAAATCGGATGAACGATTTCCGAGATATCAACAGATCCACAATTTGATCTGATACGGATCTGGGGTCCTTCGTTCTGTTAAAATTTTAGCCAAATCAGATCAGGCGTTTTTTAAATACAGGCCCGGACACACACACACACGCACGCACGCACGCACGCACGCACGCACGCACGCACGCACGCACGCACGCACGCACGCACGCACGCACGCACGCACGCACGCACGCACGCACGCACGCACGCACGCACGCACGCACGCACGCACGCACGCACGTAGACACGCACGCACGTAGACACGCACGCACGCACGCACGCACGCACGCACGCACGCACGCACGCACGCACGCACGCACGCACGCACGCACGCACGCACGCACGCACGCACGCACGCACGCACGCACGCACGCACGCACGCACGCACGCACGCACGCACGCACCTACCCACCCACCCACACACCCACCCACCCACACACCCACCCACCCACACACCCACCCACTCACCCACCTACCAACTCACCCACCTACCCACTCACCGACCCATACACGCACACACACACACACACGCACGCACGCACGCACGCACGCACGCACGCACGCACGCACGCACGCACGCACGCACGCACGCACGCACGCATGCAGACACACAGGAAGACAGACAGAACCGATCGCAAAGCTCTCTTCCCCTTACGAGGCAATGGTAAACGCGCAAAAGCACTCTTTGCTATGAAGATATGTATTCAAACAATGTAACTGCATTCTCGTACAGAAAATACCGAACTCTGAAATGCCGTTTTTGAGAGGGTCATGTGACATCTATGTGGTGCACTATAGTTCGGATCGACCGGTCGGGTACCGGCCGTACCATCTAAGCTGGGTATGCGCCGCCCGTCTAGGATTCGTTTCCTGAACACGCCCCTCTGGGTAGAGCTACAAGCGTATATAGGCCTATGGGAGAGAGAGTTCGTTAAAACGCATTATGCGCATGCGCGCGCCGGGACGCTGTTTCTATGGAGCGTGTAGTTGTGACCTAGATAGGATGGCGCTTTTTTAGTGTACCGAGCTGGTACTCTGTAATCCTTATTGATCGACTGTTCCCGTTAAATCTGGCATTAATCAAGACCAGGGAAAACGCTTCTTGATTATCTTTAAAAATATTGCCGTGACGTCATAACCACGTGGACGCAAAGCTTCTAGAATGTTCTAGAACGTTCGACTACGCTATTATTAGCGACGCGCTGATTTGCTGTTGCTTGAACGATGATTGGATGGAGCCTGCGCCTGTGACGTCACGGAGAGTATAAAAGGAGAAGCGATCCAGTGATCGAGAGCATCCTCGGCCAGGGGTCGAACAGGTTGGAGCTGTACCAACTACTACCAAGCACGATACACGTCTTCTTTCGCTATGTGTCGGATTTTTATCCCGTAGCGTGCAGTTCTCCAACCCACCGCATTAAAACAATTTTGTAACTCCCCATCTGCGGGAGTAATTTGGAACTTTTGATAATCGTTCACGAATACTACATCCACATTCGGAACACAAACTTGCGGTGAGGCCTTTGCGGCCTGAATATGTGAGTCTACAGATGTAGAGGCAGGATGTTCTTTGATGGATGACCCGCCGGATCTGCTGGCCATGCCTAAAAGTGGTATTTCAAATGTCTGCCGCACCAATCGTGTAGGTACTTTCGGCTTTCGACCATAGCAAGTAATCTCTGCCCGGTGCGTCTTCAGAGCTGGTTGACGTACCCAGCACCGTGAAGCCTTGTTTTGTATCTTCATTTGCCGCTAACAACCCCCGCTAGTGATCGGGTTGTTTACACCTTCCATCCATGCCATCGGTGTACGGGAACATTCTTCACCACGTAGTACTATCATATCTTTTGCTGACTGCTCGTTAGACATTCTATTAGGTTTACAATGCTGAGCGATGTCCTTCCTCCGCCATGAACGTTCTTGCGGGAATCTTGATTGCGGACAACAGCTCGCGGGAATCAACCTGCGGGAACCAGCCTGCAGGAACTTTCCAGCTTCCGGAGAATGCATCATCTCATGTCGACTACGGATTGACGTGTCAATTTCAGTAACACGGTAGCCTAACTTGGGAATGACTACCAAGTATTCAAGTAACTATACTTCAAAGTTTAATTATTTCTCTATATAGGTTTTGTTAAATATATTGTATCCTCAATAGCGGTCCCGATGACTAAAAGGAACCATAACGGTCTTAGGACCGATAGTTATAATTTCTGTATTTTGTTAATAGTTATTATCATTTTCTTCAATGTGTTGCTAACAGCACGATAGTAGGTTCGTTAACTTGTATTAATATATATCTTAATCGTTTGACACCGTATTGTTTGTTCTGGTTAGATTATGTATGTATATGGCCAGTGGCCATCCGTTCACTTGTTTTGCTTAGTTATAGAAAATATAAGACTGCAGTGCAAGTAGGAAACACTATACAGCAACATTTATATATGCAGCACTTTCTCCCGCCACCAACAATTTTTCACTGAGGTCGCTGTCCGTGCTATAACTTTGTTTAGCCCGCCATGCTACTGACTAACCTGTTTTATACACAGCTCGATAGGATAGGTTCAAAAAGATTAGAGACACTTTCTTCATTACATACTGTGTATTATACTCTTCTCTTCCGGTAGTGCGATAATCTAGTCCCACACTCCGGTAAGACTCATAACTCTAAGATTTTGTCTCTCTTCATGCTCCACTCAGCCTTGTGGCTTCTTAATTGTTTGGATGTCCCTATCCGCACTATGGGCTGATCCGACTCTGGGAAACTATTGGGGTTTCCGAGCGGTGATAGCTAGGGTGCGGTATCATATACACTCCCGTGTATCTTCGGATACTTAGTAGATAATACTTTAAGCCAATGTAGGAAAGCACTGCGAAAAGACATGTATTAATTATTATTTTATTTATTGACAATCCTCCCGCACTGCAGTGCAAAACTGGCAACTTGTATATATAAACCTAATGACAGGTTAAATGGTTAGTTCCATAGGACCCGGTGACGGGCGAGATACGTATTCCCACCTAATTCTGTTAAAATGTCTGGGCATGATATTTAGATCTGCCACGCCGTTGCAGGAAGGACATTCACGGTGTATATTCGTCTCTCTTACCCCCACCATAACGATAAGAGAGATGGCCTAATGATACTTTCGTGAAATGTAAACCATGTCTTGTAATGTTTTCTGTGGTTACGAAGCGGAATGTCCGGATTCTTACCCAGTTCGGAGATCCTACTAAGTAACATGTATGAGTGCTGTCTACAGTATTGATGTCTTAGGGCATCTGTTCTCCGTGACAGCCGTGTCTAATAGCTAGGTAGATATCGGCCAGTTGCGACCTAAACTAATTCTTGTTTTGAAAACAACTGAAAGGAATTAAGCAAAGCAGACCACCCATATTAGGAATCGCATAAGACGGTGACGAAGGAATCCATCGGGAATCTTCCGTTCCGTCTTCACGTAAAACAGTACGCACTCCTATAGTCATAAGCTCACTAGGTATGGTCTTTTCTTTCTACAGCATTTTTAATTGAAATATTAGAGTGGGCCCATTTTTGCCTACTATTCTTCTCCCGCTTTAAGCCGTGGTGACACCTTCCCGAGACGGAGGCCCACGCGAGGCACTTGCCTCTCGCAAGGATTCAGCGACGACGGTTCACGCCAGGATAATACTCCTCACCAAAACTAGCTCTAGGAGTAGTGCCCGCATGAGGCACATCACTTTTTCGTCTGATATAGCTTTCTTCCTTTCAGCTTAGAGGCATAATAACGTATATTAAGTTAAATAGCTATGTCTCGTGTACGGGAGCCTCCCTTGCGGGGATACCTCTGCGGGCCTACGAGTCTGTGTGGTACCTCCGAGAGCCCCATGTTTAAAAGTTCATCTACCTGCCTCTATGTCTCGTATTTTGGTATGCTCTTACTGTAGGTTTATCTAGCATATTTTAATTGTTTAGGTAAACGCATTGTATAGACTTATATTTTTAGGTCACCAAATCAAATCTTGTAAGTCCATAGATCACGAAATTGCTATGGACAGACATACTGGTGACACACATTCTTGGGATGAGACCGTTGTGTTTAATGTTCGCGACGATGGTCGCACTGCCCCACCGGAACGATTGAGTTCCACCGGCTTTAGGAGCCGTTTTTTGTTTCCCGCAGGGCAGTCTCGTTCAAAGTCCGTCACCCCGAGACCGAATCCTAACCAGCGTCATCACTCGTCGTGCACTTGCGGCGCGGGGAGTCGACATGATACATCGGAACGGCCTGACACTACCCCGCGAGCTACAATACCTCAAAATGCAGGTGAACAAACAAAATTACCTAGAGTTAACGAAAAACCGGTCATGATTTTCCAGTCTACTACTCATATAGGCTCAGATAGGCCAGCTACAATGCAAAGTGCTAAATTTGTGTCTCGAAGTTTCAGTTATTTGATGATAGCAAATCTTTATGCAAATTTTAACCCCAGAATTTTCAATAGAAACAGATGTATCGCTTCAGTACTTCAGTGCAAACGGACAAAAGGGCTGGGATGGGATAGGTGGGGGTTGATGGTCTAATTTCTATTGGAAAGTTGCATGGCTATTTGGTGATAGTTAAAGAGAATGGCAGTTTGTATGGTTGATTAAGGCATATAGTTCCTTATTTGGAGCGCAGTATTAACCTCTGCAGTTGGTCTCAATGCAATATTTGTACTTTTTCAGTTGCTAAAGTATTCTGTAATTCACCTTTCCAGAGTATCCATCCATAATCTGACCTCGTATGACGTCATAATCAGCTCAGCGCGTGTATGATGACGTCACAATCATTACGTCACAAAGGGTTCCACATAGGCCGTCATTAAATCTCAAACAGTTTGTTGTATGAGTTGTATATCTTTGTAATTTTTGCAATTTAATAAACATATGCTGTTGAATATTTTGAAACTAATTTGACTGGGCGCTATTGCTGCCTTAGGCAGCAACGGCACCCAGTTAAATTAGTTTCAAAATATTCAACAGCTTACCTGTGTAGTTTTTTTTGGAAATTAATAGTCAGAGTCTTCAGAGATCTGTCGATCCCAACATGAGCAAGGTGTGGGTGGAGCTTATCTAGAGATGGGCGGGGCATAGCTAAAACCGGAAAGGTCCATTGGCCCTTGGGCGATGACAACGTATCCTCGGCATAATTATTATGCTAAATATTGGTTTCATTTTGAATTTATCTGATAATAATACAAAGACTGCTGTTAAGACTTACCTGTACACAAACCTTTGCATAAATTGACTGCCATTGGGCTATGTAATGAGAAAACAGACATGATTTTTGTAAAGAAATATGTTGATATATTATTGGGAAAAATCATCATTCTCAGGGGGTCAGCATTCTGAGGGGCAGCACACCTGGCATTTTGGGAACATCAAGGGAAATAGTTACACAAACAGAACCAGTTTTATTCTAACTTGAAGAGAATTTCAAGATATTGAGACATTCCCAATTTTGAGTGGATTTGTTACGGTTCCTCAACAGTATTACCCAAATTGTTGACCAGCATTCTGAGGGACAAGTGGATATTCGCGTGTTATATTCAACCTTTAAAGGAAATAACAAAAAAACTGTGGATGGGGTGGGTGGAGCTTAGCTAGAGATGGGCGGGGAACAGCTAAAACTTGAAATATCCATACTGTTTATCTGCTAAATGGAACCTTAAGATCATAACAATGTAATAACAATATTATCCATCAGGTTCGTACTTGGTTAATAACTGTGATATTAAATGGGACCTAGCCTGAGATCATATGGTTGCAGCGACCTTGAGAAATGGCCATTTGCAGACCTAGAGAAAACTATCTAGAATGACTTATAACTGGACTGCCTGAGTGGCTGGGCTCAAGGCGATATACAACCAATAAATCATAACATCCATCCGGGATGCTGCCAGCGTCCATCTTCTTTAACCATGTTCATTCTGAATGCATGATGGCCTACTTGTGAGCAAACGAGAAAGACAATTAACCTGAACGGTTTGAAAATTATCTAACTGAAAGTTGTCTCTACCAAAGTCAAGCAACTGCCTTCGGTTAAATATTTTTCAAAATAGTCACTGGCAGTTTGAACGTAGAAAGTATTTGAACTAGCTAAATAAGAGGAATAGATCAAGCGGAACTAATTTTCTTTTTTATGACAGATGTAATCTTCATTTATCATCTTTTATCTCGATAAGTCACGGTCATTGTAATAGATCCTTCACGCCCGCGAGACTGTGTGTAGTGGGTGGGTGAATAGTGGAGAACAATAGCTTGATCATAGCATCAGCACGTACCTTACCGTAGATGCAGTAAAACCTGTCTATAACGGACACTGCCTGAACCATAAAAGGTGGCCACTAAAAACAGCCGGCCGCTTAGCGCAAAACATTTGCTATTTAATTCCGGTTACTGGGCCGATACTGGGCCAATACCGGGCCTATGCGGCCAGGTATTGGCCCAGTACCGGCCCAGTAACCTACGTTATCAGAGCAGAGGCTGATGGATGGCCCATCTATATAGTTTTATAACCACTTGTGTTCAAGAACAATCATATTTTGTCCCCAAAAGCAGGTGCCCGTTGTGACCGGGTTAGAGATTCATGCCTTACACGGACGTTTGGTTGAGAGCCAGAAAACTGTTGCTGAAAACTGTTGCGCTGTAAGACAGCAACCTTATTCAGCAACACGATCGTGCAGGTCAGCAGTTGTTCGTCCTGTGGATAAGAATGAAGGTTCGTATTCTCGTCTTATTTTGCGCTGCGTCGGTTACACTTAAATGTGTCCCTATATTCGGAAGCAACAAAAATAAATCAAACAAATGGCCCGTTTCCTAGTCAATTCTCAGAGCCAGATGTCCAATATATGTTGTCGCTAACTGTGGTTTTGAGTAGGTAAGGAGTGCAGGAGGGTTCTAATGGCTGGGCATTACACGGCTCATTGACTGGTTCGTCCAAAGTTTCATTCTCTTAGTCGTCTTTCAGTCTCTTCCCGTCGGCGGGGTTCGTCTTTTATCTCCTTAGATGTGTAGCATACAGATGAAACAGCTACATCTAAAGATACATCTACGATGGTCCCGGACATTTAAACTTATAACCTAACATAGGTATTGAATCATTGATCCACGCCGAACGATGGCCGAAGCGTAGGTAGATAAGGCAGCTATCCCGTGCTAAGTGCCAGCGCAGAAGGTCTAATAGTCCCAGAGACGTAAACCACTGAGCAGTCCTTGAGGTCTACAAGTCAATTAATTGCAATAAAATAGGATAAAAAGTAGTTCGGATCCAAATCATGAAGTTCAACAATTTCATCATTTTAATCTGATTTTTTAGCATAAGCCATCTGGTTCAGGTGATTGTACAGCGGATATCGATCAGTCTGTTACGACCACACCACTTCCATCAGCTCGTACTAAACTATCTCTATCACACTTCATGTCACACAATTCCGCTCCTATGGCAGGAATTCGGGCATTACAGACAAAGAATTACCAACAACTATTGCAACAAAGACACCAACAGATTCTACCGGACAGATCATTCAAAAAGGGCAAGCATCTACTTTGAAAGAGAATCCAAACACTACCCCTGCTGCACCTGTCATTTTCAATGTCTATATGTCACCACCTTCACTCAGATTCCTTATTAGTGAGGGACCTGTCTCCTCCAGTGGCACATATTCAGTAAACGTCTGCTCAAAAGAAAGGATTATCTGATCCCAAATTTGCTAAATGTTACATCTGCCTGAAAACAAATTAAAAAATTTTCTTTTTGAAAAAGTGGCGCATTCGTGAAATCAAAAATAAAATTCTTTTGATTTGGTCATCAAATCTTAGTCAGATCGGCCTAATCCCCCATTAAAACATAGAGGTGGGGAGTTATCCAGGTTCCAAGTGCTTTCACGTTAAGAAAATGGCACATACGTCTATTTGCAAATTCAGTCCAGAAACGATAATCATGAACATTGGAATAAATTCAAATGATGAATCGCTGACTAAAGCTGTATACACTCTAGGATGCTTAACAGATCCTTTCCCGCACCAAGCATCAACTTTCTTGAACTAAACTACTCAAATCGCCTGGTCGACCACCATAAGCCTTACCATGAGCACAGTAATGTGTTGACAAAGAGGATTTGTTTCAGTCATAACACCATTCCATAGATAGCGAGCCCAACATCCAAAGGATAATATAAGAATTTCAAATGGTATCTTCAGAAACATAATCGCCTATTTAACTTTAACCCTTCCACGAGGAAGTCGCCCAACACCTGACTCTTTAGTTGTCTTGAGGAATATCTATTTACAGGCCAACAGAGGACTATATTTTAAGATTTACCACTGGAATGGCTGGCTCGGTAACCGAGCCAGTCATTCCGGTGGTAAATCTTTAAAAAATAGTCATCTTTTGGCCTGTAAATGGACATTCAATAAGCAGATTTTGATTTTCTTGAGCAAATTTATACATTAAAGGGTTACACCGAGTCCGGGACGAGGCAATAGCAATCCTGACATAGGGGCCTATGAATAACCATAGATAACGTCTCTCACATCTCTCCTACTGACAGTATTCACCTGGACCATGACCTCACTCTTGTTTCAACACCTACACCTAGAACGGTATTAGATTTAGTATTAGACAACGGGCGCATAGAAATTAGTGGTTTCTCTCATAACCTACCATTAGCACAAGTTCGATCGGAGACAATTCACGTGTTGTTGACGCCGCCACTACCCCTGCCCCACCCCTCCCCTCCCCAATTACTTACAACGAAATTGATCAGAAAATAAAAGGTGTAACAAATCTAAACAACAACTATGTCATCCTCTGAACGTCATGAACTCACAGCTCAAAAATCTAACTATTGTTCAGAAAGCAGCTGATAAAGGATCTGTATCTGTTATTTTATCCCGGAAAAATTATCGTCGTGAATCTCATATAAAAATAGACAACCAAACCGTTACATTGAATTAGATATACGTATTTGCCCAGCGAATTATCCTAAGTTTATCGAGAATAAATTCTTTACACGCAAATTATGTTAAAAATATTGAAGACTTTCTTAATTATAGAATGAGACAATTCCTAAAGAGGAATTGCATGTCGCATTAGACATCGATGCAATATACAAACATATGTATTGAAGCAAGCGTTCATGCTGCCAAGAGTGTTTTTCAGAGATAGCCTGATACAAGTCGACCAGACTCTGAGATTTTAGATCTATTAGTCCTCAGTTTGAAAGGAAATAACACAAAATTCAATTGGGCGAATTATCTCCATTAACTCGGATACTGTGCTGACATTTTCATGACCTGACAATTCATGAATCCATTTCCTCAGTTAACCGTATGACGTCATAATCAACATATGTATGACTTGTAGGATGACGTTATAATCACTACGTCCTACATGCTTCGATTTAGTCTGTTTTAAAAGTTTAAGTGTCAGACACGTTGTACGAATTGTATGTCTTCACTATTTAATAAACATTCTGTCGAATATTTTGAAACTAATTTGACTGGGCGTTGTCGTCCAGTCAAATTAGTCTCAAAATATTCAATATCTTATATGCATAGTTTTCTGGAAATTGGTAGTTAGGCAGTTCAGAGATCGATCCGGAAACGAGCGAAGTGTTGGTGGAGCGTAGACAGAGATTGGCGGGGCATAGCTAAAACTGGAAAGGTACATTAGTATTCGGTTGGAATATTCCAATATTCGAAAACGCACAAATAGACCAATATGAACGAATATTCACATAGCATACGAATAATCGAATATTTATGAAAAATTACAACATTGTCTTAAATTGGATAGAAAACAGTTTCTTTTGTAAAATGGCTGCCAAATGTTGTTTGGTCCGATCACGGCAAAACTTGGTCAATTTATATGTCATATATATATATACACCTGTGCAAAAGTTAAGCACCACCCTATTTTTACGCACATGCGAGGGTATATTCATGTGCTATGAAGAAAGCAATAGCATAAACATTTATGTACCCATCCATCTTAGTGCAAGAGGTAATAATGCAACTAGAGGAATGCTGATTATGATGGTGGGGAAACACTGTATGTTTTTGTTTGAACTTGAAAACGAGGCCTGAATATGGTTACGTTGACACAACTGACAACTATTGCCCTACAGTTGACACACGTGGCTAGATTGTCATTAATGGTGTCTGAAAACGAAGTTTAACATCTGTGCACGAGTTTGAGACTGTCATTATTAATACCGGGTATATCCACCTTGTGCCTGGATGACGGCCTGGACACGACGTCTCATGCTGGTCACCAACCGACTGATACGCCATTGTGGTATTCGTTGCCATTCAAGATGGAGTGCGTCTGTTAATTCCTGTAGGTTCTGCACAGGAGGATTCCTCCTTCTCACCATGTTTCTCAGAATGTCCCAGATATGCTCAATAGGGTTCATGTCAGGGCTCCTTACTGGCCATGGTAGGGTTTCGATGGCATTCTGGCGGAGGTATTCATGCACAGCTCTAGCACGATGTGGTCGGGCGTTGTCATCCATGAATATAGGGTGGGTTCCAGGTGCATGATTTACAAAATGAGGGACCACAACTCTATCCAGTATGGAATCTTGATATCTTTGTCCATTTAGTGTTCCAGGTACAGTCAACAGATCCAGCTTACAATCAAATGAGATGCACCCCCATATCATAACGGAACCTCCACCAAATGGAACTTCTTCCATGATGTTACGTTGGTCGTACGCCGTGCGTCTGGACCTCCATACACGAGTTCGACCATCTGTGGCATGAAGCAGGAACCGACTTTCATTGGACCAGTGTACCCGTCTCCAGGATCTCATGTTCCAGTGTCTTCTTTCGTTGCACCACCTCAGACGCTCCTCTTTGTGGTGTGCAGTGAGGAGAGGACGTCTGACAGGTCTCCTAGCTTTCATGCCAGCAGCATACAGTCTCCTTTTGACGGTAGACATTGACACTCTATTGCGCGTTTCCCATTGCTGGCTGAGCACTCTGCTGTTGGTGAATGGAGATCTCCTAACAAGGCGTACTAGGGCTCGATCATCACGGGCAGTAGTCTTCTTCGGTCTTCCAGATCTAGGCCTGTCCTTCACCTCGTTAGTTTGCCCATGTTTTGCAATCAAACGACTGATTACAGTATGGTTAATGTTCAGCTGTCTGCCAATCTCTCTGCATGACATACCAGTGGTATGCATGCCTATGATTTGCCATTTCACACGATCACTTAACCTTCGTCTTGCCATAGCGGTTCACAATCAAGAGCTAATTCTCTCTGTACAAATAAACCACGGTCATGAACACAAAATTCCTAATCTTGTCGCCTAAATCTGTATGTGATGTTCTACACCTCAAACTGGACTTTTACATAACTGAACACGTGTGCTGTTTCCCGCCACGCACGGACATCAAGCGGCGTGAAGTCATGCATGCATGTGCATTTTGTACTTGGAATTATGTCAGCTAACGCGGGGACAAAAAGTATGGCAGCCTAGTTGTACCATCATGTTTCTACGTTCTATTGTTTTTGCTGGTGCTTAACTTTTGCACAGGTGTATATATATAATGACTTGAATTGATATTAAAGGTGCATATTCACACCAGAATGCTTGAAAATATAATTGTTAAAATTGTGTTCTTTTATAGGCTTAAATTATATGTCTAGTGCCGCCATTTCAATTTCGCAACTTAAAAAAATATATTAATTTATAAAGAATGGAATCATCATATGTTAAGATTTATTTCGTTTCATTACACAGTTCACAGTTTAAGCCTCTAAAAGTATATAATTTAACCAAATTTTATTTTCAGTAATTTTGCTGTGAATAATGCACCTTTAATTTTAAATTGGATCCATCCAATCATTTCAAGATACTCATGATATGGGCAGGAATTTTCCCTAGGCTATAGCTTCTTCTTCTTTTCGTTCGCTGATCATACCGCCAGTCCTGTAAGTGACTATCGACATGATCATAAGCGTTAAGTGCGTGGATCCATGGTTTATTAGAGTGCGCCGTGCGCCGTGCGGCCTGGAACCTCCGTCTTCAGAACTCGAGGTTTCTGTCAGGGTTACCTCACCCTTACCTCCTTTAGTCGCCTCTTACGACACGCAGAGGATACGGAAGGTGTATTCTAAGCCCCACCTACAGGGCAACCTCCAGACTATAGCTATTTCAACCGTGACTACGAGTACAGGTTTATACGGGATCACCACTACGCTTGGACGTTACTGATTGGGGGGGGGGGGGGTAGCGGGGGTGGGGGGGGGGGGGGGGTAAAGCGAAAAGGTCATGGTTACCCATTAGGATCAAGGTCACCAGTTTAGTTTTTGCCAGAGTATGTTAGAAATGACCCTACGAACCCAAGGCCATACCTTTAAGGAAAATTTTCGAAGAACGAATTTATCCCAAAAAAAGCAGGATGACTTTGGTGTCAAAGGTGAAAGTATTTCTTAGTGTCTACTCCACTTAACCACACACGTTCAATGATCATATTAGAAGATACCGTATGATCTCTATTGGTGCTGAGACGGCAGTGTATACGGTTACAGGGAGAAGCTGAAAACAAAGATAACACTATGATAGCAGTATCTAAACTGCATTTTCCCCTTGAATTTTAAACCGAATGACCAGAAACTTGGTAGATATCTAGCACATATTGAGCCCTATGGTGCCATTTTGTGCTCGGTTATCGATCCCGTCACTCCAGTGGTACATTTTCAAAAATGTTCTTCTCTTAGCCTGCAAATGGACATTTCTCAAGATCACCTCCGGTCTTTTTTTACTAACTTGACCATTAAAAGGTTAAGTTGACACACGAGGGTTTAAAGCCCAGACACAACAGACGTTCGATAAATTTCTTACATCTCACAATCTATAAAGAGAACAATTTACTGACTCAGGAAAACTAGATTACAAAGTAATTTTAACATAACCAATTCACAGCAGCTATTTCACACGAAATCGTGACAGGCACCTGATAAATCAAAGCAATGATTAAATCACGAATTATTCGCTTTCACCGAAATTTCAAAAGCAGAACAACATAACTGAGGGATGTTCAACATTAAATAAAAAACCTCAAGCCAAGGAAATATTCAAGCCAATTTCTCAAGATTATAAAATCAGAAAGCATTTACAAATAAACCATATAAAATTGAGAATAACAGCCTCAGTATATGCAATGTGCTTGCAAGCAAATACAACAAGAAAGCGTGCAACTGTTCAACTGTGCTACTACTGCTGCTAGTGTTACTGGTACTGCCCCTGCCATTGCTACAACTACTGCTGCTGCTATTGCTACTGCTGCTGCTATTGCTACTGCTGCTGCTATCGCTACTGCTGCTGCTATCGCTACTGCTGCTGCTATTGCTACTGCTGCTGCTAGTGTTACTGGTACTGCCCCTGCCATTGCTACAACTACTGCTGCTGCTATTGCTACTGCTGCTATTGCTACTGCTGCTGCTATTGCTACTGCTGCTGCTATTGCTACTGCTGCTGCTATCGCTACTGCTGCTGCTATTGCTACTACTGCTGCTAGTGTTACTGGTACTGCCCCTGCCATTGCTACAACTACTGCTGCTGCTATTGCTACTGCTGCTGCTATTGCTACTGCTGCTATTGCTACTGCTGCTGCTATTGCTACTGCTGCTGCTATTGCTACTGCTGCTATTGCTACTGCTGCTATTGCTACTGCTGCTGCTATTGCTACTGCTGCTATTGCTACTGCTGCTGCTATTGCTACTGCTGCTATTGCTACTGCTGCTGCCATTGCTACTTCTGCTGTTATTGCTACAGCTGCTATTGCTACTGCTGCTATTGCTACTGCTGCTATTGCTACTGCTGCTATTGCTACTGCTGCTATTGCTACTGCTGCTATTGCTACTGCTGCTGATATTGCTACTGCTGCTGATATTGCTACTGCTGCTGATATTGCTACTGCTGCTATTGCTACTTCTGCTGTTATTGCTACTGCTGCTATTGCTACTGCTGCTATTGCTACTGCTGCTATTGCTACTGCTGCTGATATTGCTACTGCTGCTATTGCTACTGCTGCTGCTATTGCTACTGCTGCTATTGCTACTGCTGCTGCCATTGCTACTTCTGCTGTTATTGCTACTGCTGCTATTGCTACTGCTGCTATTGCTACTGCTGCTATTGCTACTGCTGCTGATATTGCTACTGCTGCTGATATTGCTACTGCTGCTGATATTGCTACTGCTGCTATTGTTACTTCTGCTGTTATTGCTACTGCTGCTATTGCTACTGCTGCTATTGCTACTGCTGCTATTGCTACTGCTGCTGATATTGCTACTGCTGCTGATATTGCTACTGCTGCTCTATTGCTACTGCTGCTATTGCTACTCCTGCTGCTATTGCTACTACTGCTGCTGATATTGCTGCTCGTACTGCCTCTGTCATTGCTACTGCTACTACTATTGCTCCTCGTACTGCCACTATTATTGCTACTACTTCTACTATTGCCACTACTGCTACTGTTGCTACGTCTGCTGATACTGCTGCTGGTACTGCCCGTGTATTGTTACTGCTACTTCTATTGCTGCTGGTACTGCCCCTGTTATTGCTACTATTGCTGCTATTGTTGCTCGTACTGCCCCTGTTATTGTTACTACTGCTGCTAGTGCCACTGGTACTTCCACTGTTATTGCTACTGCTGCTGCTATTGCTACTGGTACTTCCACTGCTATTGCTACTGGTACTTCCACTGTTATTGCTACTGCTGCTGCTATTGCTACTGGTACTTCCACTGTTATTGTTACTACTGCTGCTAGTGCTACTGGTACTTCCACTGTTATTGCTACTGCTGCTGCTATTGCTACTGGTACTTCCACTGTTATTGCTACTGCTGCTGCTATTGCTACTGGTACTTCCACTGTTATTGCTACTACTGCTGCTATTGCTACTGGTACTTCCACTGTTATTGCTACTGCTGCTGCTATTGCTACTGCTGCTGCTATTGCTACTGGTACTTCCACTGTTATTGCTACTGCTGCTGCTATTGCTACTGGTACTTCCACTGTTATCGCTACTGCTGCTGCTATTGCTACTGGTACTTCCACTGTTATTGCTACCGCTACTGTTATTGCTGCTCATACTGCTCCTGTTATTGCTACTGCTGCTGCTATTGCTGCTCCTACTGCCCCTGTTATTGGTACTACTGCTGCTGCTATTGCTACTGGTACTTCCACTGTTATTGCTACCGCTGCTGTTATTGCTGCTCATACTGCTCCTGTTATTGCTACTGCTGCTGCTATTGCTGCTCGTACTGCCCCTGTTATTGGTACTGCTGCTGCTATTGCTACTGGTACTGCCACTATTATTGCTACTACTGCTACTGTTGCCACTACCGATACTATTGCTACTAGTGCTGAAATTGCTGTTGGTACTGCCCCTGTTATTGAAACTGCTGCTGCTATTGCTGTTGATACTGCCCCTGTTATTGCTACTGCTGCTGCTATTGCTACAGGTACCACACCTGTTGTTGCTACTATTGCTGCGATTGCTGCTCGTACTTCCCCTGTTATTGCTACTGCTTCTGATATTGCTACTGGTGCTACCCGTATTATGGCTATTGCTGCTGCTGCTATTGCTGCGGGTACTGCTCCTGTTATTGCTACTGCTACCGCTATTGCTGTTGATACTGCCCATGTTATTGCTACTGCTGCTGCTATTGCTACAGGTACCACCGCTGTTGTAGCTACTGCTGCTGCTATTTCTGCTCGTACTTCCCCTGTTATTGCTACTGCTGCTGCTATTGCTACTGGTACTGCCACTGTTATTGCTACCGCTGCTGTTATTGCTGCTCGTACTGCCCATGTTATTGCTACTGCTGCTGCTATTTCTGCTCGTACTTCCCCTGTTGTTGCTACTGCTGCTGCTTTTGCTACTGGTACTTCCACTGTTATTGCTACCGGTGCTGCTATTGCTACTGGTACTGCCACTGTTATTGCTCCTGGTGCTGCTAGTGTACTACTGCTGCTATTGGTAGTGCCGCTATTGATCAGAAAATAAAAGTTGCTACCGCTACAGTTATTGCCGCTGCTGCTTTTACTATTTCTACTGCTACTGCTACTGCTACTGCCACTACTACTACTACTACTACTACTACTACTACTACTACTACTACTACTACTACTACTACTACTACTACTACTACTACTACCACTACTACTACTACTAGTACTACTACCACCACCACCACCACCATCACTACTACTACTACTACTACTACTACTACTACTACTACTACTACTACTACTACTACTACTACTACTACTACTACTACTACTACAACTACTACTACTACTACTACTACTACTACTACTACTACTACTACTACTACTACTACTACTACTACAACTACTACTACTACTACTACTACTACTACTACTACTACAACTACTACTACTACTACTACTACAACTACTACTACAACTACTGCTACTACTACTACTACTACTACTACTACTACTACTACTACTACTACTACAACTACTACTACTACTACTACTACTACTACTACAACTACTACTACTACTACTACTACTACTACTACAACTACTACTACTACTACTACTACTACTACAACTACTACTACTACTACTACTACTACTACTACTACAACTACTACTACAACTACTACTACTACTACTACTAGTACTACTACCACCACCACCACCACCATCACTACTACTACTACTACTACTACTACTACTACTACTACTACTACTACTACTACTACTACTACTACTACTACTACTAGTACTACTACCACCACCACCACCACCATCACTACTACTACTACTACTACTACTACTACTACTACTACTACTACTACTAGTACTACTACCACCACCACCACCACCATCACTACTACTACTACTACTACTACTACTACTACTACTACTACTACTACTACTACTACTACTACAACTACTACTACTACTACTACTACTACTACTACAACTACTACTACAACTACTACTACTACTACTACTAGTACTACTACCACCACCACCACCACCATCACTACTACTACTACTACTACTACTACTACTACTACTACTACTACTACTACTACTACTACTACTACTACTACTACTACTAGTACTACTACCACCACCACCACCACCATCACTACTACTACTACTACTACTACTACTACTACTACTACTACTACTACTACTACTACTACTACTACTACTACTACTATCGATGCCGGTGCTGTTGCTGCTGTTATTTTTGCTGTTGCTGCTGTTATTTTTGCTGTTGATGCTGCGGCAGTTCTACTACCTATATCGCAAATGATACTGCTACTTTACCACCTCAGTGCCCACACTTATTTCATAACCGTACATGCTCCATCAGGTCAGGGTGTATTTGTTGACTAGATTAGCGCCTCGCTCTCGCTTTACCTCTCAAAGGCTAAATATACTGATCATTACCAGACCCTTTATTTCAGATAATAGTCTTGCTTAACTAATGCATCATGCCACTTTGATAGTTTTCTCCTCAGCTTCTTGTAGTTAGCTCTAGCATAACATTTGCTCACATCAGCTGAACATGTTCTGTAAATCTTTACCTGCGATTCGCAATTCGTGTAATTCTATAGGTAATTCTATCGGATCGGTCAAATATTGTACATTTCTACGAAAGCGCCCTAATCGCTACTGTATCGCGTGCCACTTATTTTTGTCACGAATAATAGAAAATGAGACCACCGTTTTACATAGAGAAACACTTTATATGGGCGTATTCTTTAGAGCCGGTTTAACTGTATATGTGTAGTGTGAAGCTTCACCCTTTAACACTCATTTCGCCAAAAGCGGCCTCTGCAGTAGTCTTGAGAAATGTCCATTTGCAGACCAAGAGAACACTATTTTTTTTACAAATTTACCACTGGAATGACTGGCTCGATAACCGAGCCAGTCATTCTAGTGGTAAATTGTCAAAATAGTCATCTTTTGGTCTGAAAATGGACATTTTCTATGAAATGTTGTCAAAAGTAAGTGCTGGCATCGTCCAACCGGGCGTGTATGTTGCAACGTGTTGGAAAACGTGTTGAAGAAGTCCAACCATTTAATAATCGATCATGAACCATACTCAAGCAATGTGGCATCACAAAGCGTGTATTGTACAAGACCTCGCGCTATTCCATCATCAACCTATCCGCCATTTATGATCACGTTATATATTATCGTACACATTGCTATAAATATTATAGTTCACAGTGTCCCGAGCACATCAGCAGAATCCATTATATGGCTATGTGTTTCAGTGTCTGTCACCAATCAGCTCTACTTATAGATTTGCAATGCCTTGTCGTGTCCCTAAAGCAGCTCTACTGACAATTTTACAATACCATGTCATGTCCCCTAAAGCAGCTCTACTGACAGATTTACAATGCTTTGTCTTGCCCCCTAAAGCAACTCTACTGCACGATTTGCAATGCCATGCCGTTTCCCTAAAGCAGTCCTACTAACAAATCTGCAATGACATGCCGTGCCCCTAGCGCAGCTCTACTGCCAGATTTGCAATGTCATGTCGTGTCCCTAACGCTGCTCTACTGCCAGACTTGCATTGCTTTGTCGTGTCCCCTAAAGCAGTTTACTGCCAGACTTACATTGCTTTGTCGCGTCCTCTAAAACAGCTCTACTGCCAGATTTGCAATGTTATGTCGTGCCCCTAAAGCAGCTATACTGCCAGATTTGCAATGTCATGTCGTGTCCCTAAAGCAGCTCTACTGCCAGATTTGCAATGTCATGTCGTGTCCCTAAAGCAGCTCTACTGCCAGATTTGCAATGTCATGTCGTGTCCCTAAAGCAGCTCTACTGACAGATTTGCAATGTCATGTCGTGTCCCTAAAGCAGCTCTACTGACAGATTTGCAATGTCATGTCGTGTCCCTAAAGCAGCTATGCTGCCAGATTTGTGATGTCATGTCGTGTCCCAAAAGCAGCTCTACTGCCAGATTGGTTATACTACGATGTCATTGGATAACGTGCGTTGTTGTTAGCACTACTGGGTGGGGTGGAAGTGGTAATAATTGGAGTTACCTAGGAGTTATTTCAACCGTTTGTATCGATAATGTATTGACATAGATATGTGGATACTTGATTATTTGTTTACACATTGAAATAACATTACCATAAAGCAAATTATACACAAGCACGCACGCACGCACGAACTCACGCACGCACGCTCACAAGTACGCACGCACACACAATTACATATTATAAAATATTTTATTCAAGTGGCGTTACGACTTATACTATTATTTAATCTATTATAAAACTATAATAAAGTAACTGACAATGATATGCATTAACATGAACGAACGTAATTTGTGATAAGAAGAGCCATCTCAACACCCTGAATATAAAATTGTTAAATTGTCTACTTTTAGAGGCATAGATTATGTGCCTTGACGTAATGAAACGAATTAAATCTTAATATATGATAAATAAATACAATTTTTTTAATGTGAAATTGAATTAGAGACACACAAATTTGCAAGTAAAAACTATATTAATTTATACGTATTGAAATCATCATATATTAAGATTGAATTCGTTTCATTACGTCAAAGCACACAATTTAAGCCTCTAAAAGTATAGGAATTTAACAATTTTATTTTCAGGCCTTCTCGTGTGAAGATATACCTTTAACCCTGTCGTGACGAAATCGGCCAAAACCGGCCTCTGTAGTGGTGACAACAATTAACGAACTAGTTGATAATTTACACCTTTATTTATATCTTATTGCGCTTCTCTATGCTGATGACACTATGATAATGGCAGAAACACCCAGGTCGCTACAAAATGTGTTAGATGTATTCCAGGACTACTGCGAAAACTGGAAATTGCAGATCAATCATTCAAAAACTAAAATAATAATATTCGAAAAACGTAAGAAAATTAACCAACCAACATTTCAAATAGGTGAACATAGCATAGAATTAGTAGATGAATATTTATTTTTGGGTGTACTTTTAAAATATAATGGTAACTTTTTTTCTTGTAGAAAACGAAATTCAGCTCAAGGGATTACACTAATCCACAAAATTAAAGCGATCGATGTCCCGATAGATTTACAGCGCACGCTGTTTGAGTCTATGGTTATACCAGTTATATTATACGAGTCCGAAATCTGGGGCTTTGAAAACACGAATCTGCAGGAATTTGCCAAATACGATTTTATAAAATTATGTTACAAATGAAGAAGAGTACGCCGTATGTTATGATCTATACAGAGTTAGGTAAATACCCATTAAATATTATAATACAGTGCAATATAATTCGATTTTAGGCGGACATCGTAAACGCTGGATATGGAAAGCTTTCGTTTGTTCTTTACTATACCTGCCTACAGTACACGGAGACAAAGAATATCAAGTTTAAATGGATTGAAAAAGTTAAAGAAATACTAACAATAACAGGACTTGATACAGCCTTTAACGCAGAAAACGTAAATACGACTAACATCACTAGGCAGGTAAGAATAGCTTTACAAACTCAATTCAATGAAAAATGTAGAGCTGAAATTTCCAATTCAAGCCGATTAACGTTTTACAATAATATAATGAGTGATTCGGTATTTGATAAATATTTTATTGTATTGCCATATCGCGACGTTATATTTCTGTGCAACTTCCGAGCATTGAATCACCAACTAGACATCGAGACCAAGAGATGGGAGGGAATTGATCGAAATGGGCGCATCTGTAATGCATGTAATTGCATAGGTAACGAATTACACTTTCTTTTTCATTGCACAGCATTTATCACTGAACGACAAAGACTAAACCCTTCTTACTACGTAACCAATACCTCGATAGAAAAAGCTAAATGACTTCTTTCAATATGCAACACCCCAGTTCTCCAAAAATTTGTAAATACCTTTTATATGCCAAGAAAAAATAAGTCACCAAGTCTATTATCGCTGTTATTACTGTAATTAATATTTATTTATTAACCTCGTGATAATCACTGTATATTTTGTCACTTTACTCGCCATAATAATTGTTTTAAATATGTACCCTCATATGCTGCCTCTGTAGCCTGAGTGTAATAAACGTGAAACTGAAACTGGTTTTGAGTAATGTCCATTTGCAGGCCAAGAGAAGACTACTTTTGAAATTTTATCGCTGAAATGACTGGCTCGGTAACCGAGCCAGTCATTACAATGGTAAATTTTCAAAAAACGTCTTCTCTTGGCCTGCAAATGGACATTAAATAAGTAAATATGTTAATTTTACGAAGAAATTTAGTCATTAAAGGGTTAATTGTTGCTGTTATCAGTAACCAACAGCAACAGATACTGACGGGTACTTGACTCGCATAATACCACCTAGGTGGGAGTGGGTGGGAGTGGGTGGGATGGGGGAGGGTGGGGTGGGGCTCGTTTATAAGACACCGCGGTGAATTTATTTTAGAATTCCTTTAGGGTTGTAGACATTTTAACACGTTCAAGTTCAAGTTCGAAAAGTATCCCGCACGTGCGCGGTTGCTGGAAATAAAGATTCAGTTACATCTTTACTGACCCGAATTATATTCTCGCATAATAATGTGGTCTTATTAGTAGTGTTTACTATTTCGACCTTTCCCACTGGGATTTACGGAATCATGTACCAATTAAATTCAAAACTTATTGAATGTCTTGGAAAAATAAATTTACCCACTGATGCATACGACAACAACGACTTTTAGTCAAACGATGTTCAAAATATTTGGCATGTTTTAAGCCTACATACCGCTTTGTGAATCTTCAGTTAATTAGAAGCATCCTTCGTCCGATTGCACGAGAATATACAGTGCAGCTTAGAAATAACGCATTCTGTTTCAAAAACACATTAAAACGTACTGTTAAATATTTTGAACTTAATTTGATTGGATGCCATCTAAGTCCCAAATAGTCAACAGAACATTTCTTACATCCTGTTAAAAATTTTACTGACTAACATGTTTTAGGGTTTTGTTTTGGCTTTTGAACCATGATAACTTATTTACGAGCTGTCGCCTACTGTGAGCCTATTTCAGCCGCTTACTTCTAGTACAAGAACAAAAAGCAAGGGAGGTAAGACAGCACAGGGTCTGCCCACTCAGAGTTACCTATAGACGTTGAGTTGTTTACTAGTGAGATACCTGTTGTGGCAGGTAATATTATTGTTATCAATTAATCACTATCCTGCTTTTGGGTGCTATGGGGGGTGGGGGGTGGGGGTGGTGGGTGGCATTGTGTTTCTAATTCCTAAATTCGTTCAAAAACTTCGTTTCTACTTAACATTTGTTGAATAACTTCTTTGGTAGCCTGTACTCGGAAGAAACCCATTATGTATTGCGTCAACCCGTACCTCCGCACGTCTTGTCTACCTTGTGCGCACATTCGTGCACGTCTTGCCTACCACGTGCGCACATTCTTGCATGTCCCGTCCACTCCTAGTCATCCTCGCTCTCTTCGTCATCGAGCTCATCACTCTCTCGTCGTCCTCTTCATCTGCTAGTATAACCCACTCCCTTCGCTCACTCTCTCGTCATCTGAAATTTATGTTAGCCAACCCACCGTCATTGACGCCTAGGACATCGGCAACAGCGTACGTCGTCATCATCATAATCCTCCCTTTACATCTCCCCTTCTCCACCTATCCCTGTCCTTAGCCTCGCAATCCCCCTTTCCCATCCTCTATCCATCTTCATCGAGTACCTCCTCACGCCCATCATACTCCACATGCTGATATTGATCAAAAACTGCGTTTGTTCATTTACTGGGTATACTAACGCCCATTCGCCGTCGCCGCTGCCGTCGTTGTCGTTGTACGTGTGCCTGACGTCGCTGAGTAGTAGAAATCTGATTCTGTTTCTATTCGCATATTTTTATTTACATTGACACATTATTCACATTGTACTACATTGGTTAGTTAACATATTTACTGCTGCCTTAGAGTATTTACTTGTTACTCATATTGTGAAAGCAATGTTCGTGTAAGCTGTTTCTTGAAGAAATGTTATTTTCAGAATGAGCATGCGTCATTACTGTTTTCAAACATGAAAAACCTGAGCTCTCCTTCCTAGAGTCGTTTGACATGTGCCCACTGAACGCAGCATTAACACGGTTAATTTAGACAGTGAGTAAAGCCGATAACTATAGTAGGCTACACAAAGAGGACTAGGAAGTGTCATATTACATTTGTAAGAATCATTGTTGGATATACGCTGATACAGCGCTGACAGTATATTGGTGAGCAGTTTATTAGATTTAGAGAATTATTTATGGGTATACGACGACGACGACGACGGCAGCGCCGACGACACAGCCGCCACCGACGCCGATGACGACGGCGTCTTCAAACATGAAAAACCTGAGCTCTCCTTCCTAGAGTCGTTTGACATGTGCCCACTGAACGCAGCATTAACACGGTTAATTTACACAGTGAGTAAAGCCGACGACTATAGGCTACACAAAGAGGACTAGGACTGGCATATCAAATTTTTATTAAGAATCATTGTTGGATATACGCCGATACAGTGCTGACAGTATATTGGTGAGTAGTTTATTAGATTTAGAGAATTATTTATGGGTATACGACGACGACGACGACGACGACGACGGCGCCGACGACGATGATCTGGGGGCCGGTACTTGGCCAGCACCGGGGCAGAGAGGCCCGATATTGATCCAGTACAGGCCCATATCCTGGGTTGTCATGGATGGTTGATACACGTCATATCTCTATGACCAAATCTTTAGCTAATCGCCGTTTTTGAATCCAACCGCCAAAATGAATACCTTGCCTTGCAACAGAGCTGCGTCAACTGATTCCCACCACGTGACGCAAAGCCGTGCGTAACATGCGGGGTGCGGGTTGAATTTCGTCCATCGTTATAACACACGCACTTATGATTCTGGCAACCACAGGTCCGAATAGAATCGCCATGTTGTGGTGTCACAGGATATATAGGGCAAGGCTGTTTCTACCTAGATTCAGGCTGTACTAGCGTGGCTATGATGACCATGAGGCATGACCACGAGGCAAGTGCCTATAGAAGGTGTGTTTGGATGATCCACGTTAGATACTAACACCTGACATATTCACACACATTGTTTCAGACCTTCCCGGTACTCCAAACTGTTTCAGAAACATTATTTTAGACCCCTCCATGATGCACAAACTCGTTTCTAAATCGTTGTTGCAGACCACCAGTGCGTTAACCGTCTGCCTGATGAATTTCTGCAGACTACATTGTTCATGGGGTTTAACTATGGACGTGCTGAATAGTTTTAAAAACAATTTGACTGAAACTTGTTGGTGGTTAAGCCACCAACAACGTTCAGTCAAATTGTTTTCAAAATAGTCAGCACGTCCAGAGTTAATGTCTATTGAGTTTATTGTCTGGTGGCTTGCAGCCAAACAGTTAGTGTTTCGAAAGCATTTGAGCATACACGCAGTAAATCTAATTTTCGGACACCTTGTTGTGTAGACCTTGTTTCTGGAATGTTTCAACACATACAAAATGTGTCCACAATTTCTGATTAATCACGTGATGCCACCTGGTTACCTGAATGTCCAGAGATCGTGAGACAAATGAAAGTTTCATAAACAAAATTTAAATAGTTGAACGTTGTTTCCGAAACTTTTAGCATGCGTTTTAGCGCGCGTGGGGTTGGGTGGGTGTGTGTGTGTGTGGTGGAGGTAGGGGTGTAGAATTGTGAATAATGCTGCCTTTCTTAGCCACAGCAAATATCATAAATAAGTTAACATGTTTACAAACACAAACAGAACCATGTTAGTTAGGAAGAAATGTTCTGTTGACAATTTTGAACATTAGGCAGGAATGTATTCATTCAATTATGTTCAAAATATCAAGGACTACGTTTTATTTTGTTTTGGAAATATTTTAAGTTATTTCAATATATTCAGAAATACTTCAGGTGTGTGACTAACTCTTTCAAAAAGCCACCATGTGTTTCGGACAAATTTTCAAGTGGGTTCTCAGAAATAATGTTTCATATACATCTTTGTCTCGATTAATGCATACGAGGTATTTTCCCTTAAAGAACAAAATGTTATGCCCTCTCCAGAACAATATATCCATGGACAATGAGTATATCGAAAATATGTACTTAAACCCTGTCCATATCATCTAGAAGACATAGCTAACGTACCTTTCCATTTTAGCCATGCCCCGCCCATTTCTAGCTAAGCTCCACCAACACCTCCCTCGTGCTGGGATCGACCTCTGAACGCCCTGACAATCAAGGTAATCTGTTGAAAATTGTGTAGCTAATTTGACTTGGTGCTGTTGGTGTCTATGACAGCAACAGCGCCAGTCAAATTAGTTTCAAAATATTCAACAGAATACTTATTAAATAGTAAAGACATACAATTCGTACAAAAACGCATAGTCCGTCTTCAAATATGCGTTCATGACGTACTTATCGACGTCATTCATTACGATGTCATTCGACACGTCGTGTAGTTTATTGTGACTTCATAGGATGGATTGATAAAGTGGAAGAAAGGTCTATTGCGTACAACTGTATGAAGAGCACACTATTTGCCTGGCTATTAACTCCTTATTTACAGTGGCTTTACAAAGGGCGCAAACGGTCCCATATACGCTCTATGGTCATAACGTTATAATGGTCACTTGACTTATTAAGGACCAGTTTCCGAGTGGCAACCCCGTCAAGTTCACGTTCATTCTATTCGTACCAGGCTCACAATCGTGTATGGGAGTATCAGACACCCGCGGGAATCATATATGTGGTTTCCGGAGAATAACTCTGCTACTGTGTGTTAGATCTGTTTGAAACTTGATACACCCATTGGACTATGTCAATGACATGGTTCCTAGAACTAATGCTTGACAAAATCTACATACATGCGAGTGCCTAGACATATGGTAAGTCTGAACTAATGCTTGACAAAATCTACATACATGCGAGTGCCTAGACATATTGTAAGTCTGGACTAATGCTTGACAAAATCTACATACATGCGAGTGCCTAGACATATGGTAAGTCTGGACTAATGCTTGACAAAATCTACATACATGCGAGTGCCTAG
>CM067366.1:85322146-85354646 GCA_034401795.1 Chaetoderma sp. LZ-2023a
TGTAAAATATTGATTAAACATTTCACAATGCTTAGCCGTATCCCTAATTTCATTTCCATCGTTGTCATATAAAACCAAAGGTAATCTGTTTGTCTTAGGGTTTATGTTCTTCATAATTTTCCATATATTTGATGGATTCTTTGAGTTTTCCTTCAATTGCACTCCAAAATAATTTCTTTTTGATGTTTCTATTAGCGTCATTACTTTTTGTTTTAATTCTTTATATTTAACCATGTTATTTTGCTTTTTGTTATAATCCCTATCTTTAATAGCTTTTAAAATATCATCGTTTATCCACCCGGGCTGAGAAATGTGTTTTACTCTACGCTCAATAATGGGCGCGTGTTTATCTAGTATTGAGGTAAAGGTTTTCTGAAATGTTCCTAGGGCGTCATTTGCATCATGTATCAAATCGATTGAGTCCCAATTGTAATTTGACAGATCCTGGAGAAATTGGTCATTATTGAAGCTCTTTTTACATCTGTATTTTATTGTGTGATGACTATTTGGTTTTAGATTAGTGCTTTTTCTCTCGGCAAACACGGGATAGTGATCACTTATTGCCAAAGCTCCTACACTTACCGAAGCATACTTGTTTTTGTCTGTGACATAAATATGGTCTATTAATGTAGCTGTTGTTTCAGTGATTCTGGTGGGTGTGCTTATTAGTTGTTCAAGGTTAAATAAATCGATTACAGCTTTCCATTTAGGCATAACTGGTTTAAGAAAATCAATATTAAAGTCGCCTATAAGGATGATATCAGTATTATGTGAATATGCAAATTCAAGAGATGATTCAAAGCGGTTTTAAGTTTCATTAGTCCATTGGAGTAGATCTGCTGAGGAGATCTCACAAAATCTTTTGTAAAATAATCTTTAACTAATCTCTTGCTGACTTCCCTACCATCTTGCATAGCTTGACTTAGAAACATCTAACAAACATAAAAATTAGCATAAGTGAAAGCATTTTTTGAATCCAGTTTCTAACTCGATCATATCACATCATAACCAACTACAAGACAAACGCTTAATAGCCAGTCAAGTTGTCCGAATTGTATTTCTTTACTATTTAATAAACTTTCTGTTGAACATTTTGAAACTATTTTGACTGCGCGCTGTTGGCAGCAACAGCACCCAGTTTTATTCGACAGTTTATCTGTATAGTTTTCTGGAAATTTAGATTCAGACAGTGCAGGGATCACGGGCAACGCGTGGACGGAGCTTAACTAGAGATGGGCGGGGCATAGCTAAACAGGATTCCTCCTTCGAAGCTGCTTGCACTACTCTCGCGCGTTCAGTTTGATCTGAGCAACGTTAACCTTTTAATGGTCAAATTTAGACAAGAAAATTAAAATATTTTCTAATTAAATGTCCATTTGCAGTCCAAGAGAAACCTATATTTGAAAAAAATTTCAAAAAATAATCTCTTGATTCGCGAATGGACATTCTTCAATAGCACTGCAGAGGCCTGTTTTTGTGGGCTTAACACTTTCACGACGAAGCCGGCCCAAACCGGCCTCTTGAGTGGGCTTGAGGAATGCCCATTTGCAGCCCAAGAAAATACAATTTTGAAAATTTACCAGTGGTAAATTTTCAAAATAGTCTTCTCTTGGCCTGCAAATGGACATTCAATAAGTAAATATTTTAATTTTTTGAACAAATTTATTCATGATATGCACAGTACGCTATCATTTTGACGACGGCAAAAGGTTCTCTGTATGTGAATATGAAAAGCTCGTGTTAATCAAAGTATTGTCTTTTTAGTTATAATTCAAAACGTGTTTATATTGGGCCATTCTGCAAATCTAAATATTGACAGAAAGTGTGCACTAATCATATGCCAAAAATAAACCCGATATAAGTTCAACACCCATGCCAAAAATGATTGGCAAGTCAGGTGACCTCTGACGCTGACTACAAATTGAACACTTTCATATGGAAGCCGGCCAAAACCGAACGAATGTTGTCTTGGTGACTGTCCATTTGCAGGCCAAGAGAAGATTATTTTTAGGGGTAAAAATTTGTTAAACTGCCGGATGTCACATGCAAGCTCGGATGTCTAATCCAATCTTCAAAATATGAATTCCATACAGGCTATATTCAGACCTATTAGGCTCGTATTTGAATCGGTTGTCGCCTATGTACAGTAAGCAAATATTGATTGTGATTCACATAGCCTATAGGCATAGTCATGAAGTCCCTGGCTCTAGACCTGACCTAATGCACTTAGAGTTATCATACATAGATAAAAGATACGTACGCTAATTATACTTAGGACAATTTGTTACTTTATGGACACTTTAACTAACCAGAGCTGTAGCTGCCATCTTATATTAGTCAGGAAGAATCATCTCATAGGGTGCAAATATAGTATAAAGTTTTTCTGTTGATTAGTATGAGTTCATAAGGGGCTTAGATGATAATTTTCAGAGATGTGTAAAAATCCAAGATGGCGGCCGCCACGCCTTAAAATCACTAATATCGCCATAACTTTCAAAGTACTGATGCTATGGCCATAAATCTGGAATCTATATAATAATAATAATAATAATAATAATAATAATAATAATAATAATAATAATAATAATAGTACATTTATAATGCGCTGAAATCCATGCATGTAATGCATGCTCTAAGCGCTTACAATTGATATTTATGTATAAGCCTGTTTAAAAAGATATGTCTTGAGATTTGATTTGAAACTGGATAGAGTGGGAGAGATTTTGATATCAAATGGTAAATTATTCCAGTTAGACGAAGCAGCAAAAGAGAAAGTTTTGTGGCCATATGTTTTTGTGCAAACGTTTGGAATTTCTAATAACATTTGATCTGCAGATCTGAGTTGCCGAGGAGGATTGTATATCTGTACAAGCTCAGACAGATAATCTGGCGCAGAGCCGTAAACACACCGATATGTTAGACTTAGAATTTTGAACAGTATTCTTTGTTCAATCGGAATTATATCTGTGTTTTCGACCATGAGGCATGTAATGGAAGATGTGTCTTTGCAATTTGATCATTTTATTTGGGCATAAATCCAATATGGCTGTCAAAACTCATCCGGAATGTTGTGAAAATACTAAAATTGCTATAACTTTGGATGTATTCATGCTAGAGATTGAGACTTGAGCTCTATACCCGCATGTTCCACCACGAGGAATCCAGTCGGGGGTGGGGCCGCTTATTTTCATGATTTGATCATCTCCGCATCGGGAATATCTGATACGGTTATTAAAACCCACCCTAAAATTAACTTTATTACCTTTATTATGTTATGCTAGATCAAATATTAATTTCTATTGTAATAATATAACATATATATATATATATATATATATATATATATATATATATATATATATATATATATATATATATATATATATATATGCTATAGATATTTGCTGGCGCCATTATTTCAGACTCTAGCGTCGTCACAGGTGGGCAATTGTTTGCATAAAACCATTCTCGTAATGCTAATGCTATAGTCATTCCTCTGGTGGCTTTTACTTCTAGCGTGTGATAAGTGCATAGCGTTGATAAATACTACTTGTATATTTACTATGGTGCAAATGACAACAAATATATTTATAACAAGTTTACTGAAAACTGTTGCTGCCTATAGCAGCCTTCCGTTAAATTGTTGTCAAAATAAGCATCTAATAATACAACTGTTACTACGTAAAGAATTGATAACAATTTTGCTGAAAATCATTGATAGCGGCTTACGCAACTAGTTAGTTAAAGTGTCCATAAATTAGCAAATAGTCCGTAATTTATTCAGGATAAGTATCTTTTATCGATGGATGAGAACTTTAATTGTACAGAATCATAATCATAATACCGTTATGCACATCCTACCTGTCTTATGGGGCAACAAAGCTGCGGTCCTTTAGGGAAGGTGGTCGTATAACCACCTGCCTTAAATACCCGCCATCTTGTGGTCCCAAACGCTAATTTTCAATGCATTTGAACTCAGTTATGCGTCATCCACCTCTCACCAATGGCTACAGTTTAGTTCTGACATAAGGTGGTCGTTTTAACAGGTTGGTAATGTGTTTGTTATTTACGCGATCGTCATCATTTATTCTGGCACAGTTTGAGTTTGACGTGGATTTTATTTCTCGTATTCCTCGCTAATTAGTGTGGGTTTTTGCTCAAACAAATGAGTTTCGGATTTGAAAGCAGATGTTAGGATACAGGTAGACAGCCCTACAGTACAGCTCATAAATGTGTTACAATATTTTTAAAACAAACAGAAACATGTTAGTTAGTTAGTTAGTTAGTTAGTTAGTTAGTTAGTTAGTTAGTTAGTTAGTTAGTTAGTTAGTTAGTTAGTTAGTTAGTTAGTTAGTTAGTTAGTTAGTTAGTTAGTTAGTTAGTTAGTTAGTTAGTTAGTTAGTTAGTTAGTTAGTTAGTTAGTTAGTTAGTTAGTTAGTTAGTTAGTTAGCTTGCTAGTTAGCTTGCTAGTTAGCTTGCTAGTTAGCTTGCTAGTTAGCTTGATAGTTAGCTTGATAGTTAGCTTGATAGTTAGCTTGCTAGTTTGCTTGCTAGTTTGCTTGCTAGTTTGCTTGCTAGTTTGCTTGCTAGTTTGCTTGCTAGTTTGCTTGCTAGTTTGCTTGCTAGTTTGCTTGCTAGTTTGCTAGTTGGATGGTTGGCTGGTTGGCTGGTTGGTTTGTTGGCTGGCTGGCTGGCTGGCTGGCTGGTTGGTTGGTTGGCTGGCTGGCTGGCTGGCTGGCTGGCTGGCTGGTTGGCTGGCTGGCTGGTTGGCTGGCTGGCTGGCTGGTTGGTTGGTTGGTTGGCTGGCTGGCTGGCTGGCTGGCTGGCTGGCTGGTTGGCTGGCTGGCTGGCTGGTGGGCTGGCTGGCTGGCTGGCTGGCTGGCTGGATGGCTGCCTGGCTGGCTGGCTGGCTGGCTGGCTGGCTGGCTGGTTGGCTGGTTGGCTGGCTGGCTGGTTGGCTTGTTGGTTGGTTAAGGAAATACATTCTAAGGGCAAAACAGAAGTGTTCGGTCTGAAAGCACCAACCAGCACAATGGCTAGACTTTTAGTTATTGCTCGCTCAGTACGTGAGATTAACATTCAGGAAATTATAAGACTATAAATTTACAACAATCAATAGTACATGTATGCAACCTGATGGTGCACTTCAGCCAACAACAGACACGAGTCAATTTACTAGAGGAGTTAGCTACTTCTGACAATGCATAGCCCAAAAACCTAAATAAACCTATTCAACCTGAGCGTGAGTCTAACTTGGATGTGACAAATGACTGTGCTACGCCTAAGATGTGTCTCATTATAGATGGCATGAGTGTTGTTGTAAAGCTTATTTTAGTGAAAGCATTCAATAACTGCATGGAGCTAGGTGATCCTATGTAAGAGTCATATTTGATAACTATAACTCTCAATGAATCCACACGTGAGCGTCGCAAATGCTTAAGGCGGCATTGTATAGGATGCAATAAAGATAGTAAACAGAAATGCAAAGATGTTTTGGCTAGTACAGTGCCAAAGGATTCATTGACAAAGTATCTAGCTGAAAGGATTATGCAATGATGAAGTATTCACACAATTACAGTCACACGACACATTGCACTTTCTAACAGACGTGATGTGCTCCTACATGACAATTGCAGCAGTCAGTAATCACGAAGAAGCGGATACAATATTCATTCTTCATGCTGTGAATGCCGACAATGTTGGCTTTACAGTTCACATATACAGCCACGACACATATGTACTTCTTTTGGCATTACGTTGTGCACCTATGCTAGGGGATAGAGCGGCGTTGACTAAGTATGATTACTGTATTCTGCGGGTGTAGTAGTAGAAACATCATACTGCTGCAATCAGTCCTTCTTCGCTTTTGCCCACTGTGTCTTGTCCTCAGCCCAAATCCTTAGCTTCCTAAGGTCCAGTCTTGACTTGAGTGTACTGTGTCCTGCTTTCTTGAGTTCAGCTCGCAGCACACGTAGCATATTTATGCAATGCCGTCATCTCCTGGTTTTGTATTTGATGGGTTCTGGTAGGCCGAATTCCACGGCTCTCTGTGCTGGCATTTACGTTGACTATGAGTACACGTAATACATGTCGGCTTGTTAATTTCAGACAGTCTTTAATGTATCGAGTCCAGAAAAATCCCAATTAGCCATTAACGCTCACAGTTTGACACAACTGGTCTTATCTTGGGAAAATCGAAAAAGAAAAGATCTAAGTCTTGCAGCTGATGCTGATATTGTTCATGCTATCTCACAGCTGAAAATTGGAGGCGAACCATGTGATGGTTTCATTGAAAAATGCCAGTTATTCCTATGTAGTCTGTTCTACAAGAAAGGTGTCAGCATCACAAAATAAAGGAACTACGGTGAAAAATATTCAAGGTCATGAATGTGTAGACCAGCTACCACCAACATATGCTGCTTGGCGAGAGCAGATATTGCATGCTCATATGCATGCTTCAGCGTGGGAACATGATCTAGTTCTATAGAGCGAGAGCAGATATTGCATGCTCATATGAAAGCTTCAGCGTGGGAACATGATCTAGTTATGTAGGGCGAGAGCAGATATTGCATGCTCATATGCATGCGTCAGCGTGGGAACATGATCTAGTTCTGTAGGGCGAGAGCAGATATTGCATGCTCATATGCAGGCTTCAGCGTGGGAACATGATCTAGTTCTGTAGAGCGAGAGCAGATATTGCATGCTTATATGAAAGCTTCAGCGTGGGAATATGATCTAGTTCTGTAGGGCGAGAGCAGATATTGCATGCTCATATGAAAGCTTCAGCGTGGGAACATGATCTAGTTCTGTAGGGGGAGAGCAGATATTGCATGCTCATATGAAAACTCCAGAGTGGGAACATGATCTAGTTCTGTAGGGCGAAAGCAGATATTGTATGCTCATATAAAAGCTTCAGCGTGGGAACATGATCTAGTTCTGTAGGGCGAGAGCAGATATTGCATGCTCATATGAAAGCTTCAGCGTGGGAACATGATCTAGTTATGTAGGGCGAGAGCAGATATTGCATGCTCATATGCATGTGTCAGCGTGGAACATGATATAGTTCTGTAAGGCGAGAACAGATATTGCATGCTCACATGAAAGCTTCAGCGTGGGAACATGATTTAGTCATGTAGGGCGAGAGCAGATATTGCATGCTCACGTGAAAGCTTCAGCGTGGGAACATGATCTAGTTCTGTAGGACGAGAGCAGATATTGCATGCTCATATGCAGGCTTCAGCGTGGGAACATGATCTAGTTCTGTAAAGCGAGAGCAGATATTGCATGCTCACATGAAAGCTTCAGCGTGGGAACATGATATAGTTCTGTAGAGCGAGAGCAGATATTGCATACTCATATGAAAGCTTCAGCGTGGGAACATGATCTAGTTCTGTAGGGCGAGAGCAGATATTGCATGCTCATATGCAAGCTTCAGCGTGGGAACATGATCTAGTTATGTAGTGTCTGCTGCCTGATAGTCTCAAGCTAGGATGGAAATGTGAAGATGATCATATGGTACCAGAGTTGTCCTATTTGCCTCAGCTCCTGTGGCTTTTTTTTAGAGCTGGTTCGATGTAATTGTGGATCCAAAAATCTGGACTTTACCAACAAATGTGCGTCTGGAAGATGCTCATGTAAAGGTAAAATGTGGCATGTAGTGAGTTATGCAAGTGTAGTGCAGACATAGATCACTGCCAAAATATAGGGACTGAGAGTGATTTTGATATGGTATAATTATGCACACTAACAGTTTGTACATTCAAACACACACGCACGCACGTACACTTACATGCACGCACGCACGCACGTATGCACGCATGCACGCACGCCAACCACTTCCTTGATTAACCACTATTATTTGAACCCAAGAGTAATTTACCACAAGTCATAAGATGTAGAAGTTGCATTAAGCAACTCTCTGTAGTTAGCAACCACTTTTTGATGGCCTATGCAGTGTCTGTTATTCCCACTTTTCCCACTCTGTTATTGTTATTGATATGTTTTAATCAGCACACAATGGACCTTTCCAGTTTTAGCTATGCCCCGCCCATCTCTAGCTAAGCTTCCCCCACACCTCGCTCGTTTTGGAATCAATCGATCTCTGAACACTTTGACTATCAATTTCCAGAAAGCTATATAGGTAAGCTGTTAAATATTTTGAAACTAATTTGACTGGACGCTGTTGCCGCCTATGGCAGCAACAGCGTCCAGTTAAATTAGTTTCAAAATATTCAACAGCATGTTTATTAAATAGTAGAGGCATACAATTCGTGCACGTTGGAAATAGTGTCCGCGTGAAGCAGAGGAAACAAAAAAACTTTCAACAGTATATTGTGAACGACCGTACAAAATTATAAAGATCAAAGGCACTCAGCCGAAAGAAGCGACCACGTCATCGCGCGAAATGCATCACATTTCAAACTCATTAGCGCGGATGACGATGATGATGATGATGATGATGATGATGATGATGATGATGATGATGATTACATAACAACACCTATGCCCGAGTTACCGACTCAAAGGATCTTTAGTCGTAATATACTCGAAATAATTGTATGATTTGAATTCTAAACCAAGAAGTTTGAATGTCTGAAACAGACATTTCATTCTAAATTCCTTGGAAACTAAATATATGATATATTATATTTATTTTGAAAACATTTTGACTGAAGCTCTTCCCACCTTCACTGAAAAAAACTTTTAATCAAATTGTGTTAAAAGTAATTAACCCGGTGCCCGCAATGAGTTAGAAACTCATCATGTGTATTTGTGCAGAATGAAATGAGTCATTGGCTCACTATCTCATAGCAGACAGGAAGTGTTGTTTATTGGCGAATTAATGATAACATACAGATGTTTGTGTAGTTTTTCTTAGCCGTTGTTATGTTATATCTCTCATAGTATCTAAACTATAAAGCATTTTTCGCTAGAAAGTTGGTATCATTTAAAACACACATTGCCACATGGATCATCTGGATTTGATTGCAAAATATCAAGTAGTTCTCATGCAACAGGGGTTTGAATTAGGGTGGTATGGGGTTTTCCTATTGGTTTCTATAGTGAAAAAATTGTTTTTTGGGAGCACCAAGAGGTCGGCCGGTAAATGCAGACCTGGATACAATGCTCTTTCTAGTTACTATAGTGTGATTTCTATGGTATCAACCCGTATGTAGATTATATCCATGTACTGCCTGTCGTGGTTAGAATGCTCTCTGTATAATAGCAGATTAGTAAAGTTGTCCTTTAATATCAGTGCTCATGTACCGAGTTTGTTCTAGCAATATAATAAGAAACACGCGATATTTCAATAGCGTAATATAGAATACGTCAATGTCATCTAAATCAGCCACGATGTCGCTTTCTCCACGTTACCATCATTTAAAACACCTTGCACACGTATTGTCATAGCTTATTGTCAGTGTTCAATGCCCATCTAATTGTTTCTCCGGTCACCATGGCTACAACAGGTATCCAGAAGCGTAGCGTATTGATTTCCTGTATCCGGTTGACGAATCGGGCAGCCTGGTAACGGCTAGTGAATAGTTAATACTGTCTTCCAAAGACGGACGTTTCCTACTGAAATCCGCGCGCATAAATTATTAGAAAACTATTTGACCGAAAGTAGTTGCTAACGTAGGCGTAAAACTATTTTCTGTCTATTTCATATGAAGAAGTTTTTCGGTATAGAATTGGCTATTCTAGAGCGGAAATGTGGAAGTACGTCCGCCTTTTGTGGGAATAAGCATGGATCATTAAAAGTTGAATCGCACAATATACCAACATCCGCGATAATGCACGTTACTGGGCCGATGATGGACCAATACGGTCCGGCATTTGGCCGAGTACCGACCAAGTAACGTGCGTTATCAGCGGTATAATCATTTTGAGATTGGTAATTTCTCATATCTGGTGTCTTCTAAACAATATCCACGAGGTCAACAAGAACTGTGAACCAATCATATATGGTGTATCACAAATCCCGTACCTTTCTTCTTCGGGTGATGATGAAACATATGGGACTGATCTACACCGTACATGATTGGTCAGCAGGAATATATAGGCATCGATTTGTCCAAACTCAGTCTTTAACTTTTAACACTCATCTCAGCCGAAAACGGCTTCTGCAGTTATCTTGAGAATTGTCCATTTTCAGACCCAGGGAAGACTATTTTTGAAAATTGACCACTGGAATGACTGGATGAATAACCGACCCAGTCATTCTAGTGATAAATTTTCAAAAAATACTCTTCTCTTGGTTTGCAAATGAACATTTCCTATGAGAAAATTGAAATTTTCTTGAACATATTTGAAGGTTAAAGGGTTAAAGCGCTACAGCTGTGGCAGGTATTACAGTGTAACGGTACAACGCATCAGAAATAACTTTACATGTTTCCGAAACAATAAAATGTACTGTTGAATATTTTGAAAATAATTGCATTGGAAGACATTTTGACCATCATTGGATTGGAAGATATTTCGAACATAATTGGATTTAAAGACATTTTGAACATAATTGTATTGGAAGACATTTTGAACATAATTGGATTGGAAGACATTTCAAACATAATATGATTGGAAGACATTTTGAACATAATTGGATTGGAAGACATTTTGAACATAATTGGATTGGAAGACATTTTGAACATAATTGGATTTGAAGACATTTTGAACATAATTGGACTGGAAGACATTTTGAACATAATTGGATTGGAAGACATTTTGAACATAATATGATTGGAAGACATTTTGAACATAATTGGATTGGAAGACATTTTGAACATAATTGGATTTGAAGACATTTTGAACATAATTGGACTGGAAGACATTTTGAACATAATTGGATTGGAAGACATTTTGAACATAATATGATTGGAAGACATTTTGAACATAATTGGATTGGAAGACATTTTGAACATAATTGGATTGGAAGACATTTTGAACATAATTGGACTGGAAGACATTTTGAACATAATTGGATTTGAAGACATTTTGAACATAATATGATTGGAAGACATTTTGAACATAATTGGATTGGAAGACATTTTGAACATAATATGATTGGAAGACATTTTGAACATAATTGGATTGGAAGACATTTTGAACATAATTGGACTGGAAGACATTTTGAACATAATTGGATTTGAAGACATTTTGAACATAATTGGACTGGAAGACATTTTGAACATAATTGGACTGGAAGACATTTTGAACATAATTGGATTTGAAGACATTTTGAACATAATTGGACTGGAAGACATTTTGAACATAATTGGATTGGAAGACATTTTGAACATAATATGATTGGAAGACATTTTGAACATAATTGGATTGGAAGACATTTTGAACATAATATGATTGGAAGACATTTTGAACATAATTGGATTGGAAGACATTTTGAACATAATTGGACTGGAAGACATTTTGAACATAATTGGATTGGAAGACATTTTGAACATAATATGATTGGAAGACATTTTGAACATAATTGGACTGGAAGACATTTTGAACATAATATGATTGGAAGACATTTTGAACATAATTGGATTGGAAGACATTTTGAACATAATTGGACTGGAAGACATTTTGAACATAATTGGAATGGAAAACATTTTGACCATCATTGGATTGGAAGATATTTCGAACATAATTGGATTTAAAGACATTTTGAACATAATTGTATTGGAAGACATTTTGAACATAATTGGATTGGAAGACATTTCAAACATAATATGATTGGAAGACATTTTGAACATAATTGGATTTGAAGACATTTTGAACATAATTGGATTTGAAGACATTTTGAACATAATATGATTGGAAGACATTTTGAACATAATTGGATTGGAAGACATTTTGAACATAATATGATTGGAAGACATTTTGAACATAATTGGATTGGAAGACATTTTGAACATAATTGGACTGGAAGACATTTTGAACATAATTGGATTTGAAGACATTTTGAACATAATTGGACTGGAAGACATTTTGAACATAATTGGACTGGAAGACATTTTGAACATAATTGGATTTGAAGACATTTTGAACATAATTGGATTGGAAGACATTTTGAACATAATATGATTGGAAGACATTTTGAACATAATTGGATTGGAAGACATTTTGAACATAATTGGATTGGAAGACATTTTGAACATAATATGATTGGAAGACATTTTGAACATAATTGGATTGGAAGACATTTTGAACATAATATGATTGGAAGACATTTTGAACATAATATGATTGGAAGACATTTTGAACATAATTGGACTGGAAGACATTTTGAACATAATTGGATTGGAAGACATTTTGAACATAATATGATTGGAAGACATTTTGAACATAATTGGATTGGAAGACATTTTGAACATAATATGATTGGAAGACATTTTGAACATAATTGGATTGGAAGACATTTTGAACATAATTGGACTGGAAGACATTTTGAACATAATTGGATTTGAAGACATTTTGAACATAATTGGATTGGAAGACATTTTGAACATAATATGATTGGAAGACATTTTGAACATAATTGGATTGGAAGACATTTTGAACATAATATGATTGGAAGACATTTTGAACATAATTGGATTGGAAGACATTTTGAACATAATTGGACTGGAAGACATTTTGAACATAATTGGATTTGAAGACATTTTGAACATAATTGGATTGGAAGACATTTTGAACATAATTGGATTGGAAGACATTTTGAACATAATTGGACTGGAAGACATTTCGATCATAATAGGATTGGAAGACATTTCGAACATAATTGGATTGGAAGACATTTTGAACATAATTGGATTGGAAGACATTTTGAACATAATTGGATTGGAAGACATTTTGAACATAATTGGATTGGAATAGGCGTTCAACATGCTTACGAAAAATTAATATATTTCTGTTTTGGTTTTTGCTTTGCAAACATTGTGTTATCTTATTTCTGGACTGGACTGTACTTAAGAAGTGGACGGGATATTATTATACTTAGTACCTATATTATTACTTAACCAGCGACATGTCAGATGTCTGTATCTATAAATGCGGCTATTGAGCAGATTAACAAGAATTCTATCTGACGGATTTACCACAAAACTCCAGTTCAACGTGAAATACACGGAACGCAATGATTATGTAAATCCAGTACCTTGAGGTAATCCCAATCCTAATGCATGCTATAATAGATAGGTTAACATGTTCAACTAGTGGACTATGCTTGACTATTGTTGACTAATTTGCCAGTCGAACTCTCTATTTTCTAATTAACTCTTCCGAAAAGAGCGCGTTTGACTGGGAAATAGTTGAATATAGTTCATCAGTCGAACCTCGTGAAAGTGATGCTTAGAAATAACTTAACATGGTTTCAAAACAAAAAGTGTTAGTTAGTACGATTTTGAACACGATGTAAGACATGGTTGGGTAAATATTGTGCTTGAATACTGCAAAGGGTGCACAGACTTTTTCCACGGCAGTTTTGGAGGGGAAGGTGGTGGGGTGGGGGTGGGGTGCTGCTCAATTCACCTTTCCAGAGTAACCATCTATCAATCTGACGTCATATGACGTCATAATCACCTAAGCAGCATTTAGGATGACGTCATCATTACGTCGTAAATGATTCTATATGGCCGTCCTTAACTCTTAATAGCCCGACACGTTGTACGAATTGTATGTCTCTACTATTTAATAAACATGCTGTTGAATATTTTGAAACTAATTTGACCGGGCGCTGTTGCTGCCAGTCAAATTAGTTCCAAAATATTCAATAGCTTACCTGCATAGCTTTCTGGAAATTGATAGTCAGGGAGTTCAGAGATTGATCCCAACACGAGCAAGGTGTGGGTGGAGTTTAGCTAGAGATGGGCGTGGCATAGCTAAAGATGGAAAGATCCATTGAAATTAGAGGTTATGTGCACTGACTCTGAGTTTTGGAAAATTGGCTTCGTCTAATAAAGGTTTGCTCGCCTAATAGGTAAATGCTTGAAGGTTCGATAACATCTCAATTTGGAACCCTGGAGTAGAGTAGCCAGACGGTTGTAATGTATCCCTTTGAATATGAGAATGACAGTTTGAGCGATATCGAAAGTCCATAGCATTTTTAGGAGTTTATGTCCTTTAGTTTTACAACACGCACCTTGACTGAACTATATATTTTCAAGTTAAAAAGTAGACCATAAAATGTTCATGAAGATGGCCCAGCCATATATTTCTGGTGTGAAATATTTGATTGAAAGGTCTGTGTTCCGGAGCTAAGTGCACACGCAGTATTTTGGTGAGTGGGGAGCAATGTGGTAAGTAAGGCGTCAACATACACCCCGAACTGTGGTAGGGCCTATGCGTAGTTCACCCGTTTACCCATAGCAGGTATTTTCAAATGTTGAGTGAAACATTTTCAGAAAGGATACTGTCACATGACTACTGCGCATACAATTATGGTCATCGATGCCTTTAAGATAGATCGGACTCCAAACCTCGCCACAATAGGATGCTATGGACCTTTCCAGTTTTAGCTATGCCCCGCCCATCTCTATCTAAGCTCCACCCACACCTCATCCGTGTTGGGGTCGATCGATCCCTGAACTCCATGAGTATCAGTTTCCAGAAAACTATACAGGTAAGCTGTTGAATATTTTGAAACTAACTTGACTGGGCGCTGTCAAATTAGTTTCATAATATTCAACATAATGTTTATTAAATGGTAAAGACATACAATTCGTACAACGTGTCGGACTATTTCGAATCATTCATGACGTCATGATTATGACGTCATCCTACACGTCGCGTAGTTGATTACGACGTCATATGGTGGATGGATAAACTTGGAAAGGTTCATTGGAAGGAACAATGGGCTGAATATATAGTCTAAATGCTGTTAGGATGAATTTCTTATATTTCGAACTTTCAGCTTTAAAAGGGCTTTCTGAGCTTGCTCACATGCCAATAAAGGAATGCAGTCTTAGCTATGCCCCGCCCATCTCTAGCTAAACTCCACCCACACTTCGCCCGTGTTGGGATCGATCGATCCCTGAACTAGCTGAATCACAATTTTCAGAAAACTATACAGGTAAGCTGTTGAACATTTTGTATCTGATTTGACAGGACAGCAACATCGACCAGTCAAATTAGTTTCAAAATATTCAACAGCATGTTCATTAAATAGTAAATCCATACAATTCGCACAGCAACGCGTATAGTCCGTCATCAATTAAGCTTTCGTGACGAACTTAGGTACGTCACTCATGATGTAATTGATTATGACGTCATCATACACTCACGTAGTTGATTACGACGTCATATTTCGTCATATGACTAAGAAACGGGAATCATCCATTTAAGGCTACCAGATGGTGTAAATACTATCTAGATATCAATCCCATTGTACAATTTCAAGGTTGGATTTCATAAATTGTGTCTTTTTACCAAATGCCGACTTTTATTAGACAATACATGTTAACAGTAAGATCCCATGTGGTAAAATAACTGTTCAGATTACTTAATCCATCCTGCAAGCCAGTTGGAGTTTTAGATAATAATGTTAAGTCAACGGCTAATTTTGATGTTATGGATGGTAGGTAACATGCTCACAATTTCCATAACAAACCTCTGGCATATAATTCACGAACAAATTAAACAGAATATGGCTAAGAACAGCCGTAGTTGTCTGTTACATGAAGAGAAACCGGAAATTAATGTACATTTTTAAAATGCTATCGTCGCAATCAGAACTGAATAATGACTGAGATATGACAATTCAAGGGTAATATAAATAATTAAACACTGTAAGCCTGTGTTGTTTATCCTAAATCATTATTCATCAATATTTGGTTCAGAGCGTGACATAGTTTATCATCAACCGTTATCTACTTGATCAGGTAGACTTGCATAGGGCAAAGTACATGTGAATAAGATTATTGCCGTGTATATTAGGTCGACGCGTATTACTAATAGGTGGTCCGTTATCCCCTATTCGACTAAAATCTCATATTCCTACTTTCCATATCCTGATAATGATAACTGATGTTCACGCGCAAAACAATGTTTTGACAGCCGTTACTCGCTAGGACAACAACAGCTTTTGACATCATTGTTTCTGAACTGCACGCCAGAATTCACCTTTCCAGAGTATGTACCCATCATATGACGTCATAAATCATAATGGATGACGTCATGAATTTTATCGATAAGGACGTCACGAACGCATATTTGAAGACGGTCTATGCCTTGTTGTACAAATTGTTTGCTTTTACTATTTAATCAATATTATGTTGAATATTTTGAAACTAATTTGACTAGGCGCTGTTGCTGCCATAGGCAGCAACAGCACCCAGTCAAATTAGTTACAAAATATTCAACAGCTTCCCTGTATAGTTTTCAGGAAATTGATAGCTAGGGCATTCGGGGATCGATCAATTCAAACACGGCGAGGTGTGGGTGGAGCTTAGCTAGTGATGGGCTGGGCATAGCTAAAAATGGAAAGGTCCATTGCTTCTACGGGCTCGATGACCGGCACACTTCTTGAGTTCAGAATGAGAATGGTCAATAACTATTGTCATTATAGATAGCTGTGTAATAACGCCACACGGGGAATTCTGCTTGAAGATTGTAGCTAATAATGTGATTGTGCGCGTGTAAACTAGAATAATTTCAGGTTGTTGCTAATTTGTTACAATGAAACTGAACCTTTTAACACTCAAGCTGGCAAAAAAACGGATTCTGCAGTAGTCTTGAGAAATGTCCATTTGGAGACTAAGTGAAGACTATTTTTGAAAATTTATGACTTGAATGACTGGCTCAGTAACCGAGCCAGTCATTCAAGTCATAAATTTTCATTAAACTCCGACGTATCGTGGTCTGCAAATTAACATTTTCTATCAGGGAATTGACAAATTCTTCAACAAATTTGAGTGTTAACAGATTTAGTAATTCGTTGTGGTATATAGATACATGTACATCTGTGTCTGTTTTCCAGGTATTTAAACCGATACTTAATACTTTCAGTGCGAACACACATTCACACAAGCATGTACACGCACACAAATCCATATAATTGGCTCGGCAAAGATAATCTAATAGGAAATCTGCTAAATAAGTTGACTCTAACTGAACGTAGATATAATCTAAGCCCTTAGCATCCACCCAAAATAACGTCAGATTCAAATGTGAAACATTTTAGCATTAACTTTAATGCACATAAACGCGCTTTCATCATTGGCCTAATGACTCACAGTTATGTACGAACGCGTGTCAAAAGCGACTGAAGTTATTCCTAAGCTCCACCAGTAGCGGATTATAATAGGGGCAGCGGGGACATTTGCCCCCCGCCCCAGTTCTTGACCATCTCACAACTTTTTTTTATCAAAAATGTTTTTGAATGAATAATGTGTTATATGCAGTTTCTCTGACATGATGTCCAGAGAGCTGTTTCCGTTTGTAAAGAGAGAAACTGCATCTCAGGATATGGTACAAACTCCTGGCAGCATAAAATAACTATAGCCATGATTACTGTTATTTTAATTATATATTGTTTCAATATTATTAGCTCAACTGGCTTAAAAAGCCACGTGAGCTTATGCCATGGCGACTGTTCGTCGTGTGTCTGTCCGTCCATCATCCATCACCTTTTCCTTTAAACGACTTCGTCTCAAGAACCACTGTACTGATTTCAATTATATTTGGTAGGAAGCATTCTGAGGGTATAGAGATTCAAATTTCTTGAGACGAAGCCGATCGGAAAATTTGCCAGGCGGCCATCTTGGAGTTTGGCCGATTTTTAGAAATGTCTTTAAAAATCTTCTCTGAAACCGCTTGGGAGAGCAATTCAAAACTCATGAAAGGTGAAAGGTGAAACAAGTTTGTTCAAGGGAACTTAATTGGCCAAATGTTTCGACGGCCATCTTGGATGACCTAGTTTTCACGAAAACGTCTTCAGGGCCATTGAATGGATCAGGCCAATTTGGGGGATATGCTTAGGGACTAAGGGCCATTAAAGTTTGTTCAAGAAAAGTTGATCCGTCAAAAAACATGGCCGCTGTTGGACAATCAAAATGCAGCATGTTTGGCGGGCATATAGTATTTTTTTATTTGATGGTTTTGAGGCCGAACTTGGTTTTATATAGGTTTTGGGGTATTCTGATTTGGCGGCCATCTTGGATCATTTTCTCACCTAAAGCTCCCATACTTAAGCAATGGGAAATTTAAAATGTCTTCTTATCGATAACCAGTTGGCCGATTTCAATTCTATTTGGAAGGAATAATTCGTATGGCATGGAGATGCAAGTTTGTTCAAATGAACCCGATAGGGCCATCTTGGATTTTGTCCGATTTTTAGAAATATTTTTTTAATGTTCTTCTCCGAAACCGCTTGGGGCATCGATTGAAAATTCATGAAATATGCTCTAATGGAAGAGTTGAACAAATTTTCTTAGTTGAGCAGCCATCTTGGATGACCTAGTTTTTACGAAAACGATGTCTTCTCCTGAACCGATAAAGGGATCGGGCGGAAATTTGGCAGATATGATTAGGGACTAAGGGACTTGAGAACTTTGCTCAAGAGAGGTTGATCCGCAAAAAAAATCATGGCCACTGTGGGCGAACCAAAATGTAATGTGTTTGGTGGCCATATTGGATTTTTACTATGTGGATTTTGAGGCCGAAATTGGTTTTATGGCTTTTGTGTATTCTGAATTTAAATTTATCATTTTCGAATCTGTCTGATAAACGGTTTAGCGATCATCTTGGATCATTTTCCCGCCAAAGGGCTCCCATACCAAAGCAATAGGAAATTTAAAATGTCTTTTTCTCGGGAACTGCTGGGTCAATTTCAAGTATATGTGGCAGGAATCATCGTTAATCATTAGGGATTCAAGTTTGTTCAAAGGAAGCCAATCGGCCAACTTGGCCGGCGCCCATCTTGGATTTTGGCCTATTTTTAGAAACGTCTTTAGAAATCGTCTTTTCTGAAACTATTTCAGAGATCGATTCAAAAGTCATGAAATATGATCTAGTGCAAGAGCTGAAACAAGTTTGTTCACGGGAAGCTGATTGGCCAAATCGTTCGGCGGCCATCTTGAATGACCTAGGTTCCGTGAAAACAGCTTCTTTCCCAGAACCGCTGAGCGAATTGGGCTCAAATTTGGGGACTATCATTAGGGCCTAAAGACTATTAAAGGTTGTTCAAGGGAAGTTGATTGGTAAAAACATGGCCGCCCTTGACCAATCAAATTGCAACCCCTTTGGCTCCCATTTTGTATTTTTTTATTTGATGGATTTTCAAGCCGAAATTGGTTTTATATCGGTTTTTGAGTATGCTGATTTCAAATTTACCACTTTCAAAATGTCGGATAAAAGGTTTCTTGGCCATCTTGGATAGTTTTCCCGCCAAAAACTCCCATACTCATGCAATGAGAAATTTTAAATGTCTTCTCCTCGAGAACCACTAGACCGATTTCAAGTTTATTTGACAGGAAGTATTCTTAGGGCATAGAGATCCACGTTTGTTCAAACAAAGCCAATCGTCCAATTTGGCCGGCGCCCATCTTGAATTTTGACCGATTTTTATAAACGTCTAAAATATTCTCCTAAACCGCAATTGTTCACGAGAACTTGATTGGCCAATTGGTTCGGCGACCTAATTTTCGCTAGAACGACTTCTCCAGAACTGTTGGACAGGTCGGGACACAATTTGTGAGATATGATTAGGGACTAAAGGCCATTAGAGTTTGTTCCATAGTGATATATCAACAACATGTCTGCCATGAATCCATAAAAATTTAGCTTTTTTGGTGGACATCTGGTATTTTCTGCAAATTTCTGAAAAAACCCATGAAAAGACAATTTATTAACATTGGGCCAATTTTAGTCAAACTTGGCTAAGCCTTCTTCACCTAAATTTGATTGGTAAATTTTTCCAGTGGTCATCTAGTTTTGTTCGGTTGTGCCAGTGGCCAATAATTGCAGGTGAACGATACAGCCCCCTTGGGCCTCTTTTTTGGTTTTGGTACTTTTCTGATGTTTTAGGAGTCAGATGGTTCGTGATTATATTACAGTTTAATATTATTTTTTATCTTCTAGTTGCTCTCAGATGGAACCACCTGCACCTCCAGAGGTAAATATGGCCCTTCAGTTGCCTGTTAAATTATTCTATTTTTAGCTATTTAATTTCTCCTTTTTTCTCATTCAGTTTTTTTATCCAGTCCTGTTTCCACAACTGAACGGCTAAGAAATTGAGTGAACAAAAAAAATGAAATTAAATGGCTAAAAAAGAATAATTGATTTACCTCGGGAGATGTAGGAGATGCCATCTGCGAGCATCTAGATTTCACAATTTTCCGGAAAGGGGTGGGGTGGGGGCTACGGTGTGTGCGCGCGCGTGTGTGTGTGTGTGTGTGAGTGTGTGTGTGTGTGTGTGTGTGTGTGTGTGTGTGTGTATGTGTGTGTGTGGGGGGTGTGAGGTGAGGTGGGGTGGGGGTGTAGCTGGGGGTGGGGGGGGGGTGTGTTGTCCCTCGGACAACCCTTTTGGTTTGCCTTTCGTTTCTACCCAACTCCACAAATATTCCGTGCCCCCGGCCCTGACAAGGCGTAATCCGGCACTGAGCCCCACCTGTGAATTGTGGGGTAGAATAACGCGATCACCGGAGATTCTGCTGTGTTGTAATAACGTCAAGGTTCTAGCGGTTACCAATCATATATAGGCCATATTGATTAATTTAGCTAGCTGTTCATTTTGCCGCTAATACCTACGTAGTCGGACTAACTCGCATAGGGGATTGCCTAGAATTATTAATGATCTATAAATCCGGCATGTCGGCATTTTTCATATTTCTAAATGTTACTAAGTTACTCTCAGCGACACTAGTAAATAAGGTATGTGTTGTTTGGTACGTGCTTATGGAGATAAGTGATATCTTTATACCACTGACATTCTAATCCACCATGCTTCGATCACACCAACACACAAGGAGTGTCAATTCCTAGAGCCGGATTAAGGCAAGGGAGATCGGGGGTACAGCCCCAGGACCCCAATAATAAGGGCCCATAGATCAAAACAATTATCCCATTTTACCTATTTGAATCTTTTAATCCCAGGACACTCACGTTTAAAGTCGTGATATACCTAAGCTGTGGAGATTTTGAAACCGATGTGAGTGGATCTTTCAGTGAAAGTAGTTTCAAAATGTGCAACGTCATTTTGACACATGCGTAATGAAGTAGTAGTAGTAGTAGTAGTAGTAGTAGTAGTAGTAGTAGTAGTAGTAGTAGTAGTAGCAGTAGCAGCAGCAGCAGCAGCAGCAGCAGTAATCGAAGTGAACGCACGTGTTTATTTAGATCTGCAATTTCTGCCCGAATTTGCTAGTTTCTAGCGCGATTTTGTAGATAAATTTTATACATATATTTCGTATTAGTATTTCCTTTCAAACCTTATGTTTAATTTGTAAATCCTTGTCTTGGGTGGAGCGGATTTTGCGGATGTCTCCATTTTCTAAAGGCACTCCTCTTAGCTGGCGGTTTCCGCCATCTAAAGGGATGCTAATCTCATCTCAGATGTTGCATTGTACCGATAGATTATGGTTGATAGATTCCATATCATTCATATCCTGCCACATTTCCTTATCTGTATCACAATTATCTGTTTTGTAATATCGCATAAATATTGAGCAGTGATCGCCGCCATTTTGTCTCCTCAAGCGACAGTGTGTGATGTCACGCAAGTGCCAATGCATTACACTCTTTATTATGTAATCCGTATCGCGTTGAATATTTGAAATTAATTTTACTAATTTACTATGGCAGCAACAACTTCCAGTAAAATCAGTTTCAAAATATTCGACTGCTTACCTGTATGGTTGCTTTTATACGAAATTGCCAAACTATAGCTGGCACCTCAATGACGGAGCGTATATACCGAGGCAGGCACGTTCGTGTTTTTCTGATTCGTTGGAAAGTAAATCTTGACAGCCATCATATGGTGTAGAAATGTACCAACAGTTAGCTACTAAGGCCTGCGTATCTTTCGTTAACAGCATGACAAAATGCTTAAGATTACCTGCATAGTTTATGAGTGGCATATTAGATCACCTGAATAGTTATCGGGAGATGAGGCTATCCTTTAATAGGGCTCCTCTTACTCCGGTCAATGCAATACATTTCTCCCCGCGCCAGTATGCTATTTCTATAGTTCGTTGGCTAGATTATTATATATGGCAAGATCGCTTGAGTGAGTTTATTTTATTCCTTTGTCATTTGTAATCACAAGCCTAGTTCTTTGATTATATACACCTGTGCAAAAGTTAAGCACCACACTATTTTTACGCACATGCGAGGGTATATTCATGTGCTATGAAGAAAGCAATAGCATAAACATTTATGTACCCATCCATCTTAGTGCAAGAGGTAATAATGCAACTAGAGGAATGCTGATTATGATGGTGGGGAAACACTGTATGTTTTTGTTTGAACTTGAAAACGAGGCCTGAATATGGTTACGTTGACACAACTGACAACTATTGCCCTACAGTTGACACACGTGGCTAGATTGTCATTAATGGTGTCTGAAAACGAAGTTTAACATCTGTGCACGAGTTTGAGACTGTCATTATTAATACCGGGTATATCCACCTTGTGCCTGGATGACGGCCTGGACACGACGTCTCAAGCTGGTCACCAACCGACTGATACGCCATTGTGGTATTCGTTGCCATTCAAGATGGAGTGCGTCTGTTAATTCCTGTAGGTTCTGCACATGAGGATCCCTCCTTCTCACCATGTTTCCCAGAATGTCCCAGATATGCTCAATAGGGTTCATGTCAGGGCTCCTTGCTGGCCATGGTAGGGTTTCGATGGCATTCTGGCGGAGGTATTCATGCACAGCTCTAGCACGATGTGGTCGGGCGTTGTCATCCATGAATATAGGGTGGGTTCCAGGTGCATGATTTACAAAATTAGGGACCACAACTCTATCCAGTATGGAATCTTGATATCTTTGTCCATTTAGTGTTCCAGGTACAGTCAACAGATCCAGCTTACAATCAAATGAGATGCACCCCCATATCATAACGGAACCTCCACCAAATGGAACTTCTTCCATGATGTTACGTTGGTCGTACGCCGTGCGTCTGGACCTCCATACACGAGTTCGACCATCTGTGGCATGAAGCAGGAACCGACTTTCATCGGACCAGTGTACCCGTCTCCAGGATCTCATGTTCCAGTGTCTTCTTTCGTTGCACCACCTCAGACGCTCCTATTTGTGGTGTGCAGTGAGGGGAGGACGTCTGACAGGTCTCATAGCTTTCATGCCAGCAGCATACAGTCTCCTTTTGACGGTAGACATTGACACTCTATTGCGCGTTTCCCATTGCTGGCTGAGCACTCTGCTGTTGGTGAATGGAGATCTCCTAACAAGGTGTACTAGGGCTCGATCATCACGGGAAGTAGTCTTCTTCGGTCTTCCAGATCTAGGCCTGTCCTTCACCTCGTTAGTTTGCCCATGTTTTGCAATCAAACGACTGATTACAGTATGGTTAATGTTCAGCTGTCTGCCAATCTCTCTGCATGACATACCAGTGGTATGCATGCCTATGATTTGCCATTTCACACGATCACTTAACCTTCGTCTTGGCATAGCGGTTCACAATCAAGAGCTAATTCTCTCTGTACAAATAAACCACGGTCATGAACACAAAATTCCTAATCTTGTCGCCTAAATCTTTATGTAATGTTCTACACCTCAAACTGGACTTTTACATAACTGAACACGTGTGCTGTTTCCCGCCACGCACGGACATCAAGCGGCGTGAAGTCATGCATGCATGTGCATTTCGTACTTGGAATTATGTCAGCTAACGCGGGGACAAAAAGTATGGCAGCCTAGTTGTACCATCATGTTTCTACGTTCTATTGTTTTTGCTGGTGCTTAACTTTTGCACAGGTGTATATAAATCTGTATAGTCAGTTTACTGTCCCCGCTCAGCTCGAACAAACTAACAAACATATGACTGTACTATCTATTCATATATTTGTTGGTATATTTTAATCGGCTATCTGTTAGTGAACCACTTAATAAGTGGTTCAAACTAACAAATATACGACTGTACTATATATTCGTCTATTTTTTGGTAGGCGTCAGCGTTTTATTTGTATTATTCCACATTATATATTGTAGTAGTATGGGTTTCCTCTTTTTGTAAAAGAAACCCACCATGGCAACCTCCTATAAGCGTACCCTGAGTCTTAAAATCACGACAAAGGCTTGGGGTGTTTCGGCAATTGAGGTGTATCATGGGTTGAAGGACGTAGTTGGGGCAGGCCCACAGGTTCTTCAAGGTCTCATTACCGTTTCCAAATCTGTATGGAATGTCACTGTGGTTAATGAAAGTGTGAAGGAAAAGTTGCTCGACGAGGTCCTTGTCGTGAAGGGCGAGGTGTGTAATGTGGAGGAAATAGAATCTGATCGTCTATTAGTTAGGATGAGGGTTCCGTTAAAGATCCCAGATGAACGGGTTATCAATGAATTGATCAAGTATGGTAAAGTAGAAAAAGTAGAACACGAAACCTATCCATTTGACCGAACCTTAGAAAATGGCATCAGAAGAATTTGGTTCGAAAAGGTAGAACAACCTCTCCCAAGTAAGGTCACGGTAAATGGTCGATTTATCTTGCCATTATGGTACAGGGGGCAAATCAAAGAGTGTAGAATCTGCTTAAGCAGAGAACATCTTGCAACAGATTGCGCTAACAGAAACAAATGTCTCGCAAATCTGTCAAAAAGGGTGCTGATAAAAGTGCAGAACAAGTTGTGTCTAAAGAAAATGTCATAGAACCAGTAGTTGCTGAGAGTGTAGCTGAAGTCCATGTTAATGAGAAGCATGTTTCTAAAGAAAATGTCATAGAACCGGTAGTTGCTGAGATTGTAGCTGAAGTCCATGTTAATGAGAAGCATGGTGGAAAAAATAAGAATCCAATCGCTGTAGTTGCAGGTGATGAAATAGAGGTTCTAGATGAGGGGCTAAGTCTTACTCCAGTAACTAGTTAATCCACGTCTGATGTCAGAGAGGTTAATTCCACACAAGTTGAAGATGATGATCAATACCCTCTGAAAGAAAGTTAAAATTTAGGACAAGTAAAATTCAGGTCGCAAGATACAGAAGCTAACGCTGATTTTCCACTGAGTACACTCAATCTAGACGAATTAAATAATATAGAGAAAGTAATTGGTCTCTCGGATCGATTGAGTGGAACAAAGCGACAGAAAGATGGAGACAGTTCTGGATCAGAAAGAGAGGAAAGTGATATAGAAGACGATAATATGTCAGTGGGTGAATCCGATATATCCATTCAAACATAGAGTTCTAAATCACCCGATGAAATGGTCATGTACAGGTCAGAGGCAGGAGTGATGTTAGTTCCATATGTGACGGCAAAAGGGGTTAAATATAGGCATCTGCGTTATGATTCAGATATATTAAAATATAAGCATTTGGAAAAAGTTGAAATAAGTAGTACAGAGTTTAAGAGTAAAATAGGTAAATGATATAAGAGAGGGATAAAAAAACACCAAAATCTAGTTGGCTTAATAATGGCGGTTGTACACATCATTATATTACTTTTTATGCTAATTTGTGCACTCAATTGTATAGGCTTAAATAGTGACATAAAGCGGCGTCACTTACATGAGACTCTAAAAAATGAGCATATTGACATTGCTTTGATACAGGAAACAAAGACACAGGAAACAAAGATTCAGAAGTCAGAATTATACGATAATTTAGAAAAGATTTCTGGATCCAGAATAGTCTATTCGTTATTTCAAGATAATAGTGCTGGCGTAGCAATTCTTATACGCCCTCATTGTTCAGCCTATGTAAATATACTCTCTTCAGTATCAGATGCAAATGGTCGCTGGGTGAGAGTCACAATAGATATACAACAAACAGGTTTCATATTGCTGTGTATATATGCACCTGCATCTCGTCAACTACGTCGTAATTTCTTTAATGAGATGTTTACAACAGCACTAGATGACATCACTGAGAACTTAGTAACGGGTGGTGACTTTAATTGTGTCGTAGATAAAGAAAATGGCAGGAATGCAACTTCAACTTATACTGATACATCACATACACTCTTAAAACAAATATGTGATAATGAAAGTTTAGTTGACACCTATAGAATATCAAAACCTCATGGTAAAGATCTTACATGTTTTTCGGCATATGGTAAAGTTGGTTCAAGGATTGACAGAATTTATGAGAATAGTTTGTTGACAGCGTACTGGAAAGATGTTAATATTAAGCCAGTCGCATTCTCAGATCACAACATGGTTTGTGTAACCTTTGTCAATGCTGACTGGGTAACAAAAGGGGTCGAGTTTTGGAAATTACACACAACACTGTTGGCAGAAGAATTTTATAAGAATAATATAGAGATGTGTTGGCAGCATTGGATTAATAGGAAAGCATCATATAAGAGCACATTGCAATGGTGGGAGGATATAAAACTGGATTTAAAGAATGTTTCCCGACAGCACGCTATTAGAAAAGCACGGGAAATATGCAAACGCAAGAAAACACTTCATCGATCACTGATGAAAATTAATGCTAAAGTAAATAATTGTGAAGATAATTATTATGAATTACTGGTTTAAAATAAGGGTTAATTAAGAGATATAGAACATTATGAGTTTAAGGATTCAAAATTTAGAGAAAGCGCATAGATGCATGCAGAAGGGGAAAAGCAAACCCGATATTTTTGCACATTAGAAAAAGCGCGGGCAATAGATAAGGCGATGTGCTCATTAAACATGTCGGATGAGAGTTCAACCGTCTTTACCAACAATGAAATGAGTACTATGCAATTACTATGAGTCATTGTACAAATCAGAGGGAATTGATGAAGATGCAAAATTGGATTTGCTAGCAAAGCAGACATATGCTGTACCTAGCAGGGCAATTTTAACCAACACCATGTTAATAAGATACCTTATACAATTGGGTGAGAAGGATAGCATCCCTTTAGCTGTGATTGCCTTGGACAACGAAAAGGCATTTGACCATGTGGAATGGGATTTTCTTTTTAATTCTTTGCAATCGTTTGGGTTAGACACAAACTATTAAATGGGTTAGGATTTTATATACGGATATCAAGAGTAGCTATTTAGTGAACAATCAATTATCCAGAGAAATTGTCTTAGAACGTGGTGTTAGACAAGGGTGTTCCCTATCGCCATTATTATTTGTTATTGTGATGGAATCCCTTGGCATAGCATTGAGGCAAAATAATAACCTTCAAGGCATATGCATTCGTGGCATAGAAAGACCACGTCAGCTGTCACAATATGCTGATCACACACCTGTGTTTGCTAGTTCAAACAATGATTTTACAATTTTAAACCAAGTAATAGCAAAGTTCCAAAATGCCTCTGGCTTGAAAATCCATAAAAGAAATTTTGGGGCCATGGAAAGAACGGAATGACCAGCCACTTGAAATCAATTGGTCTAATGATACCATTAAGATTTTAGGCATCTATTTTAGCAGGACACCCGAATACAACACAAAGTTGGGATGAACGAGTATCTAAACTTAAGAGAATATTAGCAAATTGGAAGCGTCGTCGTCTTTCAATTTTTGGCAGAGTGTTTGTTGACAACAACTTGGTATTATCTGGGCTATGGTATACAGCATCTGTTGTACACATGCCAAAACATGTAGAAAGGGAGGTTAACGAGTTGATATTGTCATTCATATGGGAAGAAAAGAGACATTTAGTTTCCCGTCGTGTTCTCAATAATGCTAAGTTAGAAGGACTTGATTTAATTGATATTAAAGTGAAATGTGTTTCTTTAAGGCTAACATTTTTTAATGATCTTATTACATCAGATACAATGTGGGCATGTGTTTCACGAGCTCTCGTGGAGAGAATTGTAGAACCATTTCTGGCGGAGTGTTTTTTTACCTCAAAGAAGCCACCTCCGAATAGCCAAATGATACCAGATGTGTTTAAAGATCAAGTTAAGGAGTTAGAAATATTTGACAGATGCAGGCCTCCACCTACGTGCTGGAAGGAAGTACTAGAACAGCAACTGTTGGGCAATAGTAGTATATGTTATAGCAATGCAGTACTTTATCTACCATCCTTTGCAAAATATGGCATTCAACGTTTGTCTGATATAATACACCCCAAAACATGTAGATGGATTTCAATGCAAGAAGTAGCTAGAAAAACACATATGAGTCATATTGATGTCCAGCGGTTACTAAATAAAATAAAACATGCTGTACCAAGTTAATGGTTTCGTCTGCCAAATGTAAATCATAATAGTTTGACTCCGCAACCTGCACTAGTTCTTCATGATGAGATGTTAAAATACGAAATGAGATCCAAGGAATGGTACCACATTATGAGACGAAAACAAGTAACACCTCTCATAGCAATTAAGAGATGGGATGACTCAAGCTATAAACCATCCAGTTGGAAAAATGTATGGAAAATCTTACATTCTCCATACATACCAAGTATGGCTCGTGATTTATTGTGGCGATTACTACATCGACGGCTATGGGTGGGACACTTGACATACAAGTGCAATATAATGACATCTGATAAGTGTTACTTATGTCAAACAGACGAGGAAACAATCGAGCATTTATTTGCAGAATGTCCAATATCGTCACAATTTTGGGAGTATATCAGCCAAATCTTGGCACAATCTGCCCATTGTTCTAGAAACACATGTAGTCTTATTTAGAGAATTTGGATCAAGCGGTGTAAATATAAATATCGCAAAGTCTGATAAGACTATTTTAATAATAATGCTAACCATAGGTGTTTTGGGCCATTTTGGATCTTCGGTGCGCAGACGAAAAATATCCATCTATGGACAATCCCAATAGAGCAATAAAGGCAATATTTCGTTCATTGCTGCTGAATCATATTCCTTGTGAATATTTTAGATTAAAACAGCACGGTAAAAAAAGTATTCAAGGACATATGGTGCAAAATAAACTAAGTTTCAATCAAGTTTGGAACTGTAAAAATAAATGAGCCTGCACTAGCGTAAATCATTCAATTACTACAACTGTTTTATTTGTGTCTTTTAATTAAACTGTGTCTTGTAATTCATTTTAGTCTGCATTTTGATATTGTTATGTTTAATACGTCATGTAAACAAATAAACAGACTGGGGTAATTTAATAATCAATCGATAAAGTAAGTTGCCATTCAATTATAAAATAGTCCTGGGTAATTTTATAAACTTATTTTCCTGCCGTTATACTACCCAAATGCTACTACGCCCGCTGATTTTTTTAAAGAATCAGCCCACTGGCGTCAATGATTGACTTCTTTGTCATTGATTGACGAGTCACTTTTCAATTGTTGGACAGTTGCACTCGCAACATTGGCGTACTACCACACCTGGATTGAATAGTAATGCCCTTGTTAACTAGATCACCAGGTTTTTTCTGCGGGTTTGCAAGCCTTTTTAAAGGAGTTCCTCCGTGAAGTTTGTCCGACAGCGTCAGCGTCGGATTTTCAAAATAATAAAGTAGTAGTAGTAGTAGTAGTAGTAGTAGTAGTAGTAGTAGTAGTAGTAGTAGTAGTAGTAGTAGTAGTAGCTTTGACATGGTCAAATTAGTTTCAAAACATTCAACAGCATATTTATCAAATAACAAAGGCATACACGTGGCGGACTATTAAGCGTTTAAGACGGACTAAATCGAGTTATACATGACGTGATTGATTATGACGCCATCCTACGCGTCACGTAATCGATTATGAGGTCATAAGATGGATGGATAAACTGGAAATGACAATTATAAGCGAATCTAGATTTTTCACCTTGACATTGACCAACTTGTGCAGAACAGTATTGAAATGCAGGCTTTGGATTATACTGCCGTGAATACGTGCATGCTTATGCTTCCAGAGCTGACGGCCAAATGACCATTTGCACGTGCAGGCCGAGTGTTTTTGTTTGAGCACTCCTGACTTGTACATACAATTATAGTCTCCACGAATATGGCGTTCAATAGTTAAAACTATTATGGAGTTTTGGCATTGCATGCTGGGTAGCATTGCATACTGGGTAGTAGTGCATGCTGGGTAAATTGAACAGAGATCAACAGGCATCGCATATCTCGTGCAAAGATTCTATATTTTATGGGGGCACGAGCACTTTAATAGTCCGACACGTTGTACGAATTATATCTCTTTGCTATTTAATAAACATGCTGTTGAATATTTTGAATATTTTGAAACCGCCATAGGCAGCAACAGGACCCAATCAAATTAGTTTCAAAAGATTTAACAGCTTACCTGTATAGTTTTCTGGAAATTGATAGTCAGGCAATTCAGAGATCGATCGATCCCTACACGAGCGATGTGTGGGAGGAGATGAGCGCGAGATGGACGGGGCATAGCTAAAACTGGAAAGGTCCATTAGGGATAGTGTACGATGTTCTCATATAGTAGCCACTAGGGGTGTTATAAAATCGCAATTCTTTAAACCCTTAACTCTCAGAATCTCAGGTTGACGGTAATAATGGACCTTTCCATTTTTAGCCATGCCCCGCCCATCACTAGCTAAGCTCCACTCACACCTCGCCGTGTTGGGATTGATCGATCCCCAAATGTCCTAGCTATCAATTTCCTGAAAACTATACAGGGAAGCTGTTGAATATTTTGTAACTAATTTGACTGGGTGCTGTTGCTGCCTAGCAGCAACAGCGCCCGGTCAAATTAGTTTCAAAATATTCAACAGAATATTTATTAAATAGTAAAAGGAAACAATTTGTACAACAACGCATAGACCGTCTTCAAATATGCGTTCGTGACGTGCTTATCGACGTCATTCATGATGTCATTCATTATGATGTCATTGTACACATCACGCAGTTCATTATGACGTCATATGATGGGTGGGTACTCTGGAAAGGTGAATTATACAGGTTGGTTGTCGAATATTCTGAAACTAATTTGCCAGGAGGCTCTTGCTGCCATACCCGAAAGCAGCTCAAATATATTATTGTAAATGTGGGTTTTGTAATAAAGTCACCCTAACGACTGAACATGAAAGGTGACCCAGGCAGGAATGTCCTAGATATAGACCAGTCTCCTTCTTGCCATTCGTCTCCATTCTTCTTTGGGGGGGGGGGGGGGTCAATATCTCGTGTTCTCGCGTGAATAGTTGATATGAACGTCGGACGTTGCTATTGTTCATAGCCATAGGGCCCATGTACATTTCGATACTGGCCATAGTACAAGATAGCGACTATAAACAATAGTCGTAGCTAATTGCTTTAACATAGGTCACAACGCTGTAGAATTAGCATGCGTTATTAAAACTTAGATTAGGCTATTATTACCTGTGTATGTCTGTTCTCGACTACCTGTGGCTTAGTCTATCATTTTATTCTGCAATTATACGACTCCTCTCAATTTAACAGAAACCGGATTTTACTGATGACGTTATAAAATGTGACGATGGAAATTCGGATACCGGTTCGGACTTTCCTGGATCTACGCGTGGACGAGCTTTTTGATTAAGAGGTAAGTTTAATTAACCGAATAAGAGGTATTAATTAATTTTTGTACAACCATCATTAACAATTCCCAATCACGCCTTACTCCGCATCAACTACAGTGCAGCTCGTAGATAAATTAACATTTTTTTCCAAAACAAAAACATTTAGTGCAATTTTGAAGCAGTTGTAAGTAATGTTTTGTTGAATATTGTGGACTTAATATGATTGGAAGTCATTGCTGCCTGGCTTCCAATCAAGTTAAGGGCAAAATAGTCAACAGTACTTTTTTGTTTTGCAAATCTTAGTTTTACTGCAGTGCTTATGCTGCGGATATATACCCACATACCTGTTCTAAAGACCACCTGTATTAAAGAACCACCATCACTTACTTGCATAATGACATTACTTATCCGTTACGTTGTCCTTACTGTCTTAGAGGTGATCGCTTAAGACAGGTCGTTCTTCACCTCTAGTAATCAGGGCCCGTATTCACGATGTAGACTTACGCCCTAGAAGAAACGTCACTAGAGCTTACGCCTCCCAAGTGGCATAAATGCAGCATTCTGATTGGTGTGTTTCTACTTTACGTCAGGACGTAAGCAACGCCCTATTAGTAACGTCCCAGCATGTCCATCCGTTAGTCCGGTAACTTATCCTCATAGACATCTTATAAGCTGGAAGTACGCGTACTGTCGCTATAGGGAAAGATATCACGACCGCTGGTTCAGTTAAATCCAACCGCGCCTTTTCGACTGGTTGACGCAGACGATCGGGTGCATATATAGCCTGCAAAAAATAGTAAATTCTCTTTTGGTAATTGGAAGAGAAATTTAACAGAAGCGAATTTATATATTTTTATCAGAAGTAAAATTGTTTCGGCTATATTAATGTGTTACTTTTTTCGACTACGTAATATAATTAGTAACAAAAACATACTATTTTGGAGACTATAATAAAGTACTGAACTGAAATT
>CM067366.1:85359646-85420963 GCA_034401795.1 Chaetoderma sp. LZ-2023a
CATTTCTAGCTATATCCCGCCCATTCCTAGCTATGCCCCGCCCATTTCTACCTATTCCCCGCCCATTTCTTGCTATGCACCGCTCATTCCTAGCTAAGCTCCGCCCACATATACACAGGTGTTGGAATCGGTTTGAAACTTTGAAACCTGAATTCCCCGAACTAGACAGGTGAACTGTTGAACATTTAGAAACTAATTTGCTGGGGGTTGTTTCTGCCTGTTGATGATTATTAATTTGCAAATCACTCAGACTTACAGTTCGTACACTTCCGTGACGGACTTCGATTTCGGAGCTACTGAGTGACAATTGCAATTTTTAACAAACCATTTACATAGATATATATTTCAGGATTGGTTATTTGTTAATCCTATCGGAACTAAGCTAAGGCGAGTGGATTGGCTGACTCTGACATATCCCTCATATATGTATGATTACCGCATTCTGCGGGTGTAGTAGTAGAAACAACATACAGCTGCAATCAGTCCTTCTTCACTTTTGCCCACTGTGTCTTGTTCTCAGCCAAAATCTTTAGCTTCGGCAGGTCCATTCCTGATTTGACTCTACCGTGTCCAGTTTTCTTGAGGTCACCTCCTAGCACGTTTAGCATATTTACGCAATGACGTCCTCTCCTGCCGCTGTATTTGCTGGCTCCAAGTAGGGAGAATTCCAAGGCTCTGTGCTGGTGTGTCCCCTGGCTTATTAGCACATGGCCAAACATGGACCATCTTTTCCGGGTGACTTTTACAGACAGCGGTGATGTATTACACATATTGTGTATTGCATCGTTGGACATTATGGTGTCTGATCATCTGTGTCCAGTGATAGTGTGTAGGTGTTAGCGGTGGTAGGCATCAAGTTTGTATATAGCTGTCTCTGGCGCTGCCCCGCTGTTACAGTTATACAGCATCAATGGCACGCAGGTTGCATTGTATAAACGTGTTTTTTTTGTCAAGGGCATCTTTGATCTACGAATCCATAGTTTCCAGAAGGGCTGGAAAGCTATATTTCCTATGAAGCAGCGTGCAGCAATACCTGCGGTACTGCAAAGCAGTGTGCCGAGGATTTTACTTTTCCTCCATGGTTCGCTGCCACGAAGTGGATCGTCATTTTCTTTAGTTTCATGCTTTCTAGATAGGTATATGTGGGTGGATTCTCAATTTTTTGTTTGCTTGCAGCTATTGGGAGAACTTCGTCAAGGGGTTTCTTTTCCTCGTCTATGAAGTCCACATCGTCTACATATTCCATCTCTAGCTGGATACTCAGTATTGAGACTGGGGTAGGGTGGTGGTGGAGTGGGTGGGGTTGGGGTGGGGGTGTTGGGTCTTCTGAAATTTTCAAGGTAAACGGTGAAAAGCACATCGGATAGACCATCTCCATGAGGGGAGCCGATTGATGTCTCAAACTCTACGTACTTCAGTGACTTGACTCATACTCTCAGCTGGGTGTCTACAGGTAGTAGTCTCACTAGTCGTACTTTGTATTCACTGCAACTGGGCTGACGTAGTACATCTATGATCTTTGAGCGTGTAATTGTGTCGAAGGCTCGTGACATGTCAATGCCCATTTTGTGGAAATCCCAGGGCTTGGTCCATAAATAGGCTACTGACGCAAGCATGCGGTGAGCCCAGACAATGTCTAAGCAGCTGCGTCCACGTTTAAAGCCACTTTGACATGATCCCGTGAAGTCATCGATCTTGTCTCGGATGCGGCATAGAGTGACATAGGATAGGATTTTCCGTGTGCAGTTGATGACCACAATGGGCTGCAGATTGGTTGGGGGGGGCGGGGGCAGGTGGCTTCTTGGGCTTGGGTAGAGTGATAGGGTTGCCTTGGCATACATAATCGATGGGAGGGTGATGCGTAAAAGCTGAATGGATTAGGTGCGTGGTCGGTTTTGAGATAATTATGTCACTTGCGTATTTGACTTATAAGCTATAATGTTAGGAAACAGCATGATAGTTGTATGTAATATGTAATAATATGTAATAATTTATTTCACAATAGGCCATCAGCCCTTGAGTGTACAACATATTATACATGTATAACGGATAACGTATAACACATACAATTAAATTAGGATAAAGTTATAACAATAATTCAGAGAAATTTCGTCCCTCGCTTCTATGTTTCTATTCATTAACCATTTACCAATAATCTCCAAGACAGCAAGAGAGGAATGATGAGTGAGACCAGGGGCGCGCTCACGAACGGGGCGCAGCCCACACCCGGCGCAACCACGTTGGGAAATATCACGTCATAATTTTTAATGACGCCATAAAGACTACAACGCAGCTATGCCAGGTGCAGGCTACGGCCCGTCCGCGAACACGGCCCCAGGTCGACAAAATAATCATCGACCCCCTAGAGAAATTGATCAACAACCGTTCGTCCCATCTCCTTGTTTCCACGAAAGAAACGAAAGTGAAACAAGGAGTGAGACCAGGGCGACAAGAAAATCATCTACCAATAATCACACTGTAAAACAAAATGTTGCATGATATGAATGATGAGTAAGACCAGGGGCGTGCTCGCGAACGGGCAGCATCGCTGCCAATTAAAGATCAAGGGTACTCTAGCAAAGATGAGACAGACGAGAGGCTTAATTCCGCGGATTTCTTGTGAAAACATGTTAACTGATTTCTAAGCTCAACTGCGTCAGTGTTTTACGAGGGGCAAATTGACCTTTCCCGTCTTGGCTATGCCACGCCCATCTCTTTCTAAGTTCCACCCACACCTCGTCCGTGTTGGGATCGATCGATCTCTGAACTCCCTGATTATCAATTTCCAGAAAACTATACAGGTAAGCTGTTGAATATTTTGAAACTAATTTGACTGGTCGCTGTTGCTGTCTATGGTAGTAACCGCGTCCAGTTAAATTAACTTCAAAATATTCAACAGAATATTTATGAATTGGTAAAGACAAACAATTCGTACAACGTGTCGGACTTTTAAGCGTTAAAGATTTACTATATCGAGTCATTCATGACGTCATGGTTATAACGGCATCTTACACGTCACGTAGATGATTTGATGTCATATGACGTCATATCATATGATGGATGGATAAACTTGGAAAGGTTCATTGCAAACAGGAGCATTGTATTTAGCATTTAACCATTTAACTCCGTTAGGATGAATACGAAAAATCATCTATGATTCTGTTGAATATGTTGAGGCTAACTTGACTTGGAGCTGTTGCTGCAAGAAGCATCAGCTTCCCCTCAAGTTAGCTTCAAAATATACAAATATACAACCGAGTTCACCTGGAAATTCAGGTTTCAAATCGGTAAACGGACATTCACAGAGAACGCCTCTATTTGCTTGATAATTTACAGTCTTAACCGCCTGCCTGCTGAATTTCTACAGAGGATATTTTCTATGGCTTTTAAATGTAGATATGCTGAGTAATTCGAAAGCAATTTGACTAAAACAATAACTTTCACACAAGTTATCGCGGTTTTTTCAAAATATTCAGCAGATCCAGAGTTATTGCCCACTGAAATTTTTGGTGGATTGCTTGCAGCAGTCAGACAGTTAAAGAATTGTTTCACCCACATACCCCACCCCTACCCCCACTCCGCGTGTTATCCTTGTTATCCGCCAACGCCACCCCCACCCGACCCCACCCACCCCACCACACACACACCCACACCCCTACCTCCACTTCTCGTGTTATCCTTGTTATCCCCCCCACACATCCACCCACCCACACACCCCTACCCCACTCCGTGTGTTATCACTGATATCCGTTGTGCTTGTGTGCGTCACCGTATGCGTACTATTGGCCATATATTAATATGCATTATCAATGTTTGTCATGTATTATCTAGTAGGACTAGTCAAGTGTTTGCTTACATTTGACCGGGATATAAGTGATGAACCAGCAGAAAATCCGTGCAAATAACCGGAGACCCTTGACTGCTTGGCCCTTTCAATATCTAACCAGACAATATATGGCTTGCTGAATAGTCGGCTAACGTCTCCATACATAGTGGCGTATCTAGCTCCGCTGTGAGCGTTGAAAAGTCCATCGAAATTGTATGTCATTGACGGATTTACAATATTTATGAAACTATTTCGACTGTACGATGCTACTGCTATAGACAGCAGCAGCGCCCAATCAAATTAGTTTCAAAATATTCAGCAACTTACCCCCATATTTAGTTTCGAATTAGGATTCTGGGAATTTAGGTTCAAATTATATATATTGATTCCGACACCTATAAAAAAAAAGTGGTCGATGAATATTTAGAAATGGATCCCTCTATCTGCTTGTCATCCCAATACGCAGTGCTCCCGAGCATTTCTAACGGAAGCTGTGTGTGCGTAGGACGTATAAATGAGGCATATAATAATAATAATAATAATAATAATAATAATAATAATAATAATAATAATAATAATAATAATAATAATAACAATAATAATAATAATAATAATAATAATAATAATAATAATAATAATAATAATATAATCCGGCGAGCAATCGATCTATCTAATCCCATATTCACGTATCAATGTGTCTAGCCGAGTAAGATGATAGTAAAATGATTAGATAGGCGCATAAGCGTGTGATGAGTAGGCGGGTGGGTGGAAGTGCTATATTAATTATGGATATGCTATTTATGCTGGTGACACGGGTAGCTAGGTGTATTAATTTGATAGGAGTATAGGCATGTATCACGATGGTATACGATGTGGAGTGGAGTAAGTGGATCCTTTAAGACGGTGGTTGGTGGTTGTAGGTGGGTCAGTGTTTTGGTGGCCGGGCTGGTGGTGCTGGTACACAATTCGGACCGGCTATGTCGTAAGATTCCGACATTCTAAGATTGAACATTCAAACTCAATGTTCTGAAATGCACTGGCAGTCCACGGTGTTTAGAATCTAATGTGAATCACGGTCTATATTGCTAGGAAGCATGCAATAACCCGGTTATCACGCTTGGGTACGTCAGGAGGCATACATGTGTGTGTGCCAGTGTATATATGGCCACGTGCGCGTTGGTGCGTATATGTCATGCCTGTTTTATTTTGTAAGTAAATAGGGTGGCAATATTAGTTTTGAATAATATTGAAATAAGCACCGTATGTGTAGGGCCTACGTAATGCTATCAGGTCTAGGCATAGAAATCTATATTACATAACATAACGCGGACTCATGAACAAGTTTATATAATTAATTGGTGACAGACATAAGCCGGTCGCACCTGCACTTATTCTATGCTGCATAACATGGTGGTAAATGTCTTGGTATACATGATTACGGTAAGCTTTTTGTGGATATAAGCTGGTCGCGCCTGTACTTTCCGACCGTTCCTGTATGGGTGCCCTACGATAGAATGATACCACGCTCGTAGGCTTCACCACGTCTAGTGAGAAATTTGATTGGTCTGTTTTTCCGGCGACCAGCTCGGATTTTCCCGATATGTCCGGGAAATCGGTAAGAAACTTATCCTCATAAACCTTTGGGCCAATTTCAATTAAACTTGGCTGGACATCTTTTACCATGATAGATCTCCTAACTTGTATACAGAAATTTGATTGCTAAATTTTCCGGCGGCCAGCTTAGATTTTCCTCAAATTTCCTGAGAATCAGTTCAAATACTACTCCTCATTAATCGTTTTTAACTAAACTTGGCTGCCTGAAAAGACCATATAGTCGCAAGCTTCTGAACTTACTATGACTATGCAGAAATTTTATTGATCATCATGGATTTTCCAAAACTTTTTGGAAAATCAGTTAGGCCCTAATTCTCATTAATCTTTGCCTTTATTTCAACCAAACTTGGCGGGAAGGACTCCAGGGTGGTGGAATGATCCAGGTGAGCGCCACGTGCCCTTGAAACTCTTGTGATGTTTATGTATATAGGCATAGTCTGTCTGTCTGTCTGTCTTCTCTGTCTGTCGGTCGGCCGGTCGGTCGGTCGGTCGATCGGTCTTGCTGCGTAATGCATACTATCTTCACACCAATGTATTGATTATGAGCGAGATCCTGACTCCATAATCGTTGTAACTATTGGACGCCATATTCGTGCCGAGTCAGATGTGTGAGTTGCTTAATCAGTGCGTTAATTAGAGGCGTATGTACATAGAATTAATAAACCTTGCTTTACTAATAAGCATGTTATAAATCCCTGAGTAATGAGATATTATGTAACAGTCGCACAAGCCGCCGTAACTACAGTGCAATATATCGATATGAATGCTGGACTCTCAACAATATAGTTGACAATACTACGAATAGTGTAAGGCCCGCTTTCCATGTAAGCGATATTGGAAACGTGCGCATTAAAGTCGAAATAAGAAGAAATCCATGTACGCGATAACGAAGAGAATTTTTTTTTTCGCTCGTGATTGTTCGCAACTCATAATCCAGTACCCAAGACATAGTCAGATACATAAGACATTATCACCTTAAAGTTCTCGTGTCCCATTAAATATAGATCCTTTTGCACGAGATATGAGATGTCTGCTGATTTATGTTCAATTTACCCAGGATGCTATGCTACCCATCATGCAACGCTACCAAGCATGCAATTTCCTGACTCCATAATCGTTGTAACTATTGGACGCCATATTCGTTTAGTCTATTGTCTATATAGGTCAGGATTTCTCAAACAAACCCAACCAGCCTGTACGTGCAACTAGTCATTTGTCCTCCAGTTCTGGAAGCGTAAGCATACACGTAGGACGTATTCACGGCAGTACATTCGAGTCAATATTTATGCATTTCAATGCTGTTCACAGAAGGTGTGTCAATGTGTTGGAGAAAATAGGAGAAAGCTCTTATATACATAGACAGTAATTTGCGTGAATGTTGTTGCTATCAATGACAGCACCAACACATTTACTTGGCTTTACACACATAGCTATTTTTTATTCTGACAAGCTTTGAACATCTAGTAACCACTGATTTCACCCCTTCTCTAGATTTTCTGGTATTTTGTCATCCCAGCCTAAAGCTAATCTACACAGTTCTTGGAGCAAGAAAGCCTAATGGGTCAACAATTAAACTAACAGTTCTAAGTATGCCGCTTCGAGTTTGTCGTTTTTCCGTAACATCAATTTTGAATTCAAACACATCTGACTCGGCACTCCATTGCACACCTAGTGTCCGCTCTATGGGACGATTTTCTTGATCTATATCCAAGTCTTTAGCACCACTGACCCATTTGGAAGATGAAATGTGCTCGATGACTCTCCTGTCATTACTCATCCATTCAGTTCGGTTAAATCAAATTTCACACAAATTATTATACAAATCAATGCCTCGATCTGGCTCATCTACTTACTTTAAACAGTCATCAACATAGAAATCACGCCGTAACGTGTTGGCAGATTCTACACCAAATAATTCAGTATTGTCCTCCTCTGCTGTCTTCAGCAAGGTGAAATTGGCACAACTGGGCGAAGAAGTAGTTTCATATAGGTGCACACGCATTTCATATTCCACTACAGGCTGTTCCAGGTTGTCATTCTTCCACCATAATAAGTGTCGTCTTTTGATGGAACATGCAGTTGGTAAAACATTGATTTTATATCAGATAGAAGGGAAGCATTTCCCTAACGAAATCGAAGAAGCGTTCCTATAACATGGTTTGAAAGATTGGGACCAGCCAATAATTGGTCATTGAGAGAGGTTCCCACACATCTTTGAGCACAATCGAAGACCACTCACAATTTGCCAGCACCCAAACGAATTTAGTCTGGTTAAATCCGCCTTTACCACAAACATAAATCCCGTCAGGATTCTAAATCTGTTCTCAAAATATCTTAAGGTGATGCACATGTAGCACGGATTGTGTAGGGCCCGGCCGGTTTGGCCGATACCAGCGTGTTTCCCCTTCGCTTCCCTAATACGACCATTGCGGTCTATACGCGTAGTGCGTGCGTGCGTGCGTGGGTACGTGCGTGCGTGCGTGAGTGCGTGTGTGTGCGTATGTGTGTGCGTGCGTGCATGCGGGCGGGCGGGCGGGCAATGCGGGCGGGCGGGCAGGTGGACGGGCGGGTGGGTGGGTGTACTAGTACGCTTAAAAATAATAGAGTCAGTAAGATCGCCTACCGTGCATGCGCAATAATCCAGATAAGCTGAAGCACAGCTCTGGTGTCTTCATTGGCCAATGAAAACTATAAACGAAACGAATCTTTGCGGCCCATACCTTGGGCTAAAATCAAAATAAAGTAATTGGCTTCAGCTGAAATACAGGCAAGCCGAAAGCCCACAGACCCTCTGGTCGGTGCAACACCAGGAAAAATACAAACTCTCTTACTCAAAAGTAACTTGCTACATAGACTCGTGAGCCTCTCGACGGATATGATTGATGTCTTGTGATATCTTATCCGTAACTCTACTGAAAAGTGGTCTATCTACATGCACGACATTTGCGGTAAAACACTGTGCTGACACACTTCCGGTTAATTCGAAATCACCGTTCCACTCGAACTAAGCATATTATCGAGCAGATTCTATTCGGGCTTAAAGTCATTGATACTGTTAAGACATTTTAGCTGTTCAGAATATTGTATATATGGTTCAGCACCTGAGATTGCCGCACCGTTCGTCTTGTGCCGGACTTCAGAACTCTTCAGAAGAGTTCGCCGATCCGTTACTCGTCGTACCACTTTCTCCGCGGACTTCCAGCAGTAAACGGACATTTCTGCCATCTACTTGGATCAATCTTCTTCAACTGTTTTGCCTCTTAATTTTTCACATCGTATATATCATTTGTGCCATTTTTAATTTGGCACCTCTTTTACTTTCATGCACCGATGACGATTAGGCCAACTTGATAGATATTTTCATATTGTACTTTTCTTACGCCGATGACGATTAGGCGTAATTGCAACTCGTATATAATTCTGCACCAGTAACTAATAGGTGTCTTCATCTTTGGTCAGTACTACGCTGAGGACTATTAGGAGTAATTTTAAGGCCAGATTTAGCCCATTGCTAAATTTTCCTCCGTAGCCTTTTCACGGCCTGTGCCATTCTTTGAACTTGTATTATTATATTGTTTTATTAATCATTATATTATATTGTACATCGCAGTCGCCGTTTTTATACAATACACCAACAATAGCGCATTAACACTAGATGTCTTATATATCAACGCTCCACACTAGAAACCTTTCTTGTGCCGAAACCGACACAGGTTTGGCTTAAATCTAACATAGGTAGTAGCTCAGTTATTTGTGTTAGAAATCTGTAACAAGCCGAGGTAGTTGCTCAAAGCGGCTATTTGTTGTAATGCTCGCTTCTGGCGCCACAAGTCTAGTGGTTTACTGTTAAATGATCCCAGGAATCAGGTCTATATGGCTTGAGTGACTGATTAGTACCGAGTGGGTCCTCTACGCCTTCTAGCATCAAGGTTGCTATGTGTTTCTTCGGCCAAGCCTTAAATGGTTAAGGTGCGTATACACGCATTTGTACTGTTCTGCCATTGTCTTATTTTGTTGTGGTTGCTCTAGTGGACACAGGCTGAGAGTGGCTTTTCGGCTCGGTTTATCACAATGCATTTCTACGAGGTCACCAGAACACCATGCTAAACGTCCTAAGAAATCCCTCATGGGGAACTATGCCTAATTTGCATAAATCTAATATGGCTGCCAAATATCAATATTTTGCCATATCTTTGTTCTCATGTAACGTATTTGGGTAATTTAAAATTCTAGAATAGGGTTTCTGGACACCAGCTTGCATGTAGAACATAGTAAATTGGTTTGGATGTAAAATTCATTTGAATACATCCAAGATAGTCAATAAATAGCAATATTTCGCCATAAATTGACGTAATCATATAATATATTTCATTGATCTAAAATGAATTTTTGACATGGTTTTAACTCTAAAACTTGCCAAGTTGCATGCCTGCCTGTCTTTGTACTTTTGTCCCTATACACAAGGGTTACTACGAGCATGAAGCGCTGCTTCTTGTTCTTAAGGCATTTTTAATAACTTCTACTGGATGTATCTTCTCCATATTTGGGTGGATGAATGACCCTGGTGTGTTGAGGAGGTGAGAAAATTTTGGAGTTAAAAGCCAAATCGGGAAACAACAGCGTTCGGCAACATTATTGCCAAAATAGACCATTTGACTTCACGGCAGCCTGGTTGAAAAATATATCAACTACGCGGGTATTGGGAAAATGTGTCCTTGTTGTCGCGGCTTGATAGGATTGCTCGACTTTGCAAAGTAAAACATGTTATTGTGATACCCTGCACGTCATCCGACGGCGTCTTCGTTCAATTTGCGTTTAGGTCAACTTCTTTCTTTATATCTCATGCTTGGTTAACCATACTAAACTCAAACTTGGGTGCATCCTTCCTTATGATGCCACGACAACACACAATGACGTTGGGGTCAAATGGTTGAAGGTGAAAGTCGCTGTGACCTTGGTAAGAACCTTGTTTTTTCAACTTTAACATGTGCCATTTAGCTAAACTTTTCTGTTTATACCTCATGTTTGGTTAATCATACTGGACCCAACCTTGGACACACGCTTCCTTATAAGGACACGGCATCACACAATGGCCTTAGGGTCAAAAGGTCAACGGACAAGGTCACTGGAACCTTGGCAAAAACTATTTTAGCTTAGCAGTTCATATCTCAACTGTGGTTAATCGTACTGGACTCAAACTTGGGCACATGCTTCCATATAAAGAGGGGGTACCACATAATGACGTTGGGGATCAGAAAGTTAAAAGGTCAAGGTTACTGTGCGATTGATAAATACTTTGTTTTTTCAATATTAACATTTTGCATTTAGCTCAACTTTGCAGTTCATATCCCATTTGCGCTTACGTATACTGGACCCAACCGTGGGCACATATAGGTCCTTATAATTGGAGGGCATCACACAATCATGTTGGGGTCAAAAGGGTAAAGGCCAAGGTTATTTTGAAATTTGTAAATTGATTTTTTTTTTAGCATTAACATTTAGTGTTTAGCTCAACTTAGTAGTTCACATCTCACGTTTGGTTAATCATACTGGACCCAATCTGAAACACATGCTTCCTTATAATGAGAGCGCATTGCACGTCCTTCGGGATCAAAATGTCATAGGTCATTGTGGTCTTAGGAAAAAAACCTTTCAACAGTAACGTTTTGTATTTAGCCCAACTTCACTGTTTATATCTCACATTGAGTCAATTATACTGGAGTAAAAGTTGGGCACATGCTTCTTTATAACGAGTGGGAATGACACCTTGTCAAAATGGCAAATGTCAAGGTCGCTATGTCCTTGCTAAAACCAAGCTTTTATCAAAACCAAAATTTTATGTTTACCTTAACTTAGCTGTTTATGTCTCATGTTTGGTTAAGCACATTCGAACAGATCCTTCCTTATAATGAGATGGCATGACACAATCACATTGACATCAAAACTTATAGTCAGTGTGATAATGACAAACTCAAGGGTTTTACCTTAACTTAACAGGCCATATCTCATGTTATGTTAATTTTATTGCACGCACTAATGAGAGGTGATGAGACAATTACGTTTTAGTCAAGAGGACAAATGTCATACTTATTGATAAGTGTGTTTATATATATATATATATATATATATATATATATATATATATATATATATATATATATATATATATATATATATATATATATGTATATATATATATATATATATATATATATATATATATATATATATATATATATATATATATATATATATATATATATATATATATATATATTTATTTATTTATTTATTTATTTATTTTGTGGTTGAACTCAAGCTTCATAGGTCATTGCGAAATCGTAAATTCGAGCTTCGTGGTTGCATTGCAAAAACATTTCTCGTCACTTATTGTGATAAGCCGATTGTAAATACCAATGTCATTCATTTTAAAACGGTCTTTATTTATTTTTGGCAATCGAATATAGCGCATTTAACTCCTCCTGTGTCAACTTAACTCTTTAATGGTCAAACTGACCAAAACAACTTTGCCGTGGTCCGCAGACATGGCTATTTGAAAGGCCTAAGAGAAGAGTAGTTTTTCATATTTACCACTAGAATAACTGGCTCGGTGACAGAGCCAGTCATTCTAGTGGCAAATGTTCAAAAATACTCTTTTTTGACCTGCAGATAGACACTGGCTAACTAAAAGCTTTTAATTTTTAATTTTCTTTACCATTTCCCATTTAGTGGTCAAGCTGCGAAAAGAAATTCAGTACTAAATTTGCAAAAATAGTCTTCAAAGATTTTAATATCTTGAAAAATATTGACCATCAAAATGTTTAATTGATAAGCAAGTAGTATTTTGAGCGCTTTGTGGAGCTGCTGACAAAAGAGGGGTTCAGTTAGAAATCGTGTGAAAGATCAAAACAGTTATAGTAATCTTAGGGTACTCAAGCGTGGATTATCACGAAGTAATGCCCTGGTCTTTGTTCACTCCTCGTGCCAGAAGTACTAGACTCAATACAAGTAGTGATATATAACAAATGGACTTGTACACAAGCAACTTAGTTAGCCGCAAAGATATTTGCATGAAGTAACACTTGTAAGGGCATAAATGTCACGCAGCTTGATAAGTAACAATTAAAGGTACATATTCACACCAGAAGATTGAAAATAAAACTGTTAAAATTGCATACTTTTATAAGCTTAAATTATGTGCCTATGTGTAATGAAACGAAATAAATCTTAACATATGATGATTCTATTCCATATAAATTAATATAATTTTTTGCCCCGCCCATCTCTAGCTAAGCTCCGCCCGCGCTTTGCTCGTATTGTGATCGATCGATCGATCACTGCACTCTCTGAATCTCAATTTTCAGAAAACTACAGGTAAGCTGTTGAATATTTTGAAACTAATTTCACTAGGTGCTGTTGCTGCCTATGGCAACTTGATGCGCAACAACGCCTAGTCAAATTTGTTTCAAAATAGTCAACAAAATGTTTATTGAATAGTAAAGACATACATGTAAGCAATTTTGATGTCAGACTACCCGTGACGTAGTTGATTATGCCCTCATATGATGATCAATAAACTGGATTGATCCATTAATCATATTGCCTGGGACACATACGTTTAGTATTTAGGGTTAAAGTGCTTTAAATGAAAGTAAATGTCTTATTTACCTTAACAGCTGACGCGTCATGATTGCTAGTCAATGCCTACCTCACAGTGGGACCAATTAATGCAAGCCCGTTTTCGACAACTCACTGTTAGGATTCGGGTTTTGATGTAGTTCACCGATAACCATTTTCGAAGCAGGACTCAATAGCCAATTCACATTTCCAGTTTATCCATCCATCATATGACATCATAATCAACGTGTATGTTGACGTCGTGAATGATGCGAAATACTCTGTCTTTAACGCTTAATAGTCCGACACGTTGTACGAAATGTATGTCTTTGCTATTTAATAAACATGCTGTTGAATATTTTGAAACTTGTCATATGGTGGAGCTTAGATAGACATGGGCGTGGGACAGCTAACACTGGAAAGGTTAATTACATATCGCCGAGCCAATTTGTCAATGGCGCACTGCACAATTGGCAATATCAGAATTGTTCCAGAATTTGTCGGTTCATGTTTGTTTATTTGTGGCAATCAAAAGAACGATCCTTTGTATTTTACGATTGGTGTTCAATCAATATTTTGTCCGCCGTCTTTGAATATATGTCAGAAGATTAATATAAAAGACGTAGCTGGAGGAATGTCAGGCCAGAGTATTCCATCTTGTATAATTTTTTAGTTAAACGAGAACTTACCTGAAAGTGGAAGTTAGATGTTTGACCGTAATTCTAGCCAATCGCAACTGGAAGCCGGAGTTACATGAGATACGTGTCATGAATTGCTGAGATCAGCCTTCAAAGATAAATTTACTGCACAGCATAGTAATCCCAAATTGGGGTGGGACAAGAAAGGTTCCCAAATGAAACCTCAAACTATGACCTCTTTTCTGGAGGTGGGCATGCAACTCCGCCTTACAGTGGTGATTGGCTAGAATTACAGTCAAACATCTAACTTCCACTTTCTGGTAAGGTCTCGTTTAACTAATAAATTCTAGCCGATCACCACTCAGTCAGCCGGAGTTTCATGAGACTTCAAAGCGGTGGGTGCGCTCATTACTATACATTCCATGTAATGAATTGTTCACAATTATGATAACATATGAACTGAACAATTAACGGATTTGACAATCATCGTTCTGAACACCGACAACTTTTTAATACATTCAGTAGTTTGTTATAGAACTTTTAAATACTCATTATTAACTTGTTGTACAGATTTAAGTTATGGAATTTTCAAACCCTCTGAATGGACAGCAAAAATGGTCTACTGCCATTTCTGTCTACTGTGTTGTGTATAGATATTTATATCAATCCATGCTAGTATCCTAGTTATTTTCAGCCTTCGATATATAGTGTCTCTACATACAGCCTTATCGTCTTCATGAATAATTTTTGTGTTATTATCTTTCTTAGATTCTTAATTCTGTCTAAATATGATGGAAATGCATTGAAAATTATATACCTGCGTGAAATTGATTTATATGCAAGTAAAGTAGTTGTGTTCTAATCATGATTGCTTAAAGTTCCTAAATTGATTTCTCGAGATTGCTATATAAAAATATTAAACATTTTACTCAAAACCTTAATGAAATGCCAAATATAATTTTATTTGGCCTTAGTTGATATTTGAACAATGATCCATTTTAAATTTTTTATCATTAATTGATGATTCATAAATGGTTTTGTGAAGCCAATTTAAACCCAGAAATTGTAACACTGATTAAGTCATTCATAAAAATATCAATAACCAAAAAGATGTCAAATCTTAATCCACATAGTAAGCATTATTTCTGTATTGATTCTCTCCATGAATTAATAACCATAATTGCCTAGCCAGCAAGATCTTTATCATCCGAGTCTCTCTTGTATAAGAGGCTATTTACTAACAATATTTTGCTTAGTGGATGCACACTGTCCTTATGTGTGAATGCCCCCAGATTGCCAATTAAAAAACAACATCTTATTAAATAGCAAAATCTGTTTTATGTATTTTACAACTTGATGCTATGTTACTGTTTCTGCTGGTTGATCCAATTCTACTCTTGTAGATTAACTCTCATTAGAGGCAAAAAAGTGTAAACGACTATGGGTTAGCTTCAAACCGATATAAAAAGCATCAATAGCATAAGCTCCTGAGTTACATGTATTCAAGAAACGTGTGGCGTAATCAGAAAATTAAGCCTAGAAGCGAACAAATCAGAAAACCTCATTGTAAAGCTAGTACAGATGTACAAATTAAATTCTTTGATATTTAATTTGCACTCATCATCAAATAGTCTGGATTTTTTGTTTGCTATACAATTCGTCTGACCAGTTGAATGAGCAACTGTAATTCATAAATTTTATTCTCTAAATCATAGCCAAACTTCTCTGACTGGTCCATTACAGCATTGTGAGGGAAGAGATTAACACAGATATAGTTAATGTCGCTACTATAGAAATTTCCATTCAGAGCCCAAACTTAGCACGAGCAACACAACAATCGAGCTTTAATGCGCAGTACATTAATATGATGCTGCGTCGTCTTATTTCTCCCTCTACCACCTATAGAATGTTTATTAATTTTCTATGCAAGGTCAGTTGGTCAGTAAACACTACCTCCGCCCCGCCCCCTTCAGTTGACACATCAGTTGTTACATCATAAGCATTTTTCATGATTGAGTTGTGTGTCTGGCTGTTAATGAAATAACATCAATCCACCATGTACACGCAGAATGACCTGAATTTGACAATCACATAATTTTATCAAAACCATCTGACGCCGTTTCAGTGATTCAGATTAGTTAGATTATCAGATTCTCTAAAAGAATGTGAATTATTCTACAACTGAAAACCTACATGACCATAAGTATTATACGTTCAGTACACTAAGTCTCATATTTTCATGTTTCCAAATTTAATACTTTCGTAGCACTGCGAAAAGTATTCTTGTCAACTTAGATGCCAGCTCGTCTGACATGCACACTGAATGTTTCAACTCATAGATTGTGACGAGAACTGGTATATTACAGATAAAACATCCAATGGCATAACCATCATCTTTTAATTGTTATACATAGTGGCACAACATGAATCATATGAACTGTTTGCAGTCATAGGCATCGCTGTGGTAAGACCTTATCACGTCAATAATATGTGTTTGATACCTGGGCTGTTTGCAGTCATACATGTAGGCATCTCTGTTTATCATGAAAAGAATATGTTCTTGACAACTGGGCTGTCTGCAGTGATATCTGTATGCACCTCTGTGGTAAGGCCTGGTTTTAGGCCGCTTTCAAATGGCTTCCCCATTAAGGTGAAAGAGGAGCTCTGGTCTAAAAGACATATTTGCCTCAGTTAATCATTTCACCGGTCTTGAGGATGAAATGGTTAGAAATAATAATTGCCAGTAGCATGAAAACCAATTGTTTGCACACCTAGGCTTGGATCTGCCTATAGGTCACTGGCTACTTATTGCTCTTATTTATTTATTTCAATCTGTTACCCAGATGATCAACATATACAATTTGTGCTGCTATCAGCAGCACATACCTACGCTTTTGTAAGCCGGATTAGAACCAGTCTCATGACATTAAACCCATGAATTTCAGTGTTTACCAAGCAAAACACTCACCAAATGCGTTAATCATAGCTGATATTTGTGACATATTATTTATTGATAAAATCTCTTTTAGATTGTGGTGTTCTCCTTAATGAGGTTCCCACCACACCTATAGCATGAGCATAGCAAACGTTAACCCTTTGCTTTTTAATGCCTTAAATAAGGCTACTGAGAAGAGATTTACATTCTGGATTAACTTTGGTTATGACCCGCAACTGACATATGTGACGAGTTTCTCCTTTTTATTCATTTGACATTGCTACATTTACTATATTTAATAGAATGTTGGAAAGACAGCCACCTAACCTCTGCGTCTGACATATTATTTCAGTACCATTAAATATAGCCAAGTCCTGCATTGTAAAATGATATTCACATATTCACGCGCGCGCGCACGCACGCACGCACGCACGCACGCACGCACGCACGCACGCACGCACGCACGCACGCACGCACGCACGCACGCACGCCACACACACACACACACACACACACACACACACACACACCTCTAAGCATTGTGTGAGCATTAAGCTAATTTATAGCCCATGTTGGCATAGAATCTGAACTCTCCTCTGTTGAAAAAATATCCATAAACACTATGTGACATTATCAGATGAAGCCATTTGCACTGAATTACTAATGATAATGATACAGATTATATTTAAAACACCGCATATCCCAATTCAGCTATCACAGTTGAACAATTTACAGCTGTGGTTCCACTGCTGATAGAGAAGATTTGCCTGTAGGAATTTAGTTTCAGAGGTCACTAGAAGTTTTCTCCTTCTCTCTGGCTATGATAAGCTGTGCATGAACAGAGGTCACTGGGATCATTGGAATTTATTCCTCCCCCATGCACTGAAAAGCCCTGTTTGTACAGAATGTACTGGGCTCATTGGACGTTTACTTCATCGCCCTTGCACTGATAAGCTGTGTCAGCAATTTATTGCCCACATATGACCCAAATTACTCTTGATTTCTGCTGCTCTGCATCTAAAATGGCAGCTAATTCTTGTTTATCAGGCATGTGCTAAAACTTAATTTACTCTAAAACACTTTCACTCACACAAAACACTTAAAGATTTTGACTTTAATTAACTACTTTCACAACTTGTTATTACTATCTTATTATATAACACAAATTAATAACAGAAAATGCAAATTTCCCAGATTAATAGGCATTTTGTTAACAAATAACTGATCTGGTTAAAAGACATAAGCACAATGATCGCAGCAAATAATGACAAGTCTCTCGTGGACCTCTGGCTGACTGAGTAGTGATTGGCTCATTGATACCTGGTTATATCAGGGCGCATATGTTCTGTAATACCTATGTGATCTGTGTCTGATTGGCCAGAGAGTAGATGCCATGATATGCTTATGGAAACATGTTTACCATACTGTCACGTGATTGTGTTTCAGAATGTTTTCAAAATACACTGGTGGAAATGTATCGAACGGCCCATGGAACAATGCAGGTTATGGAGCTTCCTTGTTATAGCAATGCGCAAAAATGTTATAATCCAGAGAATCCATACTTGGCCTAAAATATGAATTTGGTTGGGAATGATTACCACATCGATTTGAATCTTCATATGGTGATTGGACTAGGTTTGGAGAAGAAACATATCGAGATTGACGATGATCAGTCGTTCAAAATGAGCGTCAGGCACTGGTGGCCATCTTAAATCTTGATCTCTGGATGCCATTTATCGGATCATTTTGATAGACGCCAGTCACTGGTGGTCATCTTGAAAATTGGTTTTTGCATAAGAGCTGCATTAAAGTTTATCAAATCGCTTTGAAACTTTATGAGGTTCTTGGACTAGGTCTGGAGAAGAAATCTATCAAAATTTAAGATAATCCGAAATCCAAGATATGTCAGCCAAGGGGGAACATCTTGAAAATTGGTTTTCCCTTGATAACTTTATTTCTGTTTAGTGGATCGCTTTGAAATTTCAAAGGGTGACTAAACTATGTCAGAAGAAGACACCTGTTGAAAATTGGTTTCCGGATGATAAGGCCAGGACGGTTTAGTGGATCACTTTAAAATTTCATAGGATGACTGGTCTAGATCTGAGGAAGAAATTGCTATTTTTGATAGCGCGCATTCATCGGTTTGCTGTTAGCAGGGCCGGGTATTATGCGCCGTTTGCGAATCTCTTGTTGGAGATTTACCACTGGAATGACTGGCTCGGTTCGAACCAGTCATCTCAGTGGTATATATTCTACAATAGTATTCTCTTGACCTGCAAATGAGCATTCTTTAAACCCACAGCAGAAATGCAATGGTTAAGTGTACTTAAACACGATACACCAGCAAAGTCACAAGTCCACTTGTATTAGGCCGTATACTCACTAGAGACTTAATCTGGCATAGCACCATACTTCAGTATGACGTTATTTTGGATTAAGTCTCTAGTGAGAACACGGCCTTGGTCAAGTTCAACTCCTAACGACAGTTAGCTATAGCTAACTAGGTTCCCTGTCGAATTTCAAATAGTTAACTAGCTAGTCAACTATAGTCAACCGAGCACCCGAGCTCGGTTCAGATGGTTGTGCGAATTGCTGTAAATCTAAAATGGCGGATATGGTTCTTTCGCGACGGTACATGCACATAAACATATTAATATTCCCCTAACCTATGTATTTTGGATGAAATTATGATGCCCTACGGTAACTCAATATTCCCAAAGCCCATTTCCTTCCCGCTTTATAGTATTTGGACGCTTTTTGACATCTTAGTGGACAAAAGTAACCTATTTTCATAGGACATCGAAACAGACGACAGAAAGGGTAAGACTGGTACACGGCTCCAAATTTTCTGCAATAGTAATTTAATGGGGGAAACGGATAGCAACGAACTATAGTTAACTATTTAGTGTCCGACTGGACATAGCAGCTGCGTGTGTTTATTAAACCAGAAAACTGACTATAGAGACTAGCCACTTAATCAAGAATAACGTCATACTTCAGTATGGCGTTATTCCGGATTAAGTCTCCAGTGAGAACACGGCCTTAGGCGTAACCAGCGTAGCGCCACACTGAGAGTATGTCTTTACTCCTGATTAACTCTCCAGTGAGAACATGGCTTAAAGTGCTCATGCCACATTAAATACAAACCCTTTTGCATGGGATATGCGATGCCTGCTTATTTCTGTTCAATTTACCCAGCATACTATGCTACCCCACATGCAACGCTACCCAGCATGCAATTTCCTGAATCCATAATCGTTGTCACTATTGGGCTCCATATTTGTTTAGTTTATTGTCTGTATAGGTCAGTATTTCTCAAACAAAACCAATCCGCCTGCACGTGCTAATGGTCATTTGTCCTTCAGTTCTGGAAGCGTAAGCATGCACGTAGGGCGTATTCACGGCTGTACATTCGACAGCCTACATTTCAATACTGTTCAGCGAAAGTCTGTAAATTTCCAGAGGAAAATTAGAAAAAGGTCAAATATACTTTGACAATAATTTACATGAAAGTTATTTCTACCAATGCAAGTAACAGCATTCAGTAAAATTATTGTCAAAATAATTATTAGTTAATGCGATTACTACCTGGTACAGATTTGATACTAATTTGAATGAAAACTGTTACTACAACAGCTTTCAATCTCTATATTCTAAAATAATAATCATAATTTTAGTCGACTCTCGCTACGGATTTGAATAGCAATTTGATTGTCAGTTGTTGGTTTCTAAGGCACCAACAACATTGTCAAATTATTATCCACACACATGCAATCCATGTGTTACTATTTAGGTAAAGTGAGCGTAAGCGTAGGCCTATATCCGCTTTCTCGCCAGGAATGAATGCTTATTAAAAGGCATATGTTTCGTTGACAGATTTGTGCATTTGTTTGAAATGCGTTTGTCCAACGGAAACGTACACACGGTAGCTAGGCGAAATATTTACATCGTGCAGGCAAAGCTTATTTTGGTCATATACTCACTCTACTTAGATAGTAATACTGAGCGCCGTATGATTCTATGGACAACAATTTGTTGGCGCCTTAGTCAACAACAACTCAGTCAAATTGCTCTTTAAATCCGTAGCAAGTGTTGACTGAAATTTATGATTTTTAAAATAGATATATACTGAAAGCTGTTGCAGCAACACATTTAAATAAATTTTTTATCAAATATATAGCAGGTAGTAATATCATTACATACTCATTATTTTGGCAACAATTTGACAGAATGCTGGTGCTGTCATTGACAGCAACAACTTTCACACAAATTACTGTCAATGTATCTAAAGGCGTTCTGCTAATTTCTCCTGGACATTGACACGTTCTCTGAACAGTATTGAAATACAAACTGTCGAATGTACTTCTGTGAATACGCGCTTCCCGAGCTAGACGACAAATGACTATTTGCACGTGCAAGCAGGTTGTTGTTGTTAGAGAAATCATGGCTTGTTGTAAATTACTTACAAGTCATGTGACAAATACAGTCATGCCGTGCATGCTCTGTGGACCACGTATCTTCTGATATCATGTGACGGCGGTTCTCTAAGCCAGGTAGTCGAAAAACTAACCATCTTAAAGAACCACTATCACGGTGTCTGTCCGATAGACAGTTTCCATGGAAACGGAGACTCTTCTGGCTTGGTGACAAGCTTCTGCTGTCGCCTATGTTGGGTTTTTAATGGATTGGCTCATCTGATTTTGACATGGATAATATGGATTTTGATTTCATTTATATTATTATATTATAATATATTAAGCAACAGTGTATGCCAAGCTCTACTGGAATAAAATTATAAAATATGTTATAAAATGTAACTGAATGTTTGTGTGAGACACGGTCATAAAACAAGTCTCATTCTGGTCCCACTGAAACAAAATAAATTATGTTCAAACCAAACTAACTTGTACGTTGATTTATTATAGGCATATGATTTATTTATTAGTAGAAACTGAGGCACGGCTGTGAGGGGTGAGGGGTGAGGGGTGGGGTTAGAGTACAGAGCTTTTTTACGTTTTGCGTTTATTCTATGACCTTCATAATAATATCGTTCAACTAAAGAAAACTTACTTAGTTGCATGCTGACGATTTTGCTAAAAATTTGACTTTCAGTCACATTATTAGCAAAATATTCAGCAGTATTAGTATTTTAGCTGTCTGCCAGCAGAATTTCTGCAGACTACATTTACCATGGGAGTTAACTCTGGATATACTAAATATCTTGATACCAATTTGACTGATGTTGTTGATGATTAAGCCACCAACAACTTTCAGTCAAATAGTTGTGAAGATATTCGGTAGGTCTGGAATTATTGCCCTTTGAAGTTAGTTTCATGTGGCTTGCAGCTATCGAATAGTTACCAGTGTATCGATTACTCTGTAGAAATTAAGTTTATATAAAGAGAAGTGGGTCACGCACCTCTAGAACTGATTTATTTTCTCTGTTTAGACTCTCGCCGACGATGGTGCCGTGTATTGACCCGGAATTACTGTGGTGGCATAGCACTGGCGCTGACTGGCGTAACCAACTTAACTACTCGCTGGTGACTCAATTGGATTAATACGTCTAGTACCAAAGGCGTGTGTATACGGTGATAGGCTTTACTTAATGACAGATTCACTTCAAAATAAACGTGTGGCACATTGGGAAACCGACGCGTGGAAATCGAAGTGTTCAGTTGTATTTTATATTTTTAATGAATAACTATAGATAGTGTATGTCAGTCTGGTCACTGGTTAGTCTCCGCAGCATGAGGACAAAATCTCGTAGTAACGATGGCGTTCGGTTTGTGGAGCGTTCGCTTATATTCATCATAGTGACGATATGTGTCTTATCGTTGTATTTCACCATGTTCGGGCCGCCCACTGAGACGCTAACCGTTATTTCACTATTTCCACAAACTCCAGAGGATGGGAGGCCACCATCGAAACGAAATACAAGACCTAGCGGCAGTAATAACATAGGAATCCTTGGCTCGTTCTTCGGCGATCGTAAGCATGAGATATTAAATGAAAATCGTCCACCAAATTCTACTTCCTTATTGCGAAATGTCACCAGCAAGGTGCTGGGCCTTACATTGCCCGTGGACCTCGCTTTGACTGCAGATGCGTATAAGGATTGGTTTCGCCCTCTGCCCGCGGAACAAATATCAGCGAATTTCGACCACTCTCACCATCCTACATTTCCGGGATTTCTAATTACCAATGATGCCATTTGTAAGGACAAAACAGTGGACATTCTTATATACTTCCAGAGCGCAGCAGCGAACATAGCTCGTCGTCAGGTGCTGAGAGAAACGTGGGCAAACGAAAGTAATTTTAAAAATATTAAAGTGAAGACCATATTTATCGTTGGATTGCCAAAAGATGTTTTAGATCAGATGCGAATACAGCACGAGAGTCTAGTGCACCGAGATATAGTGCAAGGTGAGTTTGAAGACACGCGTAGTAATCTGTGTTACAAAGCAATACTAGTGTCGCGCTGGATTACTCAGTTCTGTATGCACGCGCGTTACATACTCAAAGCAGACGACGATATTTTCGTAAATATCGTGTCTGTTGTGGAAAATTTAATTCAAAAACTCTGGAAGAAACGGAACAGTATTATGTGCGATGTTAAACGGAACGGGACAAGTCAAATCATCCGGAATGCAAAAAGCGTCTGGTACGTTCAACCGGAAGTTTTCCCTGGAGAAACTACATTTCCGACATTTTGTTCCGGCTACTTTGTGCTCTTTACCCCGGATATAATTCCTCAGGTGTACGAGGCGACATTTCGGATACCCACTATTCGGCCAGACGATGTTTATATGTTTGGTCTGGCCTTATATATGAACGAAGATATCGAATATATTAGCATAACACAGAATCTCACACTCAGTCAAAGTGTTGCACTGGAACAATACAAGGGGCCTGGGGATAATACATATATGGCAGCTAATGCATACGAACCTGGCGCACTTGAGGCGTTTTGGACAAATAGCATCAGGAAATTCACGCCTTGGGCCCTGAAAAATACTAGAATAGGTGAAATTGAAATGAAAATGAAGCGTTTAAATATAAAATTTGACTCCTGATGAAGCGACTGGGTGTATATTTATGTAATCGTATACCATGTCACATTGTGTCTCGGATTATGTCTTATCATCAAATTGTTCCGTAAATGTGTTTGTCGTTTGTTTTTGGTTTAGACGGTGTTACCGTAACGAAAAAATTAGTTACAATCCGATAATTATACTGATGATTATGTTGAAACTAAATTGCCTTCCAGTCAGGCTATTTTTCAAATATTCAACAGCTTGACTAGAGTGATGGTTGTCTTGAAATAGACACTATTAATATAGTGTTTTGATGGTTAATGATATCCTATTTTTCTTACCTAGGTCTTGGGTGGGTAAGTTTACGACTAGTTATTCCCCATATATAGCTATATGAGGTATATATGAGGCCTTTCTCGTCCGTCAGTCTATCCGTCCATTTGTGTGTTTATTTGTTTGTTTATTTGTTTGATTATGTTCTTCTGTCTATCCAGGCTATCTTCTGTCTATCAAGTTCAACTGAAGGAATTTTAAGCAAACCTTGTCTGTGTGCTTCCTCCCTTAGGGGTGTTCGAAGAAACCTATTAATTTCTGGGATCAAAACGTCAGAGGTCAAGGTCATGGTTTCTAAGTTAAAGAAAATGTGTTGCGTTTCCAGATAGTGACTAATACATGTCCTACTTGAAGAGTCCACCAGACAGGGCCTGTGAGTTGTTCCTGGGGGAGGCGGTGCGGGGTGTCCGAATAACGATATTAACTTAGGTGACTAATGGTCAAGGTCACAGTGACCAAGTATGGAAATTGTGATTACTTTTAATTTTAATGACCTTTTATGAATGAGGCAATGCCATCAGTACAGTAAATACCGTGTATACATAAATAAATAAGTATGAACACAATATAATGCTGTGTGAGTTTCTTATGACACTGCGCTGCTAGACAATCTTCATGCTACATTGATTCTCTGTGTGATGGTGGTGGTGGTGGTAGGATAGTGGTGGGGATGGGTGGGGTGGGGGAGGGGGAGGTAGGCATAGATTTCAGCCTGCTCACGAAAGTGGTCGCATAAGTATATACAGTCCTCTACATTGCTCACACACCATAGACATTTGACTAGACATCCGCGTACCTTCACTGTCCCGACCGCCGGTGACACGAGTTCAGTAAACCGCAAGTGCGCATGTCCGGGTATCACTGACTGGCTGGCGTAGATGATCAGCAGAATAGGTCAAGGCCTAATAGGCTGTATATACGTCAAACAAAACTCAATTCTGTCTTTTGGTAATTGTAAGCGAAATTGAACGGACACTGGTGAGACAAATTTATATCTGTTTATCAGGAATAAAATTGTCTAGGCTATATTAATCTGACATTTTTTGCGACTACGTAATAGAGTCAGTTTGTCACAGAAACAGACTATGATAAAGTACTGAACTATGAAATTCCGTATTGGAGAGTGTCATATCCGGTCTATTACTATAATAGGGCACACATCATTCCAAATATGGATCATCGCGCAGCCTCCTGACTCACGCGTTTGTTTGTATGTTTCTGCGTATCATATCGCTGGAATGCAATGAGGTGAAACCACCAAATTTGTCACATGCATTCATATTGGGTCTGGCTAGGAAGAGGTGAAATCTCAGGTCAAGATGGCCAACATCTCGGTCACGTGACTCACTAAGTTCATACATAAATACACATTTTGGCCATAACTCGATATAGAATCGCCATATTCATAGTATTGTTAGCCAGAAATATTTTCAGTTTAAGATCAATTGCGTGAATATCTAGGTCACGAGCCACTAAGCGCATACCGGAATATGCGTTTGGCCATAGCTCAGGAATATAAGCCGACCGCGGCGACCTGAGCAGGAAATTTGACACATCCATAGTATTTTGAGTTTCCGATCAAAAGGGTTACATATCTAGGTCACAGGGTCACTAAGTTCATACCGAAATACGCAGTTATGGACATAAGTGTGGAATCTAAGAAGCTAGACCCACCAAATTTGGCACATCCATTCATATTATTGCTGTCCAGAGGTTTTGGACAAAAGTAAAATATCTATGTCACTTGGATCTCGATGTACGTTGAGAAAATATATTTAAAAGGCGTGAGTCGGTACACCCCTCCCCACCTCTCTCGGTTTAGTTTAGTTTGCAAATCAACTCGCAAACTAAATTAAAATAAATTCATCTTATAGATTTCTGTCTCCTGTTTTCTGGGCTTACGTGGCAGACTTTTCGATTTTCGTAATGGGGCTACGTCATTATGGTAGTGACGTCACCTACCATATGACGAACTCGAACTTGACGTTAAATACTTGAGTGAGAGATACAATGCATGAGGATAGTTCCCTTGCAGTGGACTACGATACAGCTTATAAATAATCTAACATGTTTCCAACACAATAACAGAAACATGTTAGTTCGTACAACTTTGAACACGATGTAAGAAATGTTCCTAGGCAGCAATGGCTTTCCATCATTTCAATTTTGATAACCGTGCCAGTCATTCCAGTGGGTAATTTTTATGAGAAAATTTGAATTTTCTTGAACAAATTTGAGAGTTAAAGGATTAAGTAATATATTGCCAACAATAGTAAGCAGAGAATGCGAACCCATACCCTCACTTTACCTCACATTGTAAAGACTTTTTAGGATTTTGCAGATTTTGTACGTATTATCCACATTTTTGGTATCACACCCACATTTGTGAAATTCTTTTCTGACGGCGACTCCTTTGCATTTCTGCTTTTAACCCCTTAATGACTAAATTTGTTCAAAAAATTTAAATATTTACTTATTAAATGTCCATTTGCAGGCCAAGAGAAAACTGTTTTTGAAAATTTACCACTGGAATGACTAGCTCGGTTATCGAGCCAGTCATTCCAGTGGTAAATTTTTGAGAATTTATTAATAATAATAAGGGTTAACAATCATCATGTGCCTATAAAGACCCTATATCTTACGGTTATTTAATCATGTTGGAAATTAACTTGGACACATAGCTCTCTATAAGCTACCATAAGGAACCAGTCTGGTGATAGTGAGGTCACTAGGTCAAAGGTCATGATTATTCTGACCTTGGTATTTGACATCTGCCTCTCTACAGCATTACGTTTTAGCGCTTAGCAAATCATTTGCATAAATATATATTTCAGGATTGGGTATTGGTGAATCCTCTCGGAATTTAGCATGATTACTGTACGCTGTGGCCGTAATAGTAGAAGGATCCTACAGCTGCAATCCGTCCTTCACTTTTGACCACTGTGTCATGTCCTTAGCCAAAATCTTTACCCTCCTCAGGTCCATTCTTGATTGGACTGTACCGAGAACTGCTTTCTTGACGATTTCTCGTAGTACACTTAACAGATTTATGCAATGACATTCTCTCCTGGCTTTGTATTTGATGGCTCCTAGTAGGGTGAATTCCAAGGCTCTCTGTGCTAGTGAGACCCCTGGCATCCTTAGCATATGGTCAACAATGGACCATCTCTGCTGGGCGACTTTTACAGACTGCGTCGATGTATTAGACATCTTGTATAGTGTATCATTGGATATTACACTGTCTGGCCATCAGTGTCCAGTGATGCATTCTCATAACACCAAAGACTGTACTAATTCATCGTACGTTACCTCTGGTTGTGTTCTCCCAGAAAAGCCCGCGCTCAGCTGCAGAAAATATTTTTCAGTCAGCCAATCTGTATCTGTGTATGGAAATCCAGCCTCGATGGGCTCACCCATATTCTGTAGGGTGCGAACGGTTCTTCAAAATATCTATATAACACTAAAAGTCTTAAATTCATAAATACACGAAATTTAATCTGAGTAGGATTAAATTAATTAATGTCATTATATATTCAATTTTACACCCATACTCAGCTATAAGCACTGCCCAGCGCTGGACCTTTGTATTACGGACTTCGCCCACAAACAGACTCCTAAGAGGTTTGTAATCTGTATGCTCCGAGAAGATAGGGCCGCAATTTCTTCAGGGCATAGACCATGGCGTAAGTTTCGTTCTCAATAACTGGCCAGTTAAGCTGGAATTCCTTGAGAGTACTGCTTACATATTGGATGACTCGCTCCATGCCATGGTCATCTTCCTGTACCAAAATTGCACCTATTGCATAGGAAGATGCGTTGGTGTACAGACGATAGGGTTTCTTCAGATCAGGATAGGCTAGTACAGTCTCACTGCATAGCAAGTTCTTCAACTTGTCAAACACCACCTGCTGTTCCTTACCCCACTCAAATCATCAGATAAATTAGGGGTCTGGGGTCTGGCTATCTCTGTGTAACCTGGTACGCACGACCTGTAATAGCCAGTTGCGCCTAATATGGTCCTGACTCCTAAGTTGCTCCCAGCGCACTATTAAAAATATCAGAAATATTGGGCAAAGGAAAATTATCTTGTTAAGACAGCGGTAATCTATACAAAATCGGGTCGTCCCATCCTTCTTAGGTACTAGTGTGATGGGAGATGCCCAAGGAGATGATGAAGGCTTAATTAAGCCTGCATCCAATATCTCTCTGACTTGCTCCCCCACAACATGCTGTTTTGTCAATGGTAATCTATAAGCACGTTGTCTAATAGGATAACAATTGGTAGGGATCATACACTCTACTAACGGATTCCTACCCAGTTCTTTGAGACAGGTGGTATCAAAGATATCAGCGTATTCCTTAAGAACATCGTCGATAACTTTGCTACCGGTCATCTTAGTGATACTGGCCTCAGCATAGTATTCATTCTGGTGCCTATAGGGAATGTGTAATTTGTACGTTTTCCCAAACCATTCCATTTCAGCCTTTTTATAATTAATGATAGTCCCACCTGCGTGCAAAGCATCGGTCCCAATCAAACCCTGATGTCTCATCTTTCCAACAATCACAACGGGTATGGGCCATGCACCTTGAAACTTGACCTCAGTTTCACGTAGCACGTCAATGGGTGAACCATTTACAGCTAAAAGAACTTGCGCCTTCCTTAAGGGTCAAGCGCCTAACATGGTTTTCCAAATATCACTCCTAATGAGTGAGGTACTGGCACCAGTATCGATAAGGATATCTATACTATGCTTACCAGTATCAAATTCGTTACTGCGACCCACCATGTCACTTAATAGCAGTTGGACCAGGAACCGGTCGGTCGCAGGCTCCCTCCATTGCTGTTTAACTAGGCATCTCTCAGGCAGGATCTGCCAGTCATGGCCTCAGCATACGATCTTCGTCTGATGCTCCTGTAACGGTCGTGGCACGCACTCTGCATATTGCTACCATCACCATAAACCACATTCCCATAAGGATCTGTGTTGTGACCGGTCAAAGTGAAAACATCTCGGTCTTCGTACAAGTCATCGTTCAGGCGGTTATAATTGTCCCTTCTAGCATTTCGGGATCCCCATGCGGGTGTTGTCATCTCATCAACCTCCATGTCTTCAACTGGCATGTTGAAGTATGGACATCTATTCTCGGTAGGATTGGATGCACCGCATTTCCAACATTTATCATCGAATGGTCTGCCATGGTGATGAGCAGGTCTTTTCCTTTGCTCCTGAGGTTCGTCTTCATGCTGGCGTTTGAACACTGGTCTGAATTTTGGTCGTTCCTGTTGTGGAGCTTGGGACAGTCGGTTCTGTTGAGCGGATTGCTGCTGCTGTTGGGGCAAACTATGGTCGGGCGTCTTGCTAGCTCTGCAGTTGCATGCTATGTGGCCAGTCTTACCACAATTGTAGCATGTAATCGTCTTCTTTGGAGTCGGCAGTGAGTTACTCATTGCTTGGGTACACTGTCGTTTCATGTGTCCCTCCTGTCCACAGGCGTAGCACTTGATGACTTTGCCTGCTTAGGTCGAGGTGTCGCTTTTGATTAAAAAGCAGTGGTCGGTGTCATACTCATCATTTTCATAAGCATCTCTTCCTGGAGACCCTTAACCATGGAAAATATATTACGCATTGCCTTTTCTTGTCATGCGATCATGCATTTTTCCAAGGTGGCTAATTGTTGTTTCCAGTCCTGTACAGTGTTGTCGTGGTAGGCTCTAGTAGCTGGTTCAATAGCATCGATTTCTAATTCGTCTACTTCCATTGGGGTGTCGTGTCGGCGGTTGTCTTTTAGGCTCATAGGATCCAAAAGGTCGCTCATATCACCTTGTTCCTCAGTGTATTTTGTAACCTTGTCCAGAGTGTCCTTCCCTTTCGTTATGACACGGCGAGCTAAGGAAATGTCAGTCACGGCTTTGGCATATGCTCTGACGATAATATGTCGGCTATCCAGGTTGTCATCAGGTTAGGCTTTGTGTGCCATAGTTCTAAAGCGTCTGTTAAAAGAATTGATCCCCTCACTTCGTTTCTGGCTGATATTTTCAATTTCGCATTTGAGTCATTCCGACTCATTGGCGGATACAAAGAATTTAACAATATGGGCGTGTATTTCCTTCCAGGTAACATTTAATCGATCTCTCGTGTCACGGTACATCTCAATGTCTTTGTGCAGCTGGTCATGGGTTGTCCAACCCACAATATAGGCGGGATCGCCTGCTTGTTCTGGATGCATCGCATCTAGCGCAAAGTGACACGCTTCCACGTACTCACACACTTCGGCCAGTATGTGGCCATCGCAGGGCATGATGTGTTGGACATGGTCGTGTAGTGTCTCACTTTTGATTCTTTGTTCTTCTCGGGTGATGAATTGAGTTGTAAAACCATCAACCTTTCTTTTAAGTTAGCCGTCATCTGATTAAAGGCCAGAACGAGCATATTATGAGATTGCCTAAACGGATAGGGGTAGTTGATCTATACGGGTCTGTTCCAAACGGCTAGGTAGTGATTGTTGTTGCTGGTGGGCCATTCTAACCCGGTCGGATATGTTGCTGAGTACTCACGGTTTTGATGAATTTTCTATTGAAAACTGTCGTTGAAGATTTAGGTCTCGTCGCGGTCGCCAATGAAAAATGTGGATTCTCTTTTCTATTCTTTTACTCACGAATATTGGAGTCGATTCTTCGGGGCGAGTTCGGAAAAGGTGGTCCTCCTTTCTCTGGAAATCTTCTTTACAAATAATAACACTGACTAATCTTACAAAGTAATAAAATAATAAATTTAAACTTTATTCTTGCACAATAAATTGAGCCGTATTGCAGGCTTGTAATTCTAACAATACTTTTCGAACTTGTTAAATTTCGACTAGACTAATTCAAACTAGTGTCTAATAAAGATTCTAAATGATGAATATTCAATTGCTGATGTTAAAGCTCATGCTCAAGAGAGAGGTCTACTCGAGAAGAGTGCAATCGGACGATTAAAGATTTGGACATCATGCACGTCCTTTTATACAATAAAAGTGGATTCGTGCATGACGTCGACGGAATGACGTCGCAGAGGTCTTCCCTGGGGATTTCCAAAATCTAACTACTTTGATTGGTCAACACTAGAGCTGGGCGGTCTGACGGTAGTACCGTGAGGACCGCGGTATACCGTGAACCGATACCGTGACCGTTGACATTTCCAAATACCGTGCATACCGTCCATAATGTTTGAGCAATATTTGAGAAATCGATCCATAAAATCTGATTTGACCAAGGGTAAATAGGTTTTAATAGTGCCAAAAATATAGGCATCCCTAACTATTAGCCGAGTCGAGGTGAAAGGGTCGTTGTAAAAACAAACATTAAGACGTCAATTACAAAATAATGACAGGCAGAATTGAAAGTCTCACGGTAAAATTGCTTTATTTAAAACATCTGAACTCATTCTCTGGCCGTCCATTTTGTCACCGAACAAACACGCTATAATAACAAAATAACATACAAACTGCGCGCTATTCAAACACAACAGCAACCTCGCAAAGACGTATCTGATTGGTTGTTCATGAACTAGACCGTGGGAAAACACATTACTATGCTGAATTTATCAATGAAAATTTACTAAAACGTAGTATTTGTTCGCGCCATTTTGATCACGTGCTAATTTATTAACAACGCGCAGCTTTGAAGTCGTTATTTTTTATTTTTCTGGCTTGTTTTAAGAAATTTCTTTAAGGATCAAATCCAGTTTAAGTAATGACACCTAAAAATTATAGTGTTTTAGTTTTTGTAATTCATTTTTCAACTGACTACACGGCGGAAGTTCGCGGAAATAGCCTTTTACACGCATTGTTCACGTGAAGCATGGCGAGTAACGTGTCTATACATCGGGTACTCGGTAATTATCAGAAGCTTTGGAATCGGATATATTCAATGTCCTGTTATATGCATGTGTATAGGCCTGTTTTCGCGAGTAACCGAATATACAACTCCAACAGAAATAAAAGAGTACAATACTGGCCTCGTTTAAATACTCGCGGATTTTGTCTGGAATCTGTTTATCAACGCGCTCGACTGCCAAAATAAAATTTACCGTTTGCTGGTCGCACGTATTAATAGCAAGAACAATCCAGATTGAAAATGGTGCACCCCAATGTCTCAAACAGCGGGTTATAGTTAGCGAGTCGACCACACACTTTGACCGATATTCCCGCGAATGATATTATGTCAATAAAAATAGTGACCTAATAAAGTCGTGAAACTAAACAGTCGCAATAGCCATAATGTTTTTCACCGTTGATTGTAGATGGAAATGAAAAGGAAATGAAATTTTTTTTTCTAATTTCGTGGCATGCCTCAACCTCAGATGACGGTATACCGTGGTACCGCGGTATTTTTTCATGGTACCGATACCGTCATGTAAATGTCCATACCGCCCAGCTCTAGTCAACACTCTTCTTCCCACACACAAAAGACGGTCGGACTCAACCGGTCGGAACCAGTATGCAAGTGATTCCTCTTGACAGATTACATATGCAATTCTGCTTTAACAAGCCTCGTCACGCATCCATTCCCTGCATACTTTCGTTCTTCTTACTCATTGTTCTGTTGTGACAAAAGTGTTAACCATTCAAGTATTAACTTCACAGGATTACTTTACTATTGGGAAACTACATTCAGACTTGGTAACCAATGGTTATGAGATGTCATGACGTATGCCTAGGTGATCTCTGACCTGCCATGTACATTCTGGGTAATTACCAGAAGTATGCATACATCATGGGATTGTCACGCAGTTCTGAATCACATAACTCTACTCTCTATTCCTGCCATCTGGCTTGCTTCTTCGAATCACGTAAATATCCATCTTAATAAACCATCTTGTAAGACCTTGTTGTATTAAGTATCCAGAAATCATCTTAAGAGCTATCTTGATCTTAATCCAACAGCATCTTACCATCGTGGTATCCATAACTTGTATTAGAGTGACAGAACCAGTTTCTGGCCTTCCAGGGGTTAAAGATTCAGTTCGATTCTCGTAAACGATTATGACTATGACTATGACTTTGTGTGGGTTGAATATTATCTAATTTATCTGATCTAAATCCTGATTATGAAAATGACAAAACTAGATTGATTGTAGCAACCAATCTTAATCAAACATAAATCAAACATGGCTAAACTAATTTATCCATCACCAGGGATCATAATCATCCAATTTTAGAAACCCTCTAAATGCTCACATAAAATATATAATTTATACCTTCAGTAAGCAACATGGATAACTAATAATAATAATAGTGGTGGTAATCGGATATCCCGGATATAAATAAATCACTACATAAAAGTTCTACAGCACACATCATGTCATAATGACCTATAAATAAATAAATAGACATTGCTTACTGCCAATAGCGACTAAAATAGTTGGTCCTATTGCTGATGACGTATATACAAATACTCACTGCTATAGCGACCCAAATAGTTGGTCCCATATCCAGTGACGTATCATGATGACGATGTTATGAATTTTCAAGACTGAGGATGTGACGCAAAACATACTTGACCTGCACAGTGCCAAAATGTCATCTGCAAATATTTACCCTGGTACCAAAAGGTAGCCATGGGGTTCGCAGGTAGCTAATTCACAATTCCCATATTTACAATCTGTATAGATATCATGAGAAAGGGTTAGTTAACCTTTAAGAGGGTAAGCTCGCTACTTTGCACTATACAGGCCTGCTGGTGACAACCTTATTCATAATGTCTTGCCATCCAATCTGCTGATAACCCGTATCTGAACACTTGATTTTCTTCATCACTTTACCTCTCCGCCTGGTGTCCAAACATTAGAGATTTACAGATTCCCGATTGATTCATTGACATGTTGAGACGGTGCTAAAAGTTTTGACTGATCTGTTTATGTGGACACGATAGATGTCGTCTGTTGAAAACCATCCTTTGACGCTGGCGACTGTCCGGTCATTTAATTTGTCATGATGATGTCACTGCTCTGACTTGGTGATTGCTCCGATAAGAGAGTCTCTGCTTCTTGACAACTGCCATCTATTCACCTTTCCAGTTTACCCATCCATCACATGATGTCATAATCATCTAAATGATGTGTATGCTGACGTCATAATCACAATGTCATGAATGATTCTATATAGCCCATCTTTAACGCCTAATAGTCTGACACGTTGTGCAAATTGTATGTCTTTGATATTTAATAAACTAAACATGGCGTTGAATATTTTGAAACTAATTTGACTGGGCGCTGTTGCTGCCATAGGTAGCAACACCACCCAGTAGAATTAGTTTCAAAATATTCAACTGCTTACCTGCATAGTTTTCTCGAAATTGATAGTCAATGAGCTCAGAGATCGATCGATCACAACACGGGCAAAGTGTGGGTGGAGCTACGCTAGAGATGGGGCGGGGCATAGCTAAAGCTGGAAAGGTCCATTCTTATTATCGACCACCACTCTGCCTGTACATGATGTCACGTAACGGCCAAGGAGCGTGGTCTGTCCAAAAAGCATCCTCTCTCAGACATCAGACAATATTACTTCTGTCATTCTGTCTGCTCTATTCGTGTTCTTCATCGCTGGATTCGGTCCGAGTTGCACTCTTCGGGATACCTGTGCCTTTTCGTCTCAACCTGGTTCTTTTCACCTCTTTCCTGCTGGTATGAGTCTGCAGCTGACCATCGGTGTTGGCACACATTTGGATCTTGTCCAAGTAACAAACAGTAAACTATTCCCTCCAACTCTTTCCAGGAGCTAGCTGTTGTGGTCAGTGTTACGTTGACAATACATTTTATAAAATCAACAAAGTTTGTTCGTTTCCCCTATTATACTTCGTTATTCATTATTTATTATTATTATTACTTTTTATTATTATTATTATTATTATTATTACTATTATTATTATTATTATTATTATTATCTCTGAATTTTGGTGCACATTATCAGTATTGTGTGCAGATGTGCATGTGCCTTTTGCGGTCCCCGGAAACGCATTAATTACATAGTTATCCCCCTTTAAATATCTTGAAACAATAAAACTGATACATAACTTCAGAATATCTATATGGATTCGTGCAAAATATCTTGATCATCTGATTGTTTTTGTTACTACTGGTGGGGGTGATATAGCAATCAGCATCTCCATCAGTCTATCAGTCTGTCTGTTTGTCCATCTGTCTGTAATCATTTCTTGTCAACACAACTCCTACAGTTTAGTTGTGATTCCTGTGAAAGTTAATAAATGTTACCAGTACCACCTGAAGATGCGCATGTGTCGTTTTCGGTAAAATCCATTAATATTTTCCTGAGTTATCTCCCATGAGACAGGTAAAATTAATCAAACTTGTCTTTTTTGGACCAGATTTTTAAGAGTTTTGAAACTGCTCACAATCTCTTCACTGTTCCTATTACTTCAATACGCAGTGCTATGATTCGGATTCTATTGATATTCGCCAGAGTTATCTCCCCTGAAATACTTAAAATTCATCAAAATTGCCATGTTCGTGCCAGGTCTCGAAGAATTTTGAGCCTATGCTCTCAATTTATTTGTGACTGTATATATTGCTTGAAGAAGCAGTGCTATGATTCCGTTTCGAAGAAATTCATCCTTATTTGCCTGCTTTATCTCCCTTAAAACTTAAAGTTCACCAAAACCTTCAGGTCCAGGCAGATTCTTTGAACGGAATTGAACCTGCATTTGCAAATATTTTTTGTTTTTCTAAGACATTGTGCTTTGCAATTAACGTTATGTCAACTCTTGATGTATGTTTATCAGAAATGTTTGGGTTGGGGTGGGGTGGTGTGGCGGGTGCGATATGCCGTCTTCTGGTGGCTCTTATTGTGTCGAACTAAGTGAAAACAGCACGTGTGCTCTTACGCACTCGTCCTCTATGTCGTTGCCAACATTACGTGCAGCTCAGAGATTACTTGATGTCGGCCCTTATCTCAATGATGGAGATATCTCCTCGAGTTCTTAATCGAGTTTTCATTGCGTTGTGCGGCTGTATGATAGGACTTTCATGTTTCCATCGGTAGGCTAGATACATAGCAGTCCATCCATGGTTTGAGACTTCGCTTATTTTGGTATATATATATATTACATATGTATACAAAGTACAAAGTTTGTGACAATGGCATGCAGCTGCGTGGTGGGGAGGAATGGGGGAGGGGTGGGTGGTATCAAAGCCCCTGGTTCACTAATGTGCAGTTCCACAAACATCGTTGCATGAGAAACATTGTCATCCAGTCCTTATGGAAACTGTGGATCCGTAGATCGCGGATCCATCAGGCCAAACCATCCCACTTGTATGAGGTGGCCTCTGTGTCATTGATGCTGTACAAATGTGACATCTGGGCAACTCCGACCGTATGCTTGATGCCTGTCAACGCAAACACATTCGTACTATAACCCAGCCTCACTTACCGAACAGTATAATCTGCGAATGGCATAAAGCCTTGGAATATGTTTTACTTTGTGCCAACATCTACAAATCTCGATTGAGTTGTGATCGATCCCTGAACACCCTGACTATCAATTTCCAGAAATGCCAGCAGCCCCGTCCAGTCAAATTAGTTTCGAAATATTCGACAGAATGTTTATTAAATAGTAAAGACATACAATTCGTACAACGTGTTAGTCCATCATGTTCGAGGGGCAATCGGTAGCAAATTGCTGACCCGGGTTAAAGTGGTCATTGGAAAGGAGAACATTTCGCGAGTTAATTTCTGCCTGATAACAAACTGGAGCTGGTAGCTTACGCTGTGTGCCTCACTTTAAGTGCACCACTATCAGAATCAATAGAAGAGCTACTCAAGGTCTCAAATTCTACCCACATTATGTGGCCATAACTGTCTATATTCAATATGCAATTATATGCATTAATTCCATATAATTTATCTCGGCTGTGGCAATATAATCAGATAGATTGAGTGGCTGCTATTTTTGTTTATGTGTATGCATACATTGTTATTAGAACAATAACTTAACCATAAACATAAAGTTGTATTACAGTCTAGAAATTCTTTTGCAATACTGTATTGTCGTGATTATTATGATCATACATAGAGCACACCATGTATATATATAACAGTCTTTAACTGAAATTGCCAGCAAACAATGCTAAAATCGGATGCTAAACCCCAAATTACCAATTATTTAATTTAAAAATATTTTATGCAAATGAACATTACCGATAAGAGGGATTAACGCTACTAATGTTCACAAAAATTTTGCATTAATACTGCTGATAAGAATTTAGGATTAGCTATAAATAGTACTAAATGGTACTTTAATGAATGTATGCGCCAAGTTATGGATACAGAAACATATTTAGAAATTGACAGAAACAGTATAGATGGTATTATTACTTTAGGAAAAGAAAACTTAATACAATTGGCTCTTAAGTATACTGGTAAAACTCAATATGATTATCTTTTACAGACGCTATATATTAGGAAATTAAAGGACATTACGTTACCTAGCATTAATATGTTACCCAAGGTACATAAGCTTAATAATTGTGCTAGTTTTTCCAATGAACATTTATTAAAAGGTAGACCTATTGTCAACGGTTTTAAACACATTAATGTTGTACCCTCTAGAATATTAAGTGTTATTATGAAAGATGCTATTAACTTAATTAAAGATATCTTTATACGTAATAGTTTACAGTACCCTATAATAAGCAATAGCGATAAAGTTTTAGACGATATTGCTAACATAGTTGTGAAACGAGAAGACATAGGCAATTTATATTTTGTGGCTTTCGATTTTGAATCCTTGTATACTAATGTAAAGAGATATAATGTCTATGATGCTCTTGTTTTCATTAGAGACATTTTTGGATTTGATAGTATTGTATGTGACTTGGCTATGGATTTGTTTGACTTCATCAAGGATAATTCTATTTTCCATATAGGTAACAAACTTTTTTATAAACAAATAGATGGACTTGGTATGGGGTCTTATGATTCCCAAGATACAGGAAATTTTGTTTTATTAATTGCAGAACTAAGATGTATGCTTGCCAATGTAAATGACAAGATATTGACTATTCATAGGTATATAGATGACGGTAACATGATCGTTAAAGGTAGTCTACAAGATACTACTGATATCTTACATAATCTTACTATTTTATACCCTGCTGGTATTGTTATTGATTGCGACATCAATCCTATAAGTACACATTTCCTAGACATTTGGCTCGAAATAATCTATGATACACTTTTAACTAATCGCATTCATCATAGAATTTATCAAACACCATTTAATGTTAATGCATAGCCACACTATACGTCCAACGTTCAAGAATCAGTATTCATAGGCATACTTAAGACTGAATGTATTAGGTACCTTCGTAAGTCAATTGATAAATTTTAATAGATGAATATGGTTGATCTTTTTACAATAAGATTATTAAGAGCCGGATTTCCTATATGGTTAATCGCTAAGTATATTTTGCCGTATTCTCATAAAGAAAATTTGCTAATTCCTGTTCATCATAGTAGGACGTCAATAACTAACCAATCAACATGTATATACAAATACTTGACTGTTAGATATAACCGAATTTCACCATTCCATAAATGTGTCAAACGTATACTAAAACGATACAAAAAGATAGGTATTAACTTTAGGATAGGCTTAAGCAATAACAAGAAACTGAAAGAAATTGTGCCTACCAAGAAGAGGCTTCACAGTAAAATAAGTATATACGTAAATAATAATGCTCACTAAGGTCTCTATACCCAACATTCACTTAGAGTGTTTAAAGATGTTATGACCATTATTAATTTTATCATGTCTAGCTGGAGAATAATAACTGATAATGGTCTTAATATATTTTTACATTCGTTTTAATGATTGATATCATAATGTCATGATCACTGTTTATATTTCCTGTCAAATTAGTTACAAGATATTCAAAACCAAATTAGTTTCAAGATATTCAAAGTCAATTTAATTTCAAAATTATCAAGATATTCAAAACCAAATTAGTTTCGTAATATTCGAAGTTACTGATGACAATAAGATAGATGCAATAAATATAATTTTCCATATCTGTAAATCACCTTGAACTAACTGAACAAAAGTCACTAGAGTGATATAGTTCCATACTTACCATATTTTGGTAAATAGGCAATATTTTAACTAGAAATAGTTTACAGTGAAATTAGTTTCAAAATATTCAACATATATGACTAAGATATATTAAAAATATAATTCTATATATTCTATCATTGGCCTTATACTAACTGAGCCTAAAGTCACTAGACTAGTATATAATTTCCATACCTACGTGTTAAGTAGGCTAAAAAGTTAGAAATATGGTTCTATATAATACTCTCAATGGCCATGAACTAACTGTATGTTGAATATTTTGAGACTAATTTAACTAGAAACCATTGCTGCCATAGGCAGTAACGATTTCCATTCTAATTAGCTTCAAAATATCCAGTGTTATATATGACTCTAAGATATAACAAAAACGTAATTCTATGTATGCTAACAATGGCCTTGTACTAACTGAACCTAAAGTCACTAGATTGATATAATTCCATATCTCTGTTAAATAGGCTATAAATTTAAAAATAAGTTTCTGTATATGCTCTCTGTAGCCTAAAACTGACTGAACCTAAGTCACTAGATGATATAACTTCCATACCTGTGTGTTGAATATTTTGAAACTAATTTGACTGGAAACCACTGCTGCCATAAGCAGCATTGATTTCCATTCAAATTAGTTTCAAAATAGCCAACGTTGTATATGACTTCAAAATATCCAACGTTGTATATGACTCTAAGATATGACAAAAATGTAATTCTATGTATGCTAACAATGGCCTTGTACTAACTGAACCTAAAGTCACTAGATTGATATAATTCCATATCTCTATGTTAAATAGGCTATAAATTTAAAAATAAGTTTATATGCTCTCTATAGCCTTAAACTGACTGAACCTAAGTCACTAGATTGATATAACTTCCATACCTGTATGTTGAATATTTTGAAACTAATTTGACTGGTAACCATTGCTGCCATAGGCAACAATGATTTACTATCAACTTAGTTTCAAAATATTCAACGTTATATATGACAATAAGGTATAGTAAAAATGTAATTCTATATATGCTATCAATGGCCTTGTACTAACTGAACCTAAAGTCACTAGATTGATATAATTTGCATACCTGTATGTTAAGTAGGCCATAATTTTAATTTTAAAGATATGTTTCTATATATGCTTTCAATAGCCTTGAACTGACTGAACCTAAGTCACTAGATTGATATATTTTCCAGACCTGTATGTTGAATATTTTGAAACTAATTTGACTGGAAGCAATTGCTGCCATAGGGAGCAATGATTTCCGTTCAAATTAGTTTCAAAATATTCAACATTATATATGACAATAAGATATAAGACATAACTAAAATGAAATTCTATATATGATGTCAATAGCCTTGTACTAACTGAACCTAAAGTCACTAGATTGATATAATTTCCATACCTGTATGTTAAATAGGCCAAGAATTTAAAGGGATATTCCACAGGGGGATTTTATGCATCTGACGTAAAGTACTAATTTCCCGCATTAATTTGAGACCAAGAGCACAATTTTATGCCAACAATTAAAAAGATATCCTCAATTTAAATTGCTAAAGTAACCAGTAGATAGAGGCGCCATTTTGGACAAGCAGCTGACGTCACCTGTCTGTTTGCCCGATCGAGGATAGCCGTAACCAAGGGAGGTAAATCATGCATCTCGCGGAAAAATAGCGTACTGGCTAAGCAACTGACACTTTGCCACAGTGTTTGGAGGAAATTAAAGTGCAATTAGTGTCCCGATGATCGCGCCAGTCATTGTAGTGCTAAATTGTCAAAAATTGTTTTCTTATGGGCAATTTCTATTTTTAAAAAACATTGAAGGGTTATGCCAGGAGCGTGTTTGCAATCAACCAGCTACAACAAATTCTTGAAAAATTTGTTAGTTGAATAAATGTTGAATGTAATTTCTCTGAAAGCTGTTGCTATAGCAACTTCTGCTTCCAGTCAAATTCCAGTTTCAAAATATTCAACAGGCAGTAAATATGGGTCAACATTTAAAAATTTGTGATCAATTAGTTAAATCTCTCAAGGACAGAAAAGCAGAAAGCTTAAAATTTACCCCGCATAGGCCTATTGTGTGAAACTAATTAGTTTGGAAGCTACTGCAACATAATTCCAGGAAAATTTAATTCAGAATATTCAACACTCTGCATAGTTATTTTAAAATTGGGAGTAAACGTTGTAAATGATTAATAACGCTGGATTTCAATAGTGTGAAAGCACTAAACTACTAATTATGTCTAGTGTACACGTGTCATTATTTACTAGCTGTCAACTACTATCGTCTACGAAGTAAGCCGCTAAGCGGTTGCCTATAATTGACCGAACGGGCAATCAGCGACATCGTTTCATTTTGGTTTGCAAATCCCGTTTTACAATTGATGCAAGCAAATACGACGTTAATTGTCGAGTTTGATTCTGTTATATTAAAATTAAGTACCGCGTCTTTTGTTTTGAAATGCATGACACATTATTTTAAAATTATACAGACTATATGTTCTAAACTTGTGTCTTCCAAATTTAAATGTGGAAGATATCCATCCAGTGCCGATGTTATGAAGCCATCTTTAAGTTAGCCCCTTTTCATGCGGATGCTTCTGTGGATCCGGTATCTGAAAATGTGAATTGCCGTACCCTTTCCATGATCGTTTCTATTACTGCAAGCCCATGCTTGACATGCGGACATGATGCGATTTAACCATTTCACGGCAGCACTGGCCTCTGCAATCGTCAAGTTGAGGACGCAGGTCAAAAGAAGGCTATTTTGAGAATTTACAACTAAAACGATTGTCTCAGTAACCGAACCAGCCATTCCAGTGGTCAATTTTCAAAAATAGTCTTCGCTTGGCCTGCAAATGGCCATTCAATAAGGAAATATTCTGATTTTCCTGACAGAATTTGGTCATTAAAGGGTTAATTAATATTCGGCCTTCATAGCGCGAAGTAAACAGGTAAATCTAAAAGCGCTGGCGATATTTTGCTGGTGTGTCGTTGACGTCATAATCTCGCGGTTTCTCGCTCTCGTTGCGAGAAAATGGATGCGCCCATGAGTCACGTTTTCGAGCGTTTTGCGCATATTCATTCATTATTTCTCGGCAATGGAACAGTGTATTTTATAATTTTTTGCGGCAACTATTTCGGATTATAGTATATTTTTAGTTGACTTATTCCCGATTTTCACTGGAATTTCCCTTTAATGTATAATTATTTATCTACTAAGTTTTCTTTAAGAATATAATTATCTTGAACAAATGTCGCTAATATTTATTTATCATAAAAATGTATCATTCATGTCAATAAAAATACATTTATTTTGTAAAAAAAAAATGGTATTATTTCTTAGCGTTCCCTTACCGACTTCCTCTATCACCCTTCAGCCACCATCCCCAATTATCACCATTTTGATACACCACGATGGATGAACAAATTTTAACACGAACGCATTCCGACAATGGCTAACATTCAATGTCACACTAGGGGCGTGAGGTGTCCCACAACTATTAATTAGTGTATTCGTATCGTGACACTGTCAAAATGCGGGGTTTTAATATCTTAATACAGGGAAACCGTATGACGCGCTACGTAATTGAATCCTGCGCATCAATTCCAGTTTTCTGTAAAATATGCCATTCAAACATTTCTGGCGCGAAGAATTTTGTACATGCAATTATACGCATAGTTATGTTTTGAAATCCAATGATGTTAATTTTAAGCGGTGGAAAAAACACGTGACCGAAAGAAGGGCATGTTCAGATTGTAAAGTTAGTTTTACTGACAGCTCATATTTTAGCTATAAAAGCGAAATGCGCGCTATTAGTAAGGCATACATCTTTTTGAATTTGCTAAGTAAAAATGGAAAACAAATCATTTTTATGCGATCGCTGGCGAACAATCGGCTCTATACCGATTAAGTGTGGATGTGTGGAGTGGAACACATATAATGTAGAACTGGTTCGTCAGCCATTTACCAAGGTAATGCGTGAAATCCAGCACCGCTGGATAGAATATCTAGCGGAACCAGATGAATGTAATTATAGCAAATGGCTACATACAAAAAATTCAACTACGTTATGATTGTGCGTGGATGCCAGAAAATGTCGATTGCAAAATAAAGATTAAACATTTTCAAAAAGCAAATAAAAAAATAGGTCTATTTTAAGGGACCACCAAAAAGACAAAATTATGTTTCGTACATACACAACGTACACACGCATTTACACGGGTGCATAAAAGACGCACGCACGCATACACGACGTGCATGCGAAGGAAACAGGGAATGCATACACGGGTACAGTTAGAGGAGATGGGGCACGCGCGTGGCGTCACGCACGTAGCGCTACGCGCGCGAGGGAATGCCCAGTTCGTGTGCGTGCGTGCGAGTGTGCGTGCGATCTACCACGTATTCAACGGTGAGGTGAATGATGATACGCTTTTCGTCGTGGTACCTTAATATACCAGAGCCATTATTAGTTCTCACGCTAGCAGGCATAGACATGGTCTAACATCAGGTCAGCTGACCTTAAAGTGTTTCAAGCGGCCATGTTTAATGCTAACATGAGCGATACACGTAAGGAAATTATTTATACATATATTTTTATACATAATTCCACTCCCCTCATAAATATGATAAATCTCTAGCGCGAAATCCAAAACGAGATATTTGAATAATTGATGAGGGAACTAGTACATATGTCCAGTTAAGAACTGGGAAACGAATTGTGCACAATAATGCGAACGATAATGTGAACAAAAGAAATTGGAAAGGTATAAATTATTTATTCCATTCAAAATTGTACAAAACAGTCCAGAGAAGCCCGCATTCGTAACTACAAAGAGAAAAACACTCGTGTGTGAACTAGACGATAATTTAATAGTAATTTTGAATGGAGTAAAGCCTAATCGACCAGTTTATACAGCAATGGGAGGGTGAAATAAATAGATGATCGAAAGGAACAGTGTATAATATATATATATATATATATATATATATATATATATATATATATATATATATATATATATATATATATATATATATATATATATATATATATATATATATATATATATACACCTGTGCAAAAGTTAAGCACCACCCTATTTTTACGCACATGCGAGGGTATATTCATGTGCTATGAAGAAAGCAATAGCATAAACATTTATGTACCCATCCATCTTAATGCAAGAGGTAATAATGCAACTAGAGGAATGCTGATTATGATGGTGGGGAAACACTGTATGTTTTTGTTTGAACTTGAAAACGAGGCCTGAATATGGTTACGTTGACACAACTGACAACTATTGCCCTACAGTTGACACACGTGGCTAGATTGTCATTAATGGTGTCTGAAAACGAAGTTTAACATCTGTGCACGAGTTTGAGACTGTCATTATTAATACCGGGTATATCCACCTTGTGCCTGGATGACGGCCTGGACACGACGTCTCATGCTGGTCACCAACCGACTGATACGCCATTGTGGTATTCGTTGCCATTCAAGATGGAGTGCGTCTGTTAATTCCTGTAGGTTCTGCACAGGAGGATCCCTCCTTCTCACCATGTTTCCCAGAATGTCCCAGATATGCTCAATAGGGTTCATGTCAGGGCTCCTTGCTGGCCATGGTAGGGTTTCGATGGCATTCTGGCGGAGGTATTCATGCACAGCTCTAGCACGATGTGGTCGGGCGTTGTCATCCATGAATATAGGGTGGGTTCCAGGTGCATGATTTACAAAATGAGGGAGCACAACTCTATCCAGTATGGAATCTTGATATCTTTGTCCATTTAGTGTTCCAGGTACAGTCAACAGATCCAGCTTACAATCAAATGAGATGCACCCCCATATCATAACGGAACCTCCACCAAATGGAACTTCTTCCATGATGTTACGTTGGTCGTACGCCGTGCGTCTGGACCTCCATACACGAGTTCGACCATCTGTGGCATGAAACAGGAACCGACTTTCATCGGACCAGTGTACCCGTCTCCAGGATCTCATGTTCCAGTGTCTTCTTTCGTTGCACCACCTCAGACGCTCCTCTTTGTGGTGTGCAGTGAGGAGAGGACGTCTGACAGGTCTCCTAGCTTTCATGCCAGCAGCATACAGTCTCCTTTTGACGGTAGACATTGACACTCTATTGCGCGTTTCCCATTGCTGGCTGAGCACTCTGCTGTTGGTGAATGGAGATCTCCTAACAAGGCGTACTAGGGCTCGATCATCACGGGCAGTAGTCTTCTTCGGTCTTCCAGATCTAGGCCTGTCCTTCACCTCGTTAGTTTGCCCATGTTTTGCAATCAAACGACTGATTACAGTATGGTTAATGTTCAGCTGTCTGCCAATCTCTCTGCATGACATACCAGTGGTATGCATGCCTATGATTTGCCATTTCACACGATCACTTAACCTTCGTCTTGCCATAGCGGTTCACAATCAAGAGCTAATTCTCTCTGTACAAATAAACCACGGTCATGAACACAAAATTCCTAATCTTGTCGCCTAAATCTGTATGTAATGTTCTACACCTCAAACTGGACTTTTACATAACTGAACACGTGTGCTGTTTCCCGCCACGCACGGACATCAAGCGGCGTGAAGTCATGCATGCATGTGCATTTCGTACTTGGAATTATGTCAGCTAACGCGGGGACAAAAAGTATGGCAGCCTAGTTGTACCATCATGTTTCTACGTTCTATTGTTTTTGCTGGTGCTTAACTTTTGCACAGGTGTATATATATATATATATATATATATATATATATATATATATATATATATATATACACACTTATGGTACTTTGTGGGACATTGTGTGTTTTGGTACTTTGTGGGATCTTTGCTTTCTCATAGGAATTTTGGCTTAAAATTCAGATTTAAGGTAGTTCTGATATCCGTAATAATAAATATAAAAAGAAGTATTGATTATACTTACGTTTGTATAAAACCTTGTGGGTCACCGATTTTATGACTTTGTGGGATACTGACGCAAATGACCCACAAGGCACCCAAAGTAATATACAGTATATGACTTTGTGGGACACTACATAAAATGACCCATAAAGCACCGGGATGATCTGTTAATATAATACATGTAATATATGTTAGCAGCAGCAGTAGCTGCCACTGCTGCTGCTGCTGTCACGGTTGATGATGACTGCCACCGTTGGTGCTGCCGACGCCGACCTTGCCAACAAGACACCCCACTGACATTGCCAAGCCTGGTGCAGCCATTGATAACAATCTCAATTAAGCTAGCAAATAAAAAAAGTAATTGAAAGGTAAAAAAAAAAAAAATTGATCTAATGCCTATAATGACGAATGTCATAAGTTAACTCGGGGTGTTGGAATTTGCAGACAGCTCAGAAAACGCGTGAATTATGTTATTGCGGTAACATAATGAATACAATAGCAGAGAAAGACAAATCAACATCATTACATTTCACTTTTCGCATTCAAATATTGTATACCTTACCCATGGCAGAGTCCATTCAGTTGTTACAAAATTATACCTTAAGATAGAATCATAGAAAAGATAGCTATAAAACGTAATTAATATTCAAAAGGATACTGACAGCAATAAACTTATCTGAAACCATTCCAAGTAAAAGATGTGTTTAAGAAAGAAAAATTATAAAATGCATAAAAGAAAGTGTGAATATATTTCTGTGAAATGCTTTATGAAGAATAATCATGGAAAAGAAAATAGATAGTCATATTATGTATTACTAGTCAATACGTTGTCATAACATATATGTGAACAAACCATAAACAATCGTGGACACTATCGAGGCTATAACATCGAGCGACCAATTAACCAACTTATACTAGTTGCAAGTTGCAACTAAAATGTAAATGAAATAAGCCATACTAAAAATAAAAATAGGTTAATCGCCTAGTATACTAGAATATCATCATCATCATCAGTATCATCATCATCGTCATCGGCAGAAGCAGCAGAAGCAGTAAGTGATAGGAAGCTCAATTAAGATAGCAAATGAAAAATAATTTGAAAGATAAAAATAAATACATTACCTAATATCTATTGTGAAGAATGTTTTACAAGTTAACTCAGGATGTTGACACTTGTTGAAAGCACAGAAAACATAATGAGCTATATCATTGCTGTATCATAATGAATACAATATCAGACAAAGACATATCAACATCATTACATTTCAGTTTTAACATTCAGATCTTTTGTACCTCAGACGCTGTCAGAGTCCACCCAGCTGTCATTAAATGCATGCCTTGAGATAGGAAAGATAACTATGGATCGAAATTAATATTCAGAAGAATACTGGCAGCAACAAACACAAGCAGGACCCATTCCGTAATTAAAATATGTATATAAATAATGCATAAAGGAAACAGCAATATGAATATGTCATTGTAATGCTTTATGAAGAATGATCATGGAAAAGAAAACAGCCATATTATATACATGTAGTTGGTAGCGTTAAAACAGGTGGGGCTTCTGTAGTGCAGATTACATGCATTGACATATATAACAACAAGTGCAATCAAATAAAGAGGTAAATATGATTAGAAACATAATATGAAAAAAATTTAAATGATTTCAAAATCATAAAAAATAATATTTAATGTTTAAAAGCAATTTATTTTTATAATAACACTAGTTCTCTATTGATTGAATACTATCTGTTGTGATGAGTTGAAAACCTTGTATGCTAGATCAAAATCTACTCGGTATCCTTGATCTGTAATCGTTTGATGGGCTTATATCTTCCAGCCATGTATGAAGCACTACTCCTAGCTAAATAAATAGAAGAACTTGCTGATTTTTAAAGTCAAGCTACTGAATAATAAATAATGTTCTATTCTCTAGGCATTGATACTGTTTGTTGTCGGAAACAGTTGGATAGTAGGCTAGTCCAGTAGGCAGGCTAGTAGGGTGTGCCGGTTACTAGGATATTAGGCTAGGCCAGTAGGCGGGCTAGTAGGCTAGGCAAGTCGGCATGCTACTAGGTTAGGTCAGTAGGCAGGCTAGTAGAATAAACTAGCAGTCTGGACTAGAAGTCTAGGCTAGTAGATTAGGGTAGAAGTTTAGGCTAGTGCACTAGGCTAGAAGACTATGCTAGTAGCCTAGATAGATTATGTTAGTAGGCTAGTAGACTTGGCAAGACATCTAGACAGGAAATATAGGCTAGTTGGCTAGTATACGAGGGTAGAAGTGCGTGGTAGAAGGCTAGGCTATGAGGCTAGTAGACTAGGTAGACGTTGCTAGAAATCTAGGCTAGAAGTCTCGGGTAGTAGACTATGCTGGAAGTCTAGTCCAGCAATCTAGGCTAAAAGTCTAGATTACTAGGCTTGGAGACTAGGCTAGGAAAATAGGCTAAACGGCTAGGCTATTAGGCTAGTAGACTATCTTAGAAGTCTAGGCTAGAAGTTTCAGCTAGGAAGCTAGTAGACTTGGTAACAATTCTAGTCTAGAAGTCTAGGCTAGTAGGCTGATAGACCAGGCAGTAAGCATAGGCTAATGGGCTTGTAAAAGAGGCTAGAAAACCAGGCTAGAAGTCTTGGCAAGTACATTAGGTTGGACGTCTATGCTCGAAGTCTAGACTAAAAGTCTAGGCCATTAGGCCAGTAGACTATTCTAGAAATCTACACTCGGCTATGATAGACAGCAGCAGACATCTCCCAGCAATTTATAGCAAGGTCAATTAAGATAGCAAATACGAAGGAATCTGAAAGATTAAAAAAATAGGTACATTACTTAATATCTATGATGAAGAATGTCATAAGCTAATTCAGAATGTTTACACTAACTAAGTCTTGTTGACAAGACAGAACATATAAATGAGTTTGAACCTTAACACCTGCTAGAGTCCATCCAGTTATTTTGAAAGTTATACCTTGAGATAGGGAAGATAGCTATAAAAGGAAACTAATATTCAAAAGGATACTGGCAGCAATAAACCTATCTGAAACCATTCCAAGTACTTGAAAAAGATGTGTTTATGAAAGAAATGTTATATAATGCATACAAGAAACAATGTGAATATATTTCAGTCTAATGCTTTATGAAAAATAATCATGGAAAAGAAAATAGATTGTTATATTATGTATTACTATTCAATACGTTGTCATATATTATATGTAATAAAAACATAAGCAAGTGTGACACACTATGGTTTTGACTGTTCAATCAACTGAGTTATAGTCTAGAACCATAAGTTAGTAGGCTAGAAGACTTGGCTAGAAATGTAACATAGAAGTCTAGTTAGGTAGGCTACTAGACAATGCTAGAAGTGTAAGATGGTAGGCAGGAAGACTAGGCTAGAAGTCTATCCCAGCAATCGGCTAGTAGGATAGTAGAGTAGGATAGTCGACTAGGCTAGAAGACTAGACCACAGGTTTTAGCCTAGTCAGCTAGCAGACTACACAAGCAGTCTAGGCACGTAGATTGGGCTAGAAGTGTAGACTAGTAATCTAGGAGACTAGCAGTGGCAGGACCCCAGCTGGTGGGATTAATATGATAGTAGACTAGGCTAAAATCTAGAAACATAAGTTAGTAGGCTTGGCTAGAAATCCAGCATAGAACTCTAGTTAGGCAGGCTACCAGACAATGCTAGAAGTGTAAGATGGTAGGCTGGCAGAGTAGGCCAGAAGTCTATCCTAGAAATCGGCTAGTAGGATAGCAGAGTAGGATAGTAGACTAGGCTAGAAGTATAAACTATAGGTGTTAGCCTAGTGAGCTAGTAGACTATGCTATACGTCTAGTGGGTGGGGTGGTGGGGGGGGGGAGTCAAATACACATGCTCACATACACCCTGTGTAGTCTAGGCTAGACATGCGGGTTGGTAGGCTAATAGACTAGGTTAGAAAAGAAGCTACTAAACTAGGCTAGATGTTTAGACAAGTAGGCTAGTAGACTAAGCAAGAATTCCAGGTTAGTAGTATAGGCTAGTAGAATAGGCTAGAAGTCTAGGCTAGTATGGCTAGATGACTAGACTATGATTAAGCTAATATACTATGAAGTCTAGAGTGTAAACTAGGATAGAAGTCTAAATCAGTAGACAAGGCTAGGACAAAAGCAATAGATGGTGGACACTCAGTCAATGGCATACACCTCAACTTCAAGAAAGCTTTCGACACAGTTCTATATAGGAGGCGCATGGGCAAGACGCAGTCCTATTATATATGCAATCCGATTCATGGATGTGTCAGAGCATGTCTTGCCAAGCAAAAGCAGTAGGTGCCCATTGGTGGAAAAGAATCAAGTTGGATGGTAGTAACGAGTGGGATTCCTCAGGGAAGTGTATTGGGACCTCTGCTTTTTGTGATCTATATAAATGACTTGTCAAGCCGTGTAAGTCTAGACCTTTTTATCTTTTTTCAGATGACACACACTTTTTTTATAACAATCCTTGAAGAGGAAGACCATGCATCCTTACAGGCAGATTTGAATGAACTAGTCGAATGGTCAAATACACGGCTACTTCGCTTTCATCCTGACAAGTACGCCAATATGAGTATTGTGCGGATAAGATTATAATTATTATATTATTGCTGATGATAAAACCCATGGAATTAAGAGGTCTCAGCAGAAGAAGGGCATAGGGGTGAAAACAGATGGGCTAAAGGTCAATAACGCAACTAGTATGTTCGCAATTATGTGATTATGTGAACGTAAACCAGATTACATTTAGCCCACTGCATAAAGCAATGGTAAGCTTAGCCACCTTGATTATGGAGTTCATAAGCCAACAAACAGCTGGCAGATACTAAATTCTATACTAAACTAGAAACCAATCCAACCATAACGTGTACTGAACTTGTCCGCAGAAGACTGAACCAACTGGTCAGGGATGAGGAGATTGACTCCTCCACCGCCTACAGACTGATCCCAGACAAACCCCCCCCCCCCCCCCGCCAGTTTCTATTTACTACAAAAAATTCACAAGGCCAAAAAAGATGGCCTAACCCCAGATAGACCAATTATCAGTGGCATCGGCTGCCCTACGGAACTCATCAGTAGTTTCGTAGATGAACACATTAAGGTTCACGTTGGACACCACAGACTTCATCAACAAAGTAGAGTCCTTTGGCAAACTTAAGGCTAATTCGCTACTAGTCACCATGGATGTCACATCCTTATACACAAACATCCTAAACAGAGAAGGCATCAGAGTGGTAGCCATGTTTGCTAAAACATGGTATGCCAGGCACACTCTCAATCAGGAGCCTCTGTAACCTCCTGAAACTCGTTTTGGAATGCAACAGTTTTGAAATCAACGGAGAACATTGTCTCCAAGTGGGCGGTACCGCAATGGGAAGCAAAGCAGCATGCACATCTGCATGCATCTTCATGAGCATTCTAGAGGATAAGCTGCTACAGAATGCACCATACTCCCCAGCACTGTACGTCAGATACATAGACATCTTTATGATCTGGGAGCACAGGCACGAAGCTCAACAAGAGTTTGTCACTCACATGAATGCACCCCAACACAGCATTAAACTCACCATGGAATAAGCATCATATGCCAAGTCTCCTTTTTGGACACCATGATCCAAAACTCGCAAACGAATTCCATCATATTCGACCTCTATATACCAAGCCCACGGTCACACATGGGTAGCTACACTACGAGTCTGCCCACCCGGCCTCTTGTAAAGAGCCAGCCCATATGGCCAATTCCTTAGGCTTAGAAGGATCTGCTCCACCCTTCAAGATTTTGATAGAAACAGCCTGACCATACACTCACACTACATAGTCCGGGGCTATCCTGCCAAGATACTACAAAAGGCCAGATAGACAGCCCGGTCCAAGGACCGCCAGTCACTCCTCAAACCCACCCCAATGGACCCATCCACCAAAAAGCCCTACAGATAAATCTTTGTCTGTGAATTCAACCACACAGATATGATGCTGAAGGACACAATCACCAAATTCTGGCCCATCCTACAGGGAAAAGAACATTGCAGGCTAGGTTTCCCAGAAAAACCCCTATCGCTTTCAAAAACAAAACAATAAAAGATATGATCGTCAGGGACAAACTCCCTCCCCTGGACCCACCGGCCCAAGAATACCACAACCCGTTAATCCCCTGGCCAACCTAGAACTGTAATATCTGCAATAATATGGACAAATCCAGATTCTTTAAAACCAACACACTGGCCTCTCCTACAGAGCCTAAATTATAGGCAACTGTCAATCACGCAATATAGTCTATCCCCTAAACTGCAGAGTCTGTGGCAAACAATGAGTAGGAGAAACCCTCTGGCCCTTTAAAATCAGGATCCAAGAACACAAGCGCTCTAGGTTAGCATTCTAAACTAGTAGACTAGGATATATCATAGGCTAGTATGCTAAGTCTCGGTTAGAAATCTATGTTAGTGGGCTAGTAGATTTGGCTCGAATTCCAGACTAACTAGAGCTCTAGGCTCGTAGGCTGGTATAAGTCTAGGTCAGTAGACTAATAGACAAGGTTAGATGTCTAGCCTAGTAGACTCGGTCATAAAACTAGCATAGTACACTAGGCTCTAGGAGTCTAGTTTAGTAGGTTAGTAGAATTGATCTAGGCTAGATGCTTAGGCTAGTAGACTATGGGAGAAGTCCAGATTTCGTGCCTACAGGATTAGGATAATAGGCTAGTAGACTAGGCTAGAAGTATATGCTAGAACTCAAGGTTTGTGCGCTAGTAGACTCCGTTAGAATTCTAGACTAGTAGACTGGTAGAAGTCAAGTGTAATAGGCTAGACGTCTAGGCCAGGAGAGTATGGTAGAAGTATGGCCGAGGAGTAAAGGATAACAGACTGGCTAGAGGTCTACACTAGTAGATGAAGCCAGAAGTCAAGGCTAGTAGTATAGGTTTAAAGTCTAGGCTAGAAGGCTAGTAACCCAGGCTAGTAGACTACCTGGGTAGAAGTCTATGTTGTAGACTAGAAGTCTAGGTTAGAAGCATAGGAAAGCAGACTAGGCTAGATGTCTAGGCTAGAAGTCTAGGCTAGTGGGCTAGTAGACTAGGTTAGAAGTCTAAACTAGAGGTCGAGGGTGTATATCTAGTCCAGTAGGCAAAGACTATCTTATAAGGCTAGGGTAGTAGTCTAAGTATGTAGGATAGTAGAATAGGCTAAGCCTAGGCTAGTAGATTGCTTGGATAAGACACTGCTGTAGACTAGTCTAAACGTCTAGGCTAGAAGTCTAAACTAGTCTAGAAGTCCAGACTACAATGTTAGTAGGCTAGGCTTAAGGTCTTAAGTAGAAGCATATGCTAGTCGGTTTGGTTAGAGGTCTCAGCTAGAAGTCTAGGTTAGTAGGCTAGAAGTAGACTCGGCTAGAATTATAGGCTACCTAGAATTATAGGCTAGTAGACTGGTAGAAGTCTGGAGGTGTAGGCTCGAAGTCTTCTAGACTAGTGGGCTAGTAGACGATGCTAGAAATTTATGCTAGCAGGCTATCAAGTAGACTATGCTAGAGGTCTAGGCGAGTAAAATAGGCAAAAGGCAATGCCAGTAGACTAGGCTAGAAGGATAGTCTAGTAGGTTAGCATAATAAGATAGAAGTCTAGGCTAGTAGGCTAATAGACTAATCAAGAAGTCGATGTTATATTTATAGGCTAGAATTCTAGGTTAGCATGGCTAGTAAATTTTGCAATAAGTCTAGGCTGTAGACTAGGCTATAAGTATGTGATAGTAGACTCGGCTATACGACTGGGGTAGAAGCATAGGCTACTAGACTAGGCTAGAAGTATAAGCTAGTAGACAATATGTGTAGAAGGCAAGGTTGTAGCCTATACTAAAAGTGCACGCTAGAAGTCTAAACTAATATACTAGGCTAGCACTCTAAACCACTAGACTAGTAAACTAAACTAAATGCTAAGTTAAAAGCATAGGCTAGCAGACTAGGTTACTATGCTAGAAATCTAGGCTACAAGGCGAGGCTAGTTGGCTGTTAGATCTAGTCCAGAATTCTAGGCTAACTAGCACTTTAAATTAGACGGCGAATGTAGTGGGAGAAGACTGTGGAGCAGGTTAGAAATCTAGGCTAGTAGGCTCGTAGACTAAGTTAGAATTCAAAGCTAGTAGACTAGGATCTCAGACTAGGCTATAGGTCTAGGCTAGGAGACTATGTGGACATCTAGGCTAGTAAACAACGCTAATAGACTAGGCTAGTGATCTAGCATATTAATCTAGGTGTCTAAGCTAGCACTCTGAGTATGGTAGAAGACTAGACACGAAGTCTAGGTTAGTAGGCTAGTATACTATGCTAGAACTCTAAGGTTACCGTCCAGAGCAGTGGGCTAGTAGATTCAGCTAGATATCTACGCTAGGAGCCTACCTGTGTAGAGGTCTATGTTCTAAACGAGTCCTTAAGTCTAGGCTAGTATTCTAAACTAGTAGACTAGGCTAGAAGTCTATGCTAGTAGAGTAAGGTAAACATCAAGGACAAAAGGATATGCTAGTAGGCTATGTGATTAGACTATGATCTACGCTAGTAGTAAAATTTATTAGACTAGTAGACTTGGCTAGAGTTTCAAATGTCTAGGCTAGTAGACTATGGTAGACGTCTATGCTATAGTCATAGGGTTGTAGGCTAGTAAAGTAGACTACGTTATAATTCTAGGCTATAACCCTAGATTAGTGGGCTAGTAAATTCAGTTAGTATTCTGGACGAACTAGAACTCTAGGCTTCTTGGCTAGAAGACTGGCAAAGCTTTTAATAGAGATGGCTAGTAGAATGATAGGCTAGTTGGCTAGTAGATTAGACCAGAAATTTTGGCTAGTAGGCCAGTAGCCTAGGTTATAAATCTGAGCAAGCAAAGTAGGCAAGAGGACTAGTCTAGTCTAATAGGCTAGTAGAATATGCTAGAAGCCTAGGCTGATAGGTTATAAATATAGGCTAGCGGACTAGGCTAGAAGTCTATGCTAGCATGGGTAGTAGATTATGCTATAAGTCTAGTATGTAGATTAAGCTAGAAGTCTGTGCTAGTTGGCTAGTAGACTGGGCTGTAAGACAAAGCTAGAAGTATAGGCTAATGGACTAGGCTCGGAGTCTAGGTTATAAGTCTAGGTTAGTAGGCTAGTAGACATGGCTAGAATTCGAAGCTAGGCTAGAAGGATAATGGACTGGTTATTAGATGATGTTAGATATCTAGGCTAGTAGGCAAGACTAGTGACTTAGTAGATTCAGCCAGATGTCTAGGATAGAAATCTAACTTGTAGATTAGGGTAGAAGTCTAGACTGGAAGTATATGTTAGTGGGCTACTAGGTTAGAACCCCAGGGTAGCAGTCCAGACTAGTGTGCTACTAGACTCAGCTAAATGTCTAGGATTAAAATTTAGGCAAGTAGGCTAGTATAGAACACTAGAACTCTAGGCTTGTAGACTAGGCTAGACGTCGTGGATAGATGGCTAAGCTGGAAGTCTAGAATGGCGTGGCTAGTCGACTTGGATAGCTGTTTGGGCTAGTAGACTACCTGTGCAGAAAGCTATGTTGCGAACTAGACTATGTCTAGGCTTGAATTCTAAACTAGCTGACTAGGCTAGTAGAATAGGTTAAACATCTAAGATAGAAGCATATGCTATCAGGCTAGCCGACTAGGCTAGTATTCAAATTTATTGGGCTGGTATATTTGTCTACACTTCTAGAACTCTAGGGGCGTGGGATAATAGGCTGGTAGAAGTCTAGGAGCACAGATTAGATGTCTAGGTTAGTATACTAGGTTAAAGGCTTAAAGGTTTAGGCAAATAGAGTAGTTTAGTCTAGTAGAGAAGGCTAGCACTCTAGGCTAGTGGGCTAGTAGAGTAGGCCAGAAATCTTGGTTAGTAGGCCAGTAGCCTACGTTAAAAATATTAAACTAGGCTAGCAGGCTACAAGACTAGGCTAGTATGCTAGTATACTAGGCTAGAATAGAAGTTTGTAAGCTATGCTAGAAGTCTTGGATAGAAGGATAGAAGAATAGGCGAGAAGCATATGATAATCGCTTATAATGCTAGAAATCTAAGCCAGTATGGCCATGGGACTAGGCTAAAAGTCTAGGCTTGTAGACTATCTGGGCAGAGGACAATGCTGTAAGCTAAACATTCTAGGGTAGATGTCTAAACTAGTAGACTAGTCTAGAAGTGTAGGCTACTAGGCTAGTAAACTATGTAAATGCCTCGGCTTGAAGCATATACTAGTAGGAATGGCTAAGTCTGAACTAGAACTTCGTAGAGAAGTCTAGATTAGTAGGCTAGTAGACTAGGATAGAAGACTATGCTAATATACTAGGCTAGAAGTCTAGGATAGCAGGCTAGTAGACTAGGCTAGAAGTCAAGGCTAGATGCCTAGGCTAAAAAAATATTCTATACATCTAGGATAGTAGTCTATGTAGTAGACAAGATAGGTCTAGGCTAGCAAGGCCAGTATATTCAGCTAGAATTCTAGGCTATAAACTACACTATTTGTCTAGGCTTGTATTCTAATAGTGTGATATATGTAATTATGTATAGGGTAGAAGCATAGGCTGGCAGACTAGGCTAGAAGTATATGCTAGTAGAAAACCTGGGTAGAAGTCAAGGCTGTAGCATATGCTAAAAGTCAAAGCTAGAGATCTAAACTAGTAAACTATGCTTGAAGCCTAGGCTACTAGGCTAGTAGCCTAGGCCAATACACAAGACTATTGTTAGATGACTAGGATAAAAATCTAAGCTAGTAGAGTAGGGTAGAAATCTAGACTGGCGGTCTGGGTTAGTAGGCTAGTATACTAGGCTAGAACTCTAGGGTAGAAGTCAAAAGTACAGTGCTAGTAGTGTCAGTTAAAAGTTTAGGCTAGAAGGCTAGGCTAGTAGATTAGTTTTGAAGGCTAGCCTAGAAGTCTAGCCTGGTAAGAGTAGACTAGTTTAGAGGTCTAGGCCAGAGGGTTAGGCTAGGTTGGAAGTCTATGCTAATGTGGCTAGTAGATTATAATAGTTGTCTAGGCTAGTAGACAACCTGTATACAAGTCTACTGTGTAGACTCGTCTAGACGTCTAGGCGAGAATTAAAAAATTAGTAGACTAGGAAGCCTAGGCTATTAGAATAGGGTAAATATCTAGGATATAAGCATATGCTCGTAGGCTACCCAACAAAGCGAAAAGTCAAGTATGTTGCTAATGTTAATAGACCTGGCTATATGTCTAGGCTAGAAGTATAGTCTGGTAGACTAGGCTAGAAGTATAGGCTAGTAGACAATCTGAGTAGAAGTAAAGGTGGTAAATTATGCTATATGTTAAGTCAAAAGTAGTAAGCTATGCTAGAAGTATAGGCTACTAGGATAGGAGCCTAGAGAAACGGCTAGAAGCATAGGCTAGTAGGATAGGAGACTATGCTAGAACTATAGATTTGATGTCTAGATTAGTAGGCTAGCAGACTTGGCTAGAATTCTAGGCTAACTAGAACTCCATGCTAGTGGGTTAATTGATTGGCAGAAGCCTAGTAGAGCATGCCATATCTCTAAGCTAAAAGGCTAGTAGACTATGTTAGAAATCCAGTCTAGTAGACTAGGCTATCAGACTAGACTAGAGGTCTCAGTTAGGAGACTATATTTGAAATGTAGGCTAGACGACTAGGCTAATAAACTAGCCAAGACGGCTAGTAGAATATGCTAGAACTCTAGGCTAGTAGGCTAGCATACTAGGATAGAAATCTAAGCTAGTAGCGTAGGCTAGAAGTATAGACTAGAAGCATAAGCTAGAACTTTTAGACTAGGAGATATGCCTAGTCTAATAGACTCCCTGGGTAGAAGTATATGCTGTAGACTATTCTAGAAACCTAGGCTCGAACTCTAAACCAGTAGTCCATGTTAGACATATATGGAAGTAGGCTACAGTAAATGCTTTAGAAGTGTAGACTAGAAGGCGATGTTAGTGGTCTAGTAGATTTGGCTAACCAGAACTCTAGGCTCGTCAGGGTAAAAGACATGTAGAAATCTCGTAGAGAAGGCTAGCAGTCTGTGTTAGTAGGTTAGTCGACTAGGTTAGAGGTCTAGGCTAGTAGAATAGGTTAGAAGAATAGGCTAGTAGACTAGGCTAGAAGTTTAGGCTAGTAGTCTGCGAGTCTAGTACGCCAGCAGACTAGGCCAGACGTATATGCTAGAGGTTCAGGCTAGTAGACGATGGGAAAAGTCTAGACTATGTGGGTAGGCTAGTATATTAATCTAGAAGTGTAGGTGAAAACTCTTGGCTAGTGGGCTAGTAGACTCATCCAGGCAAACTAGATCTCTAGGCTATGAGGCTAGTGGATTGGTAGAAGTCTAGTAGAGAATGCTAGGAGTGTAGGTTAGAAATTTGGACTAGTAGACTAGGAACGAACACCAGGTTAGTCGACTAGGCTAGAAGTCTAGGCCAGGAGGCTAGTAGAATAGGCTAGTAGGCTAGTACACTAGACGTCTGGGCTAGTAGACCAGGTAGAGTCTTGGCTAGATGGCACCGCTAGAAGATTAGACTAGAAGCCAAGTCTAGTTGAATATGTTTGAGGTCTAGGCTAGAAGTCTAGCCTAGTATGTCTCGTAAACTAGGCTAGTAGACTACCTGGGCAGAAGTCTATGTTGTAGGCTAGGATAGAATTCTAGGCTAAAATTATAGGCTAGTCGGCTTGTTGACTAGGCTAGAAATCTGAGCTAGTAGACTAGGAAAGTACACTATGCTAGTAGACTATGCTGGAATGCCAGGCTGGTAGAATAAGAGACATCTAGGCTAGTAGACTATCTGCGTAGAAGTCATGGCTGTAGACTAGTATACAAGTCCAGTTTAGAAGTTTAAACTACAAAACTAGGCTAGAAGTCTGGCTACTAGGCTAGTAGATATTTGCTAGATTTGTCTCAATTAGCAGGTTAGTGGACTAGTCTAGCAGTCTAGGCTAATAGAGTAGGGTAGAAGTTTGTGTTGGAAGTCTAGCCTAGTAGTCTATGCTAGAAGGCAAGCCTAGTAGACTATGTTGGAAGTTCAGGCTGGAAGCATAGCTTAGTATGGCTAGTAAACAAGGCTAGAAGGCTGACTGTATAATACTAGGTTGTATATAATTAGGCTAGACGCTGAGGATAGTAGGCTAGTAGACTAGGCGAGAGGGCTAGGCTAGAAATCTAAGCTATTGGGCTAGTAGTTTGTAGGTCTAGGGGTGTAAAGCAAGGCTAGTAGATTAGCTTATAAGGTTAGGTAAGTAATCTAGATATAGAGGTTTAGACTAGCATGCTAGTAGACTGGGCTAGAAGTCTAGGCTAGTAGGATAGTAGAATGGGTGAGAAGTGTAGTCTAGTAGTGTAGGCTAGAAGTCTAGTCTAGCATGGCTAGTAGACTAGGCAAAAAGGCTTGGCTAGTAGACTACATGGGTAGAAGACAAGGTTGTAGACCAGCCTAAACGTCAAGGGTATAAGTTCAAAATAGAAGTCTAGGCTACTAGGCTAGTAGACTAGGTCAAAGGTCTATGCTAGAAGCATATGCTAGTAGGCTAGGATAGAAGTCTTGGCTAGAAGTTCAGGTTAATATGCCAGTAGATTTGGATACGATTCTAAGCTAACTAGACCTCTAGGTTAGTAGGATAGCATACAGCTAGAAGCCTTGCAGAGCATGATAGACGTCTCGGTTAGTGGTCTAGTAGACTAGGCTAGAAAACGCTAGTAGGCTAAGTAGACTGGGCTCGAGCTCGAGACCAGTAGAGTAGGCTAGAAGACTATTTTAGCAGATTACGATAAAAGTCTAGGCCAGTCGAATAGGCTAGAACTCTAGGATAGTAGACAACCTGGGTAGAAGTCAAGGCTGCAGACTAGGTTAAATGGCTAGGTTAACGAGTCTAAACTAAGAGACTACATGTGGTTTAGAAGTCTAGACTACTACACCAGTAGACTGTACGACTATGCTAGTAGACTACGGCAAAAGGCTAGACTACAATCTAGAAGTTTAGGCAAGTAGGCTAGTATACTCAGCTAGAAATGTATGCTAGTAGACTAGAGCAGAAGGCCATGCTAATAGGCTAGTAGAATAGGCTAAACGTCTATGCTCGCAGACCAACAGACTAGGCTCGAAGACAAGGCTAGATATCTAGTCCAGTAGAGTAGGCTAAAGGTCTAAGCTAACATGGCTAGTAGATTAGTCTATAACTCTCGTCTCTAGACTAGGATATTAGTCTATGCTAGTAGCCTGGGCGATATGTATTGGCTAGATGCAGGTTGACTAGGCTAGAAGTACATGCTAGTATAAAACCTGGCTAAACGTCAAGACTATAGGTTATGCTAATTTCATCGGATAAAAATCTAAACTAGGAGACTATGCTAGAAATCTAGGCTACGCTAAATGGCTAGTCTATGCTAGTAGATTAGGGTAGATATCTAGGATAGAAGTCTAGACTAATAGACAATGCTAGAATAAAAGCCGAGTAGTCTAGCTGGTATGGCTAGTAGACAAGGCTAGAAGGATACCTGTGTGGAAGTCTATGCTGTAGATTAGGCAATAAGCGTAGGCTAGTAGACTAGGTTAGAGGTTTAGGCTAGATGTATAGGGTGTAAATCTAAGCTAGCAGACTACCTACCGTAGACATCTAGGCAGGTAAACTAGACTAGAAGTTTAGACTAATAGATTAGAATAGTAGTCTAATCTATTAGACTACCTTGGTAGAAGACAATGCTTATACTAGGTTAAACATCTAGACTAGACTAGAAAAGTAAACTAGATGTTTACGCTACTAGACTAGGCTAAAATTCTATGCTAGACGCGCATGCTAGTAAGCTGGGCTAGATGTCTCAGCCAGATGTCTAGTTTAATAGACTGGTACTCGGCTAGAATGCTAGACTAACTAGAACTTGTGGGCTAGTAGACTGGTAGAAGACTAGTAGAGTAGGCTAGAAGTCTAGGTTAGTGGTCTAGTAGACTAGGCTACACATCTATGTGTGCAAACATTAGACTAGGATAGACGGCTAGGCTAGTAGACTAGAATAGAAAACTATGGTAGTAGACTAGGCTAGAAGTGTAGGCCAGTAGAATATGACAGATGTCTAGGCGAGTAGGCTAGTAGAGTAAGCAAGAGGTCTAGGCTAGAAGTCTAGGCCAGTAGACAATGTGGTTAGAAGTCACGGCTGTAGGCTAGGCTAAAAGTCTAGGTTAGAAGTTTAAACTATAGACTATGCTAGAGGTCTAAGCTACTAGACTACGGTAAAAGGGTAGTCTAGGCTAGTAGATTAGGGTAAATGTCTGGGATAGAAGTCTAGCCTAGTAGACTATGCTA
>CM067366.1:85421463-85538963 GCA_034401795.1 Chaetoderma sp. LZ-2023a
GCATGACACGTGTGTTAGGCTTGTAGACTATCTGGGCAGAGGACAATGCTGTAAGCTAAACATTCTAGGGTAGATGTCTAAACTAGTAGACTAGTCTAGAAGTGTAGGCTACTAGGCTAGTAAACTATGTAAATGCCTCGGCTTGAAGCATATACTAGTAGGAATGGCTAAGTCTGAACTAGAACTTCGTAGAGAAGTCTAGATTAGTAGGCTAGTAGACTAGGATAGAAGACTATGCTAATATACTAGGCTAGAAGTCTAGGATAGCAGGCTAGTAGACTAGGCTAGAAGTCAAGGCTAGATGCCTAGGCTAAAAAAAATATTCTATACATCTAGGATAGTAGTCTATGTAGTAGACAAGATAGGTCTAGGCTAGCAAGGCCAGTATATTCAGCTAGAATTCTAGGCTATAAACTACACTATTTGTCTAGGCTTGTATTCTAATAGTGTGATATATGTAATTATGTATAGGGTAGAAGCATAGGCTGGCAGACTAGGCTAGAAGTATATGCTAGTAGAAAACCTGGGTAGAAGTCAAGGCTGTAGCATATGCTAAAAGTCAAAGCTAGAGATCTAAACTAGTAAACTATGCTTGAAGCCTAGGCTACTAGGCTAGTAGCCTAGGCCAATACACAAGACTATTGTTAGATGACTAGGATAAAAATCTAAGCTAGTAGAGTAGGGTAGAAATCTAGACTGGCGGTCTGGGTTAGTAGGCTAGTATACTAGGCTAGAACTCTAGGGTAGAAGTCAAAAGTACAGTGCTAGTAGTGTCAGTTAAAAGTTTAGGCTAGAAGGCTAGGCTAGTAGATTAGTTTTGAAGGCTAGCCTAGAAGTCTAGCCTGGTAAGAGTAGACTAGTTTAGAGGTCTAGGCCAGAGGGTTAGGCTAGGTTGGAAGTCTATGCTAATGTGGCTAGTAGATTATAATAGTTGTCTAGGCTAGTAGACAACCTGTATACAAGTCTACTGTGTAGACTCGTCTAGACGTCTAGGCGAGAATTAAAAAATTAGTAGACTAGGAAGCCTAGGCTATTAGAATAGGGTAAATATCTAGGATATAAGCATATGCTCGTAGGCTACCCAACAAAGCGAAAAGTCAAGTATGTTGCTAATGTTAATAGACCTGGCTATATGTCTAGGCTAGAAGTATAGTCTGGTAGACTAGGCTAGAAGTATAGGCTAGTAGACAATCTGAGTAGAAGTAAAGGTGGTAAATTATGCTATATGTTAAGTCAAAAGTAGTAAGCTATGCTAGAAGTATAGGCTACTAGGATAGGAGCCTAGAGAAACGGCTAGAAGCATAGGCTAGTAGGATAGGAGACTATGCTAGAACTATAGATTTGATGTCTAGATTAGTAGGCTAGCAGACTTGGCTAGAATTCTAGGCTAACTAGAACTCCATGCTAGTGGGTTAATTGATTGGTAGAAGCCTAGTAGAGCATGCCATATCTCTAAGCTAAAAGGCTAGTAGACTATGTTAGAAATCCAGTCTAGTAGACTAGGCTATCAGACTAGACTAGAGGTCTCAGTTAGGAGACTATATTTGAAATGTAGGCTAGACGACTAGGCTAATAAACTAGCCAAGACGGCTAGTAGAATATGCTAGAACTCTAGGCTAGTAGGCTAGCATACTAGGATAGAAATCTAAGCTAGTAGCGTAGGCTAGAAGTATAGACTAGAAGCATAAGCTAGAACTTTTAGACTAGGAGATATGCCTAGTCTAATAGACTCCCTGGGTAGAAGTATATGCTGTAGACTATTCTAGAAACCTAGGCTCGAACTCTAAACCAGTAGTCCATGTTAGACATATATGGAAGTAGGCTACAGTAAATGCTTTAGAAGTGTAGACTAGAAGGCGATGTTAGTGGTCTAGTAGATTTGGCTAACCAGAACTCTAGGCTCGTCAGGGTAAAAGACATGTAGAAATCTCGTAGAGAAGGCTAGCAGTCTGTGTTAGTAGGTTAGTCGACTAGGTTAGAGGTCTAGGCTAGTAGAATAGGTTAGAAGAATAGGCTAGTAGACTAGGCTAGAAGTTTAGGCTAGTAGTCTGCGAGTCTAGTACGCCAGCAGACTAGGCCAGACGTATATGCTAGAGGTTCAGGCTAGTAGACGATGGGAAAAGTCTAGACTATGTGGGTAGGCTAGTATATTAATCTAGAAGTGTAGGTGAAAACTCTTGGCTAGTGGGCTAGTAGACTCATCCAGGCAAACTAGATCTCTAGGCTATGAGGCTAGTGGATTGGTAGAAGTCTAGTAGAGAATGCTAGGAGTGTAGGTTAGAAATTTGGACTAGTAGACTAGGAACGAACACCAGGTTAGTCGACTAGGCTAGAAGTCTAGGCCAGGAGGCTAGTAGAATAGGCTAGTAGGCTAGTACACTAGACGTCTGGGCTAGTAGACCAGGTAGAGTCTTGGCTAGATGGCACCGCTAGAAGATTAGACTAGAAGCCAAGTCTAGTTGAATATGTTTGAGGTCTAGGCTAGAAGTCTAGCCTAGTATGTCTCGTAAACTAGGCTAGTAGACTACCTGGGCAGAAGTCTATGTTGTAGGCTAGGATAGAATTCTAGGCTAAAATTATAGGCTAGTCGGCTTGTTGACTAGGCTAGAAATCTGAGCTAGTAGACTAGGAAAGTACACTATGCTAGTAGACTATGCTGGAATGCCAGGCTGGTAGAATAAGAGACATCTAGGCTAGTAGACTATCTGCGTAGAAGTCATGGCTGTAGACTAGTATACAAGTCCAGTTTAGAAGTTTAAACTACAAAACTAGGCTAGAAGTCTGGCTACTAGGCTAGTAGATATTTGCTAGATTTGTCTCAATTAGCAGGTTAGTGGACTAGTCTAGCAGTCTAGGCTAATAGAGTAGGGTAGAAGTTTGTGTTGGAAGTCTAGCCTAGTAGTCTATGCTAGAAGGCAAGCCTAGTAGACTATGTTGGAAGTTCAGGCTGGAAGCATAGCTTAGTATGGCTAGTAAACAAGGCTAGAAGGCTGACTGTATAATACTAGGTTGTATATAATTAGGCTAGACGCTGAGGATAGTAGGCTAGTAGACTAGGCGAGAGGGCTAGGCTAGAAATCTAAGCTATTGGGCTAGTAGTTTGTAGGTCTAGGGGTGTAAAGCAAGGCTAGTAGATTAGCTTATAAGGTTAGGTAAGTAATCTAGATATAGAGGTTTAGACTAGCATGCTAGTAGACTGGGCTAGAAGTCTAGGCTAGTAGGATAGTAGAATGGGTGAGAAGTGTAGTCTAGTAGTGTAGGCTAGAAGTCTAGTCTAGCATGGCTAGTAGACTAGGCAAAAAGGCTTGGCTAGTAGACTACATGGGTAGAAGACAAGGTTGTAGACCAGCCTAAACGTCAAGGGTATAAGTTCAAAATAGAAGTCTAGGCTACTAGGCTAGTAGACTAGGTCAAAGGTCTATGCTAGAAGCATATGCTAGTAGGCTAGGATAGAAGTCTTGGCTAGAAGTTCAGGTTAATATGCCAGTAGATTTGGATACGATTCTAAGCTAACTAGACCTCTAGGTTAGTAGGATAGCATACAGCTAGAAGCCTTGCAGAGCATGATAGACGTCTCGGTTAGTGGTCTAGTAGACTAGGCTAGAAAACGCTAGTAGGCTAAGTAGACTGGGCTCGAGCTCGAGACCAGTAGAGTAGGCTAGAAGACTATTTTAGCAGATTACGATAAAAGTCTAGGCCAGTCGAATAGGCTAGAACTCTAGGATAGTAGACAACCTGGGTAGAAGTCAAGGCTGCAGACTAGGTTAAATGGCTAGGTTAACGAGTCTAAACTAAGAGACTACATGTGGTTTAGAAGTCTAGACTACTACACCAGTAGACTGTACGACTATGCTAGTAGACTACGGCAAAAGGCTAGACTACAATCTAGAAGTTTAGGCAAGTAGGCTAGTATACTCAGCTAGAAATGTATGCTAGTAGACTAGAGCAGAAGGCCATGCTAATAGGCTAGTAGAATAGGCTAAACGTCTATGCTCGCAGACCAACAGACTAGGCTCGAAGACAAGGCTAGATATCTAGTCCAGTAGAGTAGGCTAAAGGTCTAAGCTAACATGGCTAGTAGATTAGTCTATAACTCTCGTCTCTAGACTAGGATATTAGTCTATGCTAGTAGCCTGGGCGATATGTATTGGCTAGATGCAGGTTGACTAGGCTAGAAGTACATGCTAGTATAAAACCTGGCTAAACGTCAAGACTATAGGTTATGCTAATTTCATCGGATAAAAATCTAAACTAGGAGACTATGCTAGAAATCTAGGCTACGCTAAATGGCTAGTCTATGCTAGTAGATTAGGGTAGATATCTAGGATAGAAGTCTAGACTAATAGACAATGCTAGAATAAAAGCCGAGTAGTCTAGCTGGTATGGCTAGTAGACAAGGCTAGAAGGATACCTGTGTGGAAGTCTATGCTGTAGATTAGGCAATAAGCGTAGGCTAGTAGACTAGGTTAGAGGTTTAGGCTAGATGTATAGGGTGTAAATCTAAGCTAGCAGACTACCTACCGTAGACATCTAGGCAGGTAAACTAGACTAGAAGTTTAGACTAATAGATTAGAATAGTAGTCTAATCTATTAGACTACCTTGGTAGAAGACAATGCTTATACTAGGTTAAACATCTAGACTAGACTAGAAAAGTAAACTAGATGTTTACGCTACTAGACTAGGCTAAAATTCTATGCTAGACGCGCATGCTAGTAAGCTGGGCTAGATGTCTCAGCCAGATGTCTAGTTTAATAGACTGGTACTCGGCTAGAATGCTAGACTAACTAGAACTTGTGGGCTAGTAGACTGGTAGAAGACTAGTAGAGTAGGCTAGAAGTCTAGGTTAGTGGTCTAGTAGACTAGGCTACACATCTATGTGTGCAAACATTAGACTAGGATAGACGGCTAGGCTAGTAGACTAGAATAGAAAACTATGGTAGTAGACTAGGCTAGAAGTGTAGGCCAGTAGAATATGACAGATGTCTAGGCGAGTAGGCTAGTAGAGTAAGCAAGAGGTCTAGGCTAGAAGTCTAGGCCAGTAGACAATGTGGTTAGAAGTCACGGCTGTAGGCTAGGCTAAAAGTCTAGGTTAGAAGTTTAAACTATAGACTATGCTAGAGGTCTAAGCTACTAGACTACGGTAAAAGGGTAGTCTAGGCTAGTAGATTAGGGTAAATGTCTGGGATAGAAGTCTAGCCTAGTAGACTATGCTAGAATGCTAGCCTAGTAGACTAGGTTAGAATTCTAGGCTAGTATTGGCCAGTAGACTAGGCTAGAGGACTACATGTGTAGAAGTCTGGGTTGCAGATTAGAGATCTAGGCTAGTAGGCTATCAGAGTAGGCTAGGGGGCTAGGCTAGAAGTTTAGACTATTGGACTAGTAGAATAGGCTAGAAGTGCTGTGTGTAAATCTAGGCTAGTAGACTAACTTAGACGCATATGCTAGTAAACTAGACTAGAAGCTTAGACTAGTAGGCTAGTAGACTAGGCTAGTAGGATAGCGGAAGAGGCGAGAAGTGTAGTCTAGTAGTTTTGGCTAGTAGAGACTACATGGCTAGTGATATGGCTTAGACTAGGATAAATGTCTAGTCTTGAAATCTAAGCTAGGTGTCTATGATACAAGGCTAGTAGACAAGGGTAAAGTCTATGCTAGAAGCATATGCTAGTAAGCTGGGATAGATGTCCCAGCTAGAAGTCTAGATTAACAGGCTAGGTGAGTTGGCTAGAATTCTAAATTAACTAGAATTACTAGACTAGTAGAAGTCTAGTAGAGTGGGCTAGAAGTAAGGTTAGTGGTCTAGTAGACCAGGCTAGAAATAAATGCCTGTAGTCCAGTAGAATATGCTATACGCCTAGGCCAGTAGAGTAAACTAGCAGACTATGCTAGTAGACTTGGTTAGAAATCTAGGCTAGTAGGCTAGTAGAATAGGGTTGATGTCTAGGCTAGTAGACTAGGAGAGAAGTCTAGGCTAGAAGTCTCGGCTAGTAGACAGCATGTGCAGAAGTCAAGACTGTAAACTAAGCTAAAGGTCTATGCTAGAAGTTTAAAGAAGTAGACTGTGCAAGAAGTCGAGACTACTAGGCTCTTAGACGATGGTAAAAGGCTAGCCTAGAATCATAGACTAGTAGACCAGGCGATAATGTTAGAAGTCTAGGCCACTAGACTAGTAAACTAGACTAGAAGTCTAGGCTAATGGACTAGGGGAGACCTCTATGCTAGTTGACCACCTGCATATCATTCAACGCTGTAGACTACCGATGATAGAAGTCTACGCTAGTGGGCTAGTATATTGGACAAGAAGTCGGGTATAGAAATCTAGGCTAATGGCTAGTAGAGTAGGTTAGAATTCTAGGCCAGAAGTCTAGGCTAGCAATACAGGCTAGTAGGCTAGAAGGCCATGCTACAAATCTAATCTAGTAGACTATACTAGTATGGCTAGTAGACTAGGGTAGATTTCTAGGCTAGTAGACTACCTGGTATAAGTTTAAGCTAGTAGACTAGGCTAGAGGTCTAGGCTAGTAGGCTGGTAGGTTAAGCTATAAGTCTAGGCTAGTCGGCTAGTAGATCATGCCAGTTCCATCATATAGTTTCTCCACCAGAGTTGAGGTGTGTCGACAACCTCGCTCCCTCCGCCCCCCCCCCCCCGCCCACACACACCTATTTCCTTAGATAAAATGAATGACCGATGGTCAATGCACTTGAGCTAAGTCAAGTGCTATATGTATGTATGTATTTTTATTTTATTGACGCACTGGCAACGTGCGGCTTCAATTTCCATGTGCTAACTTAGCCGACAGTGCTGCACCCGTTAGTTTAATTTGTTGATCACCATCTCCCGGTCGGGGGATCGAACCGTCATCCTGCAACTCCGCATAGCATCAGCAACCAGGCATCTTTCCACTGGACCACCGCACCAAGACTAAAAGTCAAGGATTGGCCGACCAGTTTTCACATGTCTGATATACTGACACACTGACGATTCATATGGGACTATCTGTGGATGCATCTGTCACAATCAATCCTAGGCTTTTACGCCTATTGTACTCTGACTCCAGCACGGCTCTGGCAGTATATGTATTTTTATTTTATTGACGCACTGGCAACGTGCGGCTTCAATTTCCATGTGCTAACTTAGCCGACAGTGCTGCACCCGTTAGTTTAATTTGTTGATCACCATCTCCCGGTCGGGGGATCGAACCGTCATCCTGCAACTCCGCATAGCATCAGCAACCAGGCATCTTTCCACTGGACCACCGCACCAAGACTAAAAGTCAAGGATTGGCCGACCAGTTTTCACATGTCTGATATACTGACACACTGACGATTCATATGGGACTATCTGTGGATGCATCTGTCACAATCAATCCTAGGCTTTTACGCCTATTGTACTCTGACTCCAGCACGGCTCTGGCAGTATATGTATTTTTATTTTATTGACGCACTGGCAACGTGCGGCTTCAATTTCCATGTGCTAACTTAGCCGACAGTGCTGCACCCGTTAGTTTAATTTGTTGATCACCATCTCCCGGTCGGGGGATCGAACCGTCATCCTGCAACTCCGCATAGCATCAGCAACCAGGCATCTTTCCACTGGACCACCGCACCAAGACTAAAAGTCAAGGATTGGCCGACCAGTTTTCACATGTCTGATATACTGACACACTGACGATTCATATGGGACTATCTGTGGATGCATCTGTCACAATCAATCCTAGGCTTTTACGCCTATTGTACTCTGACTCCAGCACGGCTCTGGCAGTATATGTATTTTTATTTTATTGACGCACTGGCAACGTGCGGCTTCAATTTCCATGTGCTAACTTAGCCGACAGTGCTGCACCCGTTAGTTTAATTTGTTGATCACCATCTCCCGGTCGGGGGATCGAACCGTCATCCTGCAACTCCGCATAGCATCAGCAACCAGGCATCTTTCCACTGGACCACCGCACCAAGACTAAAAGTCAAGGATTGGCCGACCAGTTTTCACATGTCTGATATACTGACACACTGACGATTCATATGGGACTATCTGTGGATGCATCTGTCACAATCAATCCTAGGCTTTTACGCCTATTGTACTCTGACTCCAGCACGGCTCTGGCAGTATATGTATTTTTATTTTATTGACGCACTGGCAACGTGCGGCTTCAATTTCCATGTGCTAACTTAGCCGACAGTGCTGCACCCGTTAGTTTAATTTGTTGATCACCATCTCCCGGTCGGGGGATCGAACCGTCATCCTGCAACTCCGCATAGCATCAGCAACCAGGCATCTTTCCACTGGACCACCGCACCAAGACTAAAAGTCAAGGATTGGCCGACCAGTTTTCACATGTCTGATATACTGACACACTGACGATTCATATGGGACTATCTGTGGATGCATCTGTCACAATCAATCCTAGGCTTTTACGCCTATTGTACTCTGACTCCAGCACGGCTCTGGCAGTATATGTATTTTTATTTTATTGACGCACTGGCAACGTGCGGCTTCAATTTCCATGTGCTAACTTAGCCGACAGTGCTGCACCCGTTAGTAGACTACCTGGTATAAGTTTAAGCTAGTAGACTAGGCTAGAGGTCTAGGCTAGTAGGCTGGTAGGTTAAGCTATAAGTCTAGGCTAGTCGGCTAGTAGATCATGCCAGTTCCATCATATAGTTTCTCCACCAGAGTTGAGGTGTGTCGACAACCTCGCTCCCTCCGCCCCCCCCCCCCCCCCGCCCACACACACCTATTTCCTTAGATAAAATGAATTTATAAAATGAATGACCGATGGTCAATGCACTTGAGCTAAGTCAAGTGCTATATGTATGTATGTATTTTTATTTTATTGACGCACTGGCAACGTGCGGCTTCAATTTCCATGTGCTAACTTAGCCGACAGTGCTGCACCCGTTAGTTTAATTTGTTGATCACCATCTCCCGGTCGGGGGATCGAACCGTCATCCTGCAACTCCGCATAGCATCAGCAACCAGGCATCTTTCCACTGGACCACCGCACCAAGACTAAAAGTCAAGGATTGGCCGACCAGCTTTCACATGTCTGATATACTGACACACTGACGATTCATATGGGACTATCTGTGGATGCATCTGTCACAATCAATCCTAGGCTTTTACGCCTATTGTACTCTGACTCCAGCACGGCTCTGGCAGTATATGTATTTTTATTTTATTGACGCACTGGCAACATGCGGCTTCAATTTCCATGTGCTAACTTAGCCGACAGTGCTGCACCCGTTAGTTTAATTTGTTGATCACCATCTCCCGGTCGGGGGATCGAACCGTCATCCTGCAACTCCGCATAGCATCAGCAACCAGGCATCTTTCCACTGGACCACCGCACCAAGACTAAAAGTCAAGGATTGGCCGACCAGCTTTCACATGTCTGATATACTGACACACTGACGATTCATATGGGACTATCTGTGGATGCATCTGTCACAATCAATCCTAGGCTTTTACGCCTATTGTACTCTGACTCCAGCACGGCTCTGGCAGTATATGTATTTTTATTTTATTGACGCACTGGCAACGTGCGGCTTCAATTTCCATGTGCTAACTTAGCCGACAGTGCTGCACCCGTTAGTTTAATTTGTTGATCACCATCTCCCGGTCGGGGGATCGAACCGTCATCCTGCAACTCCGCATAGCATCAGCAACCAGGCATCTTTCCACTGGACCACCGCACCAAGACTAAAAGTCAAGGATTGGCCGACCAGCTTTCACATGTCTGATATACTGACACACTGACGATTCATATGGGACTATCTGTGGATGCATCTGTCACAATCAATCCTAGGCTTTTACGCCTATTGTACTCTGACTCCAGCACGGCTCTGGCAGTATATGTATTTTTATTTTATTGACGCACTGGCAACGTGCGGCTTCAATTTCCATGTGCTAACTTAGCCGACAGTGCTGCACCCGTTAGTTTAATTTGTTGATCACCATCTCCCGGTCGGGGGATCGAACCGTCATCCTGCAACTCCGCATAGCATCAGCAACCAGGCATCTTTCCACTGGACCACCGCACCAAGACTAAAAGTCAAGGATTGGCCGACCAGCTTTCACATGTCTGATATACTGACACACTGACGATTCATATGGGACTATCTGTGGATGCATCTGTCACAATCAATCCTAGGCTTTTACGCCTATTGTACTCTGACTCCAGCACGGCTCTGGCAGTATATGTATTTTTATTTTATTGACGCACTGGCAACGTGCGGCTTCAATTTCCATGTGCTAACTTAGCCGACAGTGCTGCACCCGTTAGTTTAATTTGTTGATCACCATCTCCCGGTCGGGGGATCGAACCGTCATCCTGCAACTCCGCATAGCATCAGCAACCAGGCATCTTTCCACTGGACCACCGCACCAAGACTAAAAGTCAAGGATTGGCCGACCAGCTTTCACATGTCTGATATACTGACACACTGACGATTCATATGGGACTATCTGTGGATGCATCTGTCACAATCAATCCTAGGCTTTTACGCCTATTGTACTCTGACTCCAGCACGGCTCTGGCAGTATATGTATTTTTATTTTATTGACGCACTGGCAACGTGCGGCTTCAATTTCCATGTGCTAACTTAGCCGACAGTGCTGCACCCGTTAGTTTAATTTGTTGATCACCATCTCCCGGTCGGGGGATCGAACCGTCATCCTGCAACTCCGCATAGCATCAGCAACCAGGCATCTTTCCACTGGACCACCGCACCAAGACTAAAAGTCAAGGATTGGCCGACCAGCTTTCACATGTCTGATATACTGACACACTGACGATTCATATGGGACTATCTGTGGATGCATCTGTCACAATCAATCCTAGGCTTTTACGCCTATTGTACTCTGACTCCAGCACGGCTCTGGCAGTATATGTATTTTTATTTTATTGACGCACTGGCAACGTGCGGCTTCAATTTCCATGTGCTAACTTAGCCGACAGTGCTGCACCCGTTAGTTTAATTTGTTGATCACCATCTCCCGGTCGGGGGATCGAACCGTCATCCTGCAACTCCGCATAGCATCAGCAACCAGGCATCTTTCCACTGGACCACCGCACCAAGACTAAAAGTCAAGGATTGGCCGACCAGCTTTCACATGTCTGATATACTGACACACTGACGATTCATATGGGACTATCTGTGGATGCATCTGTCACAATCAATCCTAGGCTTTTACGCCTATTGTACTCTGACTCCAGCACGGCTCTGGCAGTATATGTATTTTTATTTTATTGACGCACTGGCAACGTGCGGCTTCAATTTCCATGTGCTAACTTAGCCGACAGTGCTGCACCCGTTAGTTTAATTTGTTGATCACCATCTCCCGGTCGGGGGATCGAACCGTCATCCTGCAACTCCGCATAGCATCAGCAACCAGGCATCTTTCCACTGGACCACCGCACCAAGACTAAAAGTCAAGGATTGGCCGACCAGCTTTCACATGTCTGATATACTGACACACTGACGATTCATATGGGACTATCTGTGGATGCATCTGTCACAATCAATCCTAGGCTTTTACGCCTATTGTACTCTGACTCCAGCACGGCTCTGGCAGTATATGTATTTTTATTTTATTGACGCACTGGCAACGTGCGGCTTCAATTTCCATGTGCTAACTTAGCCGACAGTGCTGCACCCGTTAGTTTAATTTGTTGATCACCATCTCCCGGTCGGGGGATCGAACCGTCATCCTGCAACTCCGCATAGCATCAGCAACCAGGCATCTTTCCACTGGACCACCGCACCAAGACTAAAAGTCAAGGATTGGCCGACCAGCTTTCACATGTCTGATATACTGACACACTGACGATTCATATGGGACTATCTGTGGATGCATCTGTCACAATCAATCCTAGGCTTTTACGCCTATTGTACTCTGACTCCAGCACGGCTCTGGCAGTATATGTATTTTTATTTTATTGACGCACTGGCAACGTGCGGCTTCAATTTCCATGTGCTAACTTAGCCGACAGTGCTGCACCCGTTAGTTTAATTTGTTGATCACCATCTCCCGGTCGGGGGATCGAACCGTCATCCTGCAACTCCGCATAGCATCAGCAACCAGGCATCTTTCCACTGGACCACCGCACCAAGACTAAAAGTCAAGGATTGGCCGACCAGCTTTCACATGTCTGATATACTGACACACTGACGATTCATATGGGACTATCTGTGGATGCATCTGTCACAATCAATCCTAGGCTTTTACGCCTATTGTACTCTGACTCCAGCACGGCTCTGGCAGTATATGTATTTTTATTTTATTGACGCACTGGCAACGTGCGGCTTCAATTTCCATGTGCTAACTTAGCCGACAGTGCTGCACCCGTTAGTTTAATTTGTTGATCACCATCTCCCGGTCGGGGGATCGAACCGTCATCCTGCAACTCCGCATAGCATCAGCAACCAGGCATCTTTCCACTGGACCACCGCACCAAGACTAAAAGTCAAGGATTGGCCGACCAGCTTTCACATGTCTGATATACTGACACACTGACGATTCATATGGGACTATCTGTGGATGCATCTGTCACAATCAATCCTAGGCTTTTACGCCTATTGTACTCTGACTCCAGCACGGCTCTGGCAGTATATGTATTTTTATTTTATTGACGCACTGGCAACGTGCGGCTTCAATTTCCATGTGCTAACTTAGCCGACAGTGCTGCACCCGTTAGTTTAATTTGTTGATCACCATCTCCCGGTCGGGGGATCGAACCGTCATCCTGCAACTCCGCATAGCATCAGCAACCAGGCATCTTTCCACTGGACCACCGCACCAAGACTAAAAGTCAAGGATTGGCCGACCAGCTTTCACATGTCTGATATACTGACACACTGACGATTCATATGGGACTATCTGTGGATGCATCTGTCACAATCAATCCTAGGCTTTTACGCCTATTGTACTCTGACTCCAGCACGGCTCTGGCAGTATATGTATTTTTATTTTATTGACGCACTGGCAACGTGCGGCTTCAATTTCCATGTGCTAACTTAGCCGACAGTGCTGCACCCGTTAGTTTAATTTGTTGATCACCATCTCCCGGTCGGGGGATCGAACCGTCATCCTGCAACTCCGCATAGCATCAGCAACCAGGCATCTTTCCACTGGACCACCGCACCAAGACTAAAAGTCAAGTTTAAGCTAGTAGACTAGGCTAGAGGTCTAGGCTAGTAGGCTGGTAGGTTAAGCTATAAGTCTAGGCTAGTCGGCTAGTAGATCATGCCAGTTCCATCATATAGTTTCTCCACCAGAGTTGAGGTGTGTCGACAACCTCGCTCCCTCCGCCCCCCCCCCCCCGCCCACACACACCTATTTCCTTAGATAAAATGAATTTATAAAATGAATGACCGATGGTCAATGCACTTGAGCTAAGTCAAGTGCTATATGTATGTATGTATGTATGTATGTATGTATGTATGTATGTATGTATGTATGTATGTATGTATGTATTTTTCTAGGCTAGTAGACTACCTGGTATAAGTTTAAGCTAGTAGACTAGGCTAGAGGTCTAGGCTAGTAGGCTGGTAGGTTAAGCTATAAGTCTAGGCTAGTCGGCTAGTAGATCATGCCAGTTCCATCATATAGTTTCTCCACCAGAGTTGAGGTGTGTCGACAACCTCGCTCCCTCCGCCCCCCCCCCCCCGCCCACACACACCTATTTCCTTAGATAAAATGAATTTATAAAATGAATGACCGATGGTCAATGCACTTGAGCTAAGTCAAGTGCTATATGTATGTATGTATGTATGTATGTATGTATGTATGTATGTATGTATGTATGTATGATTACTGTATTCTGCGGCTGTAGTAGTAGTAGAGACATCCTACAGCTGCAATCAGTCCTTCTTCGCTTTTGCCCACTGTGTCTTGTCCTCAGCCAAAATCCTTAGCTTCCTCAGGGCCATTCTTGACTTGAGTGTACCTAATCCTGCTTTCTTGATGTCACCTCGTAGCACACTTAGCAGATTTATGCAATGGCGTCCTCTCCTGGCTCTGTATTTGCGGGCTCCGAGTAGGGCGAATTCCAAGGCTCTCTACTGGTGTGTCTTCAACAGACAGCGGCGGCGTATTACACATCTTGTATAGTGCATCGTTGGAAATTATGCTCTCTAGCCAGCGGTGCCCAGTTTTTGCGGTGGCAGGCGTCAAGTTTGTCTAGAGCTGCCTTTGGAACTGCACAGCTGTTGCAGTTATACAGCGTCAAGGATACGCAGGTTGCATTGTATAAACGTAGTCTTTTACCAAGGGCATCTTTGATCTACGAATCCATAGCTTCCAGAAGGACTGGAAAGCTATGTTCCCATGATGCAGCGTGCAGCAATGTCAGCAGTACTGCAAATCAGTGAGCCCAAGATTGTACTTTTCCTCCATGGTTCGCCGCCACTTTCTTTAGTTTCATGCTTTGTAGATAGGTATATGTTGGTGAACTCTGTTTTAGATTCATTCATAAAGATTCTCAATTTTTAGTTTGCTTGCAGCTATTAAGAGAAGTTCGTCAGGGGGTTTCTTTTCCTCATCTATAAAGTCCACATCGTCGGCATATTCCATCTCTAGCGGCATGTCCAGTATTAACACCGGGGTGGGGTGGGGGTGGGGGGTGTTGTGGAATTTTCCCACACGGATGTCAATGCAGCAGCCAGGTAACAGGTGAAGAGCACAGGGGATAGACCATCTCCCTGTGGGGAGCCGATTGATGTCTCAAACTCTACAGACTTCACTGACTGAACTCGTACTTTCAGCTTGGTATCTGCAAGCAGTAGTCTCACTAGTCGTAGCTCATCTTCATTGCAACAGGCCTGGCGTAGTACATCTAGGATCTTTGAGCGCTTAATTGTGTTTGAGCGCTCAAGTGCTATACTTTATTTAAATCGATATTAGTAGATTTTAATCTGTACTAGTAGGCTAGTAGAATAGGGTCGATGAACAAAATACAAAACAACAAGGACCACAAGGATTTAAATCCTTGATAAGCGGAAAAGATACCACATGCGGGAATACAGTCGTGAACACCATATACAGGCAAGAGCCCTCTATTATAAATGTTGTGAGGAGAAGGTTAGAAATCCAATATCAAATCTTCATTTCAATCAAGTTAGAAAGGATATCACTAAAGCACATAAGCTGGATAGAAATTAAACAGTGACCAGCCCCTCTGGGCTGGCAGCAATGTGATGTGCTCGCTAGTCTAAGCTGCACCTGAGTCGAGAAAGTGTGCTAATGTCATTACACTATTTTGACAGAAATGGCATTAGAAACAATGAATAACCATTTAGACTATTCTTTGATACTGATAAATTATAATTTATTCATACTGGATGGATGAAACTAGTTAAATTACTACAATTTATGCAACAACAGACATTTATAGATTTTAACACCCACTAATCAGGGAGTGTTCTAATGTCAGTAAATGTGACAGTGATAGAAACATGCTGGCATGCAAGAGACTGCCTTTTAGAAACTATACCTGTGACAAATAAGATGCTTTAGCTATGGTTCACCAGAGCTCTCAGCAGTCAACCCTTCTAATTGACTCGGGAGTTGTTTCCGTCAAAAAAACATTACATTGACACATAAAATAAGAAAAACAAATAAAAGTATTGAAGTCTGACGACTATCCTTGTTTCGCGCGATAGAATGAGCCCTCCTCGTACAAATAGAGGCACAGATTTCCAACTTAAGATTATTTTAATAATTCTGATAGCTTGCCAGTGGCGGCGGAGTGGCTCGGCAACAGGGGGTTGCTAGGGGTGGATGCAGGATTTCGTGTTGGGGGCGTGAAGGAGGTGGGCCTGGGAGGGGGCTTCACCCTCCCTAATATTGGGCGTTCGGGCGTCTTCCCCCGGAAATGTTTGAAAATTAAATGCTCTGAGAAGCCATCTCCTGTATTCTGAGTGATAATTCGTGGGTAAAATTGTTCAGGAAAATGAGAATTTTTCTCTTAGAAAATGTCAATTTACAGAGCATGAAAGGAATATTTTAGAAATCTTCCACTTGAATGACTGGTTCGCTATGCCAAAATTTCAAATCAGGGCGTGTAAATCGACATTTTTCAAAATCATTTCAGAAGGTCTGTTTAGTTAAGGTGTTAATGCCTGGTTAATGATATAACAGTGTCGCCATCAGTGATCACTGCTTGTCTTCCTAGATATTGTTGATATAAGATTTATGAGCAATAGCAATACGTGGTCAGTGAACAATGATAGTACCATATAAATCCATGTATGCACAGTACACACAACACTGCCTGGGGGTGGGGTGGCGGGGGACTTCACCGGAAATTGTGTTAAATAGATGCTCTTAGAAGTCATTTCCTACATTTTAAGTGACAATTTGGGGTTAAAAAATCTACACTAGGACAGGGGGGTACAGACATTATTAGCCCCCCCCCCGCCCCCACAAATTATTTTAGGGGGCCCTAGACACCCACACCACCCCAACCAGCTCCGCGCCACTGTAGCTCGCACAATTTTGACGGACACGTGATATGGTTTTCGTGGACTCTGCCATTTACAATTAAATAAATATTGCGTTAGGAATTTCGAACCTAATTTGACTTAAGTTTGTTGTTATCTAGTATGATGCCAGCAACACGCTTTTCTCAAATTCAGGTTTCGAAGAGGTAACACAGGATTGATCATGTCAAATAAAGATATGTGTAATAGAAATGGAGGTACAATATCATTTCTTGTTAAACAGCATATGTCTACTAGAAAATTGATGTATGCAATATGCCTACCCTAGTACGCCTACGTGGTAGAGACACCCGACCAACAGATTGCACACGCGTTACTACGAGACAAGAACCGTTAAGTTGATGTCGCGTATATAGCCGCCCATATTGAACATAAAAGGCCTATTGCTTAATTGTCTTGCAGTAGAATATTTATGTATGTGTTCAATTAGCATGCAACATCATACATTTCTGATATAATACAAAAAAATTCAATTTGAATCTTTGTTAATATAATTTAATACATTATGATTGCAGATTTACAAAGAGTAGCAGTGGCATAGCCAAACGGGAAGGGGAGGGGGAGGCGGGCGGGTGTTCATCCAAATCTGCAAAGAAAAAAGTGTGTGGTGTGTGCGCACGCGCGTGCGTTTGCATGTGTATGTGTGCGTTGTACACTATTTCAGTTTAATGGCATGATCAAAATGTAAAGTAAGTAACGGGCTGCCACAGAGTCAAATTTTCATAAATATCTCAGGGACAACCACCGACACCCCCATTAACATCTCGTGTGATTACCTTTTCGAGACCAATCACCTATCTTACCCATACACAGATATCGAGATCCTGGTTCCGTCACTGAGTAAGCCTTAAAGCAGCAGCTATGCAAATATATATATATATATATATATATATATATATATATATTACAACAAAATTACACTAGAATTCGACAAATACGAAGATATACCTAATAGTTGCGACATGGGGGCAGCTTTGCTAGAAATTCAAAACAACAGACAGGCAAGCAGGGAGGCAGGCATACAGGCAGACATATAGACAGACAGACATGCATGCAGGCAGGCATGCATACGGCAGACAGACATGCATGCAGGCAACAGACAGACAGACAGGTAGGCAGGCTAATAGTGCTACTAGTTGCGAATAGCCACTTGTTAAATTGTATTGTGTGTATCATACGTGTATATTATGTGGGAGACACGGACATAAGACGTATGTCTTATCGTGCTCCCGCTTAGACTAAAAATAAATTCTGTTTAAACTAAAATGAAATTACTTTAGAAATTAAGAGTATATATGGGCCTACAATGGGGCGCGCCGCGAAGAGTTATCTCCCCAGAGGGCGTGCGTGCGTTGTGAGGAATAAATATACTTCCGCGTTTATCAATGGCGTGTATAGTAACAACGTCAGAGTACCGTATCATTGCGTAACGCAAAGCCGTTTTAGGTAACAAAATGCCGTTATATTGTTGTGTTCCCGGCTGTAAAGATAAAAGAGGTAGAAATAGATTCCCGAAAAAAGCAGATATGCTATGTAAGTTGCGAATAGCCGTGAAAGAATCGATACGGTGACGCGCAAACTGTGGATGTTGAGATCGACTGAACTGGTTTACAGCGATCATATAGGCCTACATACATAATACGCCGCAGTGGTTCAAAGAAACTCTAACATGTATGCCTAGATAAATTTATATTGTGATATTTTATTGTCCACATCGTCAAATACATGAACAAATGGCATCTATATCGGACACGTTCTTGCGATCGCCAGTTATCATCCCAGGTTGTGGCTATTAAAGGGTGGTCTCTTAAGACAAGGCAATACATATGTCATGAATACCGTAGTTTCTGTAAAACCAATGATCTATCAGTAAACCTGTTAACCGTTTAATGCTAAAATTAGTTCCAGAAAAATTATATTTTCTCATAGAAAATATCCATTAGGGTAGGCCTACAAAGAATGTTGTTTTAGAAAATTTTCAAGGGAATAGCTCGCAGCAGGTGGACCGTTACATATATTATAACATTTAACATCAGACATTAATCACAGGTACAGCATAATGTATACATCATAGGAGGTGTAACCCCAATTTCTCATTGTCAAGACTTACACAGATTAATTTCTAAATCCATTTAAGCAATGTATTTGAATCTCTATTAAGACACCATCTGCCTTAAGAGACCACCTTTTAATTCTCCCAGGGAGGTCTCTCAATGCAGGTTTGAAAGTATGTCATCAATTTGGTTTGTTAGCACTGATGTCATCCATTTTCAAATAAATATTTTTCAAGATCACTTTTGATTAAGCAAATCAGAATGCTTGCATAATCAATGTCCATTTTCAGGTTAAGAGACTTTAAAAAAAAATTCTACTGGAATGACTGGCTATGTTTTCTAAAATAGTCTTCACTTGACTGGCAAATGGACATTTCTCAACAGAACTGCAAAATCAACCTCTGCAGTGGTATTGAGGAATGGTTATTTGCAGCACAATAGAAAAGTAATTTTTGTAAATTTACCACACGAATGACTTGCTCGCATGCCAGTCATTCCAGTTGTAAATTTTCAAAAATAGTCTTCTTTTCACCTGCAAATGAACATTTAATTAAGCAAATATTTACATTTTTGATCAAATTTAGCCATTATAGCATTAAAGCAGTGATTTGTGTGTGAAAAAGGCCTTCAGATCACAGAATCAGTGGTTATTTCTAGCCCTATTGAGATGATCCATTGTTGGCCAGTAGGATCCAAGCAAATTAGTTCCAAAATTATCATAAACTTACCTTGCTGTTGTCTTGTTTTTAAAATTAAATTTGGCCAACCAGATAATGAGTAGTAGTCTTTTAACACATTAACCTCTATATGCCAGAAAACAAGATGTTTTATATATGATGTACGCAATGCCCTGTTCAATATTTTGAGACCAAGTTGACTGTGAGCTATTGTTGCTTCCTATGCCCTATTAGTTTGAAATTATTCAAGAGCTTTCATGTATATATGTCTAGAAATTGAGACATGGGCATTACATATGTTAAAGGGTTAAAAGAAAAAGTTGACAGATGGAAAATGACCATGGCATAAGCTCAGCCCGCCCCACCCCTTCTGGACAGCTCAGCTAATAAATATAATGTGTCTCATCTGTTTTCTAATTATTTTACAGGTACCTCCTGTAAGCACCTGTAAGGTACTGTTTCAAATTTGTTCAACTTTGACACTCCATCTACACCATATGCCAAGGGAAGACAAGAAAGTACACAAAGAAATAGGAAACTAGTTACGGATGTGATGGGTGCCAGTCTAGATATTGGAAATGAAGTCCTCAGGGAGACAATGGAGGAAGGGGAAAGTACTTCATCTATCAATGACAATCACTTCCTGTGTGGTTAGCTGTCAAGTATGACCTTCTTTCTGACAGAGTTTGTATTCGATAGAGAGATTTCAGGACAATCTTGATACAATCAAATTTAATACAGGCTTTGATAATTATGACCATTTTATGCGCAGTTAAGACTTGTGAATGATAATATTTGCTCAGTTATGACTTGTGAATGATAATACATGTATTTGCTCAATTAAGCCTTATGAGTGACGAAATTTACTTAATTGTGACATATTAGTGATGAAATTTTCTCAACTGTGAGCTAGACATGATGAAATTTGCCCAATTATGACTTTTCAATAATAATATTTGCTCAGTTATGACTTGTGAATGATAATATTTGCTCAGTTGTGGCCTGTGAATGAGAGTATTTGCTCAGTTGTGACTTATGAGTGATAATATTTGCTTACTTCTGCCTTATGAATGATGAAATTTGCTTACTTCTGCCTTATGAGTGATGAAATTTGTTTACTTCTGCCTTATGAGTGATGAAATTTGCTTACTTCTGCCTTATGAGTGATGAAATTTGCCCAGTTGTGATTTATGAATGATAATATTTGCTCAGTTATGACTTGTGAATGATAATATCTGCTCAGTTATGACTTGTGAATGACAATATTTGCTCAGTTATGACTTGTGAATGATAATATCTGCTCAATTATAACTTGTGAATGATAATAGTTGCTCAATTGTGACATATGAGTGATGAAATTTGCTTACTTGTGATATATTAGTGATGTTATTTGCTCAGGTGTGAGCTAGAAGTGATGAAATTTTCCAAATTGTCACATATGAATGATAATATTTGCTCAGGTATGACTTGTGAATAATGATATTTAATCAATTGAGACTTGTGAATGATATTTAATCAATTGAGACTTGTGAATAATGATATTTAATCAATTGAGACTTGTGAATAATGATATTTAATCAATTGAGACTTGTGAATGATATTTAATCAATTGAGACTTGTGAATGATATTTAATCAATTGAGACCTGTGAATGATATTTAATCAATTGAGACTTGTGAAAAATGAAATTTAATCAATTGAGACTAGTGAATGATGATATTTAATCAATTGAGACTTGTGAATGATATTTAATCAATTGAGACTTGTGAATGATATTTAATCAATTGAGACATGTGAATAATGATATTTAATCAATTGAGACTTGTGAAGAATGATATTTAACCAATTGAGACTTGTGAATAATGAAATTTAATCAATTGAGACTTGTGAATGATGATATTTAATCAATTGAGACTTGTGAATGATATTTAATCAATTGAGACTTGTGAATAATGATATTTAATCAATTGAGACTTGTGAATAATGATATTTAATCAATTGAGACTTGTGAATAATGATATTTAATCAATTGAGACTTGTGAAAGATATTTAATCAATTGAGACTTGTGAATGATATTTAATGAATTGAGACCTGTGAATGATATTTAATGAATTGAGACTTGTGAATAATGATATTTAATGAATTGAGACTTGTGAATAATGATATTTAATCAATTGAGACTTGTGAATGATATTTAATCAATTGAGACTTGCGAATAAGGATATTTAATCAATTGAGACTTGTGAATGATATTTAATCAATTGAGACTTGTGAATGATATTTAATCAATTGAGACTTGTGAATAATGATATTTAATCAATTGAGACTTGTGAATGATATTTAATCAATTGAGACTTGTGAATGATATTTAATCAATTGAGACTTGTGAATGATATTTAATCAATTGAGACTTGTGAATAATGATATTTAATCAATTGAGACTTGTGAATAATGATAATTAATCAATTGAGACTTGTGAAGAATGATATTTAACCAATTGAGACTTGTGAATAATGATATTTAATCAATTGAGACTTGTGAATAATGATATTTAATCAATTGAGACTTGTGAATAATGATATTTAATCAATTGAGACTTGTGAATAATGATATTTAATCAATTGAGACTTGTGAATAATGATATTTAATCAATTGAGACTTGTGAATAATAATATTTAATCAATTGAGACTTGTGAAGAATGATATTTAATCAATTGAGACTTGTGAATGATATTTAATAAATTGAGACTTGTGAATGATATTTAATCAATTGAGACTTGTGAATAATGATATTTAATCAATTGAGACTTGTGAATGATATTTAATCAATTGAGACTTGTGAATGATATTTAATCAATTGAGACTTGTGAATGATATTTAATCAATTGAGACTTGTGAATGATATTTAATCAATTGAGACTTGTGAATAATGATATTTAATCAATTGAGACTTGTGAATAATGATATTTAATCAATTGAGACTTGTGAATAATGATATTTAATCAATTGAGACTTGTGAATAATGATATTTAATCAATTGAGACTTGTGAATAATGATATTTAATCAATTGAGACTTGTGAATAATGATATTTAATCAATTGAGACTTGTGAATGATGGTATTTAATCAATTGAGACTTGTGAATAATGATATTTAATCAATTGAGACTTGTGAATAATGATATTTAATCAATTGAGACTTGTGAATGATGGTATTTAATCAATTGAGACTTGAGAATGATGGTATTTAATCAATTGAGACATGTGAATGATGGTATTTAATCAATTGAGACTTGTGATTAATGATATTTAATCAATTGAGACTTGTGAATGATGGTATTTAATCAATTGAGACTTGTGAATGGTGATAATTAATCAATTGAGACTTGTGAATGATATTTAATCAATTGAGACTTGTGAATAATGATATTTAATCAATTGAGACGTGTGAATGATATTTAATCAATTGAGACTTGTGAATGATATTTAATCAATTGAGACTTGTGAATAATGATATTTAATCAATTGAGACTTGTGAATAATGATATTTAATCAATTGAGACTTGTGAATAATGATATTTAATCAATTGAGACTTGTGAAGAATGATATTTAATAAATTGAGACTTGTGAATGATATTTAATCAATTGAGGCTTGTGAATGATATTTAGTCAATTGAGACTTGTGAATGATATTTAATCAATTGAGACTTGTGAATGATATTTAATCAATTGAGACTTGTGAATGATATTTAACCAATTGAGACTTGTGAATGATATTTAATCAATTGAGACTTGTGAATAATGATATTTAATCAATTGAGACTTGTGAATAATGATATTTAATCAATTGAGACTTGTGAATAATGATATTTAATCAATTGAGACTTGTGAATGATGGTATTTAATCAATTGAGACTTGTGAATAATGATATTTAATCAATTGAGACTTGTGAATAATGATATTTAATCAATTGAGACTTGTGAATAATGATATTTAATCAATTGAGACTTGTGAATGATATTTAATCAATTGAGACTTGTGAATGATATTTAATCAATTGAGACTTGTGAATGATATTTAATCAATTGAGACTTGTGAATAATGATATTTAATCAATTGAGACTTGTTAATAATGATATTTAATCAATTTAGACTTGTGAATAATGATATTTAATCAATTGAGACTTGTGAATGATGGTATTTAATCAATTGAGACTTGTGAATAATGATATTTAATCAATTGAGACTTGTGAATAATGATATTTAATCAATTGAGACTTGTGAATGATGGTATTTAATCAATTGAGACTTGAGAATGATGGTATTTAATCAATTGAGACTTGAGAATGATGGTATTTAATCAATTGAGACTTGTGATTAATGATATTTAATCAATTGAGACTTGTGAATGATGGTATTTAATCAATTGAGACTTGTGAATGGTGATAATTAATCAATTGAGACTTGAGAATGATGGTATTTAATCAATTGAGACTTGAGAATGATGGTATTTAATCAATATTACTGTGACTTAGAAGGGATGTAATTTGGTCAATTGTGACCTGTCACTTATGAATTAAGCATGTAAGATCGGATCAAATTATGGAGCTATGAGCCATATCTCAGAAACTGCTTGTCTGATTTTCTAAAATTTTACCACAACAAAGAGTGTGATCTTATACTAGACGTCGCCAATGTTGGCCGGGCATGATCCAAAGAAATCCAGTGTGAAAAAATTTAGGAAATCCTATTGGTTTTAAAAACTTGTGGATACTGGCATTTCATTATATAAATAAAGAGTATTGGCCTATATTCATTATTCCAATGGTTCAGCTCTGTATGTTATAAGGTTAAATATAATCGTATATTGATCATAGGATGCATCTATTTAACCCTTTAATGGCTAAATTTAGTCAAGACCTTAATATCAAAACATTTGCTTATTGAATGCCCATTTTTGGGCCAAGAGAAGAGTATTTTTGAAAATGTGCCATTGAAATGACTGTTTCGGTTATCGAGCAAGGCATCCCAGTGGTACATTTCCAAAGGTTCTCTTCGCTTGTCCTGCAAGTGAGCATTTCTCAAGAACACACCAGAGGCTGGTTTTTGCCCTGACCAGTAAACTGTTGAAAGGCATGCAGCATGTAGGCAATCAGGCAGACAGACAGGTAGGTAGATAGATAGAAAGATAGAGAGTATCCATCTCTACCAGCAAGCAATAGGGAAGTAAGCAATAGGGAAGTGAGGCTATGTATAGGCTAGATAAATAGCTAATCGCTACTATGACGTAAATGGTTGCTACTGCAATACATGATGTGCCACCATGAGAATAAGATTGGTCATAAACAGGGCTGGTGTGGGTGTCGGGGTGGGGGGGGGGGGGGGGTAGAAACTATTGTTGTATTTAGTAGGGCACAACGACCTTTCTTGCTTGATTAATGAAAGTTACCACTACTAAATTCTCCCCATGGACTTTCACCCTCAATAGCTTAGTTCAGAACTTGTAACACATTTAATACACTTCTAGCAAAGCATGCATGTAATGGATTGGATTGTATATATTTGGTGGGCCTTATAAAAAGTTTTACATAAAGTGGTTTATGCATACATGTATGGGCACTACAACCTGCTGTGATACAATTAACTCAAACAGGGGTTTTTTTTGTCTTTGCCTAGCATATAGGCCAACCATAGCCTCCATCCCCAGTGCTGATACTGGTAGAGATGGATACACTGTCAAATCTTTGTCCACCCGCCACCTAATCGTGGAGACGCTCCTGCTTGTCAATGTACACTATCGCATCATTTACAAGTGGATTAAATAACGCACCGATGTCTGATTAGTGATTACTTGACAGCGGCGACAATTATGTCTCGGTCCGAAGGTGATGCTTTAAATCACGGAAACGTAGAACGACGTTTGAAAATGTCGAGTTTGGACACTATTAAAGTCATTGTTAAATATATATTGCCAATAATGATACGGTATTAAACAAAGCAACTACAATCAGCGTATATACGAACTATAACTACTTAAATAGACAAGATACGAATAACAAAAGTACAAACTCGCGTAAAGTCAAACATGACCGCAATAGAGAGGATGCCTCACAACGCACCAACGCCGCCTGGCGGCAGTTGCAGCGGTGCGCCCCATTGAAGAATGTACATGGCCTACGAACCCCCTAATGTGGACTGATTGTATGATTGTCTGTTCACCTATCTCTCCATCTGGCCATCTTCGCTGAAACCCTTTCGCGGCCTTTGTTTGGATACAACCAAATTTACTGTGATTTATATATTGTGGATAGAAAGGTGACATTTCTTCTGGCATTTGACACCCAAGTGCCCCACCACATCCACTGTTCTCAATATCTGCTCTTTTTCCACTTTCGAAGAATATTGAAAAGCATAACTAATTCGTTATCGGAATTGGATAATTCCCTTGCAAACTGGTCGTCAACAGCAATCATTAACATGACAAGTAACTATTCATATAGTAGACATGGATGTGAACTAACCGTCAGATTTTTACATCTACTTACGAGTTATTCATTATCTTTATCTTTCTTGCTCTGAAAAACAGCCGTACACTACGATGACGCCGACGATAACGGCGGCGACACCAACAATCGCAAGAACACCGCCGATAGCAATGCAAATTTTAATAACAGCGACGATAATAACACTTGTATAAATATATTTAGGCTACTTATTAAGCTATATAGATTAAGTTATTGCCATTATTTAACTAACTCCACAACTGATGTAAAAATTTTAACTATTATAAACCATCACACTGCTGTCTGGGTGTAAATAAACAACTTGACCTCGAATCTTAGTGTAACTGAGTGCATCGCGTCACGTTCGAGCGTAACACGTCACTAGCTAGTCATTCTCACTTGTTGCGAGGTGATGACGCGGCACTCAATCCAAATTTAACCAACTTGTTTATGCTTTTTATGGCGTGGCTTCAGTGGCCTAGCTATGGGAGTGTCTAGAGCGGGTGGGTGGGGACTGGGGAAGCACCCCTCGCTGTTATCACCCAGACCCCTCCATATATTTCGAAGACAAATTTCTAAATTCTGCTAAATAAAATTGTCACGAAATTCGTGACCATTTATCAGATAAACCTAGGTAAAAGGTATGTGGGGGGGGGGGAGAATTCTTCGCCTGACCGTGTATGATTATATTTTAAATGACGTCTTACGTGTACTATGCGTACCGCCCACCCAACCCCCCTCTCTCCGCTATCATCCACCATTGCAGATGTATAATATTAATAATATTACGTCACAAATTGTGGGTCACATATTTAGAATATCAGGGATTACTGACTACAATGATGTGACCAATGATATTTTATCGCCAATTGCCCACACATTATTTTGTTTAAGCCTGTATTTAGCGTAGAGGGATAGAGCAATAATCTGTAAATTATTTTGTAATATATAGAAATACGTAATATGGTAATACGTGCTCTTCACTGAGGCATGCCGTGTCGCATAGACCTGCTCAAAATGCACGCTCCAATAACTAAACCGCAGATCTCTTTTGTTTAATTATTAAACATTAAACATCCATAAACATATTACCAGCAAAAGGCAACACATTACAAAACAGTAGTAAAACTTACAAACATGTTTCTAGCGTCTCTGTACATCCATGAAAGCGGCCATGTTGATTTCAAAGGAACACGTGATCTATTTACCCATAATTCCATGTTATCTGCAGCAGTTACTTGTGGGTCATCTACAACCGTTTCGGAATCTTGCATTTGGCGGAAAAAGTTGAAGTATGGCTGAAGGCGGCTTTCAAAAGTTGGCTTTGTGGGTCACTGGTCAATTAGGTCTTGTGGGTCACTAATTACAAAAGTGTGGGGAAATGCGTATTTCGACGAGTTCTAACATTTAGAACACATTTTGAGATGGTGCTTTGTGGGTCATTATACAGTGACCCATAAAGTACCATGATTTTTGGCAGTGACCCACAAGACGACTATGAGACACACTATATATCCCGCAAGGTACCATTCATAAAACTTATGTCAGCTAACGCGGGGACAAAAAGTATGGCAGCCTAGTTGTACCATCATGTTTCTACGTTCTATTGTTTTTGCTGGTGCTTAACTTTTGCACAGGTGTATATATCTTACTCTTATCTTTCTGGATTGACCACAGGCCTTTGAATTTTCGTCCATCCATATCACTACCACATGATGTATATATACCTACTATATATAGTGTATATTATATATATAGTAAGTATATATACATCATGTAGTAGGGGGATATGTGGTAGTGATATGGATGGACGAAAATTCAAAGGCCTGTGGATTGACTGCAGAGATTTTCCATTATAGATGATAGGCACATGTATGTACACAAATGTACAACTTTTTAAATGACAGTAGGCCTACACAGCTCAGTGCATTTACTATCGCAATTTACCATTGTGCAGACTTATGAATAAATTTATAATTGCAAAATAGCAGTTACTATAGTTATGTGTTTAAAATTAACTAAAATGCTGGGAAAATATAAATCAAATCTAAACTAATCTACTTGCGCATAGTCATCCAGAGTAGGCCTACACAGTTTATCTACAATTTAGGCATCGATCAAGTTGCCCGATGAGGCTTCCACTGCCGTCCGCACGCATATAGTACAACTTAAATAACACATACTGTTGAATATTTTGAACATAATTGGGTTGGATTTCAACCCAAATTATGCTAAAAAATATTCAACAGCCAGGTTCTTGTACCGTGTTCATATGGTTCTAACTAACAAGCTTGTGTTTTTGCGTTGGAAACATATAGTTATTTATGAGCTGCACTGTAAGTAAAGACGATACGCCAGCGATCTATGAACATTCTGTCAGTTCAAATACATCGCCAAAAGCTTATAGATAAACAATTACATTGATTCTAATCATGAGAAATTTCACATAAGACACCCACTTATTGTACATTTGTAATCTTCAGAAAAAGTTGTAGCTGCATTCTGGAGCTTATACATATCTTTTTAGATGCCATGATTTACCGTTGTTATAGGCCTATTATTATGCGAATATGGCTATCCATGAAACCATTAAAAATGAGTAAATATCATGATAGAATTAAAAAAAAATCATGATTTCTTATTTCTTGAAGACTTAGCTTCAACCTGACATAATTTGTGTTATGGTTGTGAAGCCTCTCGTGTTAAAGAACGTTTTAAAAATAGGTCACCTTTGTACTACAGACGGTGAAATATTGACACAGCTCACAGCGCCGTTCCCGGTGTGACATCACAGGGAGCGGGGATATGATTTAGATCGAAGCGTCATTTAATCTCGTTATTCGGGCTGCCTACCATATTTCTTTTCACTCCAAGTGATGCTATTGTGTTTATATAGTGTAGTAGACCATAAAATTAATTGAAACTCGTTATCGACCATAAGTCCTCATAAGACCTACGAATAAACTATACTCTTGGAAGAGGGAGAGTAGCTGGTCAGTTTTATAAGAAGCCTCTTGAATTATTGCGTAGTAATACTCACAAAAATGTACGTCTCAGAATAACGTAATCAATAAACCGACATCAACAGACACATGTACTGTTAATAAACGATCTTTAGGCACTCAAGTACAGGGCAAGGTAAATGGCACTAGTGTTGTTATGTTGCTAGATACTGCATCAGGCGTGACTCTGATTAAAAGTAGTCTCCTTGACAATAACATAATTAGGAAAATTCAACCATGCCATGACATTATGTGTGTTACGGCCAATCATGATACCCTAAAACTGAATGGCAAAGTGGACATTACAATTGAAGTTGGAAATGAAACGATTATTCAGTCTGCCTGCGTAACAGATTCATTAGTTCATGATTGCATCATAGGAACTGATCTCATGGCCAAACCCGGCGTCATTATTAGTCCCCATACCAGTAAAACCGGCGGGGGGGGGGGGGGACTATAGATTTGCACTCCATCTGTCTGTCCGTCCGTCCGTCCGTCTGTCCGTCTGTCCGTCTGTCCATCTGCCGCAGTTGGTTTTCTGCACCTTTTTTCGCAGCCCTTCAAGGTATTCAACTGAGAATTGGTTTATTGCTTTGTTATGAGAAGTTACAGACGAAGTTCGAGTTTCAGGCGTATATGTCAATTATTTATGGAGTTATGCCTCCTTTCGAGTTAAGAAATACGAAAAATATATAAGCTTTACGCACGTTTTTTCGCACTCCTTCAAGATATTTAAGCGAAAATCGGTGCATCGCTTTAGTATAATGAGTTACAGAGCAAGTTCGAGTTTCAAACATTTTCGTCAATTTTTCATGGAGTTATGCCCCCTTTCGTCTTATGCAATACGTAAAATATTAGTTTTCCACAGTATTGTTCGCAGTCTTTCAAGAAATTATAGTGAGAACTGCTACATTGCGTTTTTATGAGAAGTTACAGACCAAGTTGGAGTTTCAGCCGTATGCGTAAATCTTTGATGGAGTTATGCCCCCTTTCGTCTTAAGAAATATGAAAAATATCAGCTTTCCGCACTTTTTCCCCGCAATCCTTCAAGATATTTAAGGAAAAAGCAGTTCTATCGCTTTAGTATAAGGGGTTACAGAGCAAGTTCGAGTCTCAGACATTTTCGTAAATTTTTCATGGAGTTATGCCCCCTTTCGACTTATGAAATACAAAATATATTATTTTCCGCACTTTTTTCACAGTCTTTCAAGATATTATACTGAGAACTGCTACATTGCGTTGTTATGAGAAGTTACAGACCAAGTTGGGGTTTCAGGCATATGCGTAAATGTGGCAATACTTACAGAATGCCTGTTAACTTTAAAACACAAAAGGTTGAATTTAATAGATCTCCAGTCGACATTACCTGTGAGTTACCCATTACATGTGAGCTACCAGCACATGTTGATCGGATATGGGCAGTTAGTTTGATTGACACACTGGAGCTCCAACCACGGTCAGAAACTGTGTTTAATGTGAGAGCAGGCTCAATTCCTAATGGACTTACTGGTGTTATTGAACCAAGCTTGGATTTTAGTTCAAAATTTAATGCATACCCTACGAGAGTACTGGCTACATCAGAAAGTGAACAGCTGCCCATCAGAGTGATAAATCCTACTAATAACACAATTAAGCTATACAAGAACACTAGAATAGGAACTTTCCAACAGATAGCACTATCAGGTGTGCCAGTCATCAGCGATAAATACAAAAAGTGTGAATCAGCGATCAGAGCTGCTAATAGTATGGAGTCCTCAGTGGGCAATAAATTGGATTATGTGACGGCATGCCATATCGAGAAAGCACATGAACATTTGTCCAATGAGCAGAAATCTCGCCTAGACAATTTACTTACAGACTCTAATGGTGTGTTTTCTAAGGATGCCTCGGATGTTGGCCAGACTACACTAGTAGAACATTCTATTGACACAGAGAACCATCCACCAATCAAGCAACGGCCATATCATGTACCTATGTCACAGCGCCCTATTATGGATCAGCACATCCAGGAGATGTTAGATTATGGCATAACTCGGCCATCCATTAGTCCGTGGGCAGTTCCTGTATTGCTTGTGCGTAAGAAGGACAGAACAGACCAGTTTGTAGTCGACTACCATCAGCTAAACTCTGTTTCAAAGAAATTCGTTTATCCCTTGCCATTAATTCAGGACAAATTGGACCTATTAGCTGATGCTGAATATTTCACTACATTAGACATGTCTTCTGGTTATTGGCAGGTACCAATAAAGGAAGAGGACACGGAGAAAACAGCTTTCTATAGCTTTAATGGACATTATGAATTCAATGTTATGAGTTTTGGGTTATGCAATGCTCCGAGCACATTCCAGAATTTGATGGAACTTGTGCTGTCTGGTATCCAGTGGAAGGTTTGTTTAGTGTATGTGGATGACATAATTATATATTCTCGGGATTTCGACAAACATATGGCGTGCCTTCAACAAGTGCTGGGCCGATTCAGGGAAGCCGGATTGAAACTTAATCACAAGAAATGTGTGTTTTGTCAACCTCGGGTCTAGTTTCTGGGACATATTGTAACGGCTACAGGTGTAATTCCAGATCTTGCAAAGGTTGGCGCCATAAGCAAATTCATTAGGCCAAGAAATCTGACAGAACTTCACAGCTTTCTAAGAACCTTTTAGTATTACAGACGCTTTATCAATCAGTTTGCTAAGATTGCTAACCCACATCATCAGTTGTTACGTCAGGAAAAGGCTTTTTATTGGACTGAGGAATGTGAACCCGTGTTTGAAACTCTGTTCAGCACTGATTCATGAGCCAATACGTCAATATCCAGACTTTTCACAGCCATTCATCCTGTATACTGATGCCAGTGGATATGGACGTGGTGCTGTTTTGTCACAAAGGAAAGAATCCACTGAAGTAGCTGTTGCATATGCAAGCCGTGGATTAAAGAAACATGAACAGAACTACTCAGTAATTGAGAAGGAAACATTAGCTATTGTCTGGGCGGTAAAGTATTTCAGACACTATCTTTATGGCCATAAGTTCACAGCTTTGACAGATCATAATCCACTACATTGGTTAATGTCTATTAAGGAACCAACAGATCACCTTGCTTGTTGGGTTCTTGCATTACAGGAGTATGATATGCAAGTACAGCACACCGGGTTTATGGCATGTTAAACGCTGATGGACTTTAGAGACGACCAGTGGATGTGGAAAGTGTGCTAGCAGTGACAGAAACTGAAATACCCCAAGAACTCCAATTAGGCAGAATCAAGGAACTACAAAGGCATGATAAGGACATCTTATCGATTATGAGATACATTGAGAAAGGTGAACTGCCAGTTACTTCTACAGAGGCACGGACAGTGGTCAGCATTTGCACTGATTATGTTTTAGATGATGGTATTCTATACCACATCTGGTGTCTGGGCGCTAAGCGAAAACGGCAGCATGTTAGAAAACAATTAGTTGTTCCAAGATCGCTGGTTGATGAAGTAATGTATTCTTGTCATGATGACATAACCGCTGAACACCTAGGATTTCACAAAACGTACCAGAAGATTCAAGAGAGGTTCTTTTGGATAGGAATGTATGCTGACGTCGATTTTAGTGTAAGTAATGTGTAGACTGTGCTACCAAGAAAATGCCTAAAAACGACCCAAAGGCTCCGATGGTACCAATTCCAGTAGGAGGACCCTTTGATAGAGTAGCTGTGGACGTTTTGGGACCCTTCCCGCTGAAATCACTACATAGTTATATTCAGTGACTATTTGACCAGATGGCCTGAAGCATTTACAGTGTCATCAGCTGATGCTGTCACCACTGCAAAATTATTCGTAGAGGAGATTGTAGCGTGACATGGATCGCCAAGAACTCTTTTTGTCAGATCGTGGATCTAATTTCATGTCAAAAGTAGTGTATGAAATCGTGAAATTAATGAAAACAAGACAACTCCACACTACAGCATACCACCCTCGGACGGATGGTCTTGTGGAATAGTTTAACCACACTCTTACGACGGTGCTGTCCATGTACGTAAGTGGACATCAGCGAGATTGAGACAATTTTATTCCATTTGTGTGGTTTGCATACTGAACTAGCATTCATGAGACAACCAACGAAACCCCTTTCTACCTCATGTGATAAGATCACCTGCAGCTCCTACCAAAACAGCATGCCTTGCTCTACGCAACCAGAGTGGAATATCCCTGTCAAGAATCAGCTTCATCCTATTGTGATGTACCACAGTTTCATGACGCCTGCCCCGAATTCGATATAAGACTGGCGATAAGCACTTGACTACAACAAATGGGCCGTTCCATGGTTGACTTAGCTTCCGAGACAGACCCACCTTACTAGCTGAATTGGGCAGGTATACTAGATCCCCTACTTTATAAAGGCTAGTTTTTAACTTTAGCTCGAAAGTACGTTTTTGATGCTGCTGGGCCATTCCGATATTTTGTCGGCCAGCTGCATGGGTGGAGTTCATGAGCTGTTCAAGCTCTTTAACATAACCATTGAACGACTCAGAGGACTGTGGTGATTTATCACACCCTAGGATGAGATCTATGGCTTGCATGGTTTCCTTTCCTAACATCATCCATGAAACCAGTCTGTCGGTGGACAGTTGACGAGATAGCTGATGCGATAAACAGAACATATTTGTCCCAGTCTCTTTGGGTATCACACTCTCTAATATAACACCTGATCATCCTGGCTATTATGGCCATATACAGCTCGACTTGACTATTGACACTAGGATGATAAGGAGTGGTACGTGTCTTCAGGATTTCTAAAAGTTCACAGAGATTGGCGAAGAGTCTGCTCTCAAAATTCCTCCCCTGATCTGTATGTATCTGAAGGGGACAACCGAAAACAGAGATGAACCACTCAACCAAAGTCTGTGCAATCAACCCTGCTTCTTGGTTAGCCAATGCATAACAATCCATCCATTTCGTGAATTGGTCCACTAACACCATGACATAGCGATTTCCATGTCGTTACTCTATAAATGTACCTAGGATATCAAGGTGGACGCGTTCTAATTGTAACCCAGCATGGTACTGGCCTAGGGGTGCTCTTGCCCTCACATTTGGTTTCTTATTATGGTTGCGCCACACAAGACTGAACAAAGCGTAAACAGTCCCTTGAGCAACCAATCCAAAAGTAATTTTGATGTACCCTCTACAATGTCTTCTTTTGACCCATATGACCAGACAGCCTCACATCATGGCAGCCTCTCAGAATAGACTCCTGCAAGGACTGTGGCACTATGAGTATCTCCCTGTGTGTGTGTGCGTGTGTGTGCGTGTGTGTGTGTATGTGTGTGCGTGCGTGTGTGTGTGTGTGTGTGTGTGTGTGTGTGTGTGTGTATGTGTGTGTGTGTGTGTGTGTGTGTGTGTTTGTGTGTGTGTGCGTGCATGCGTGTGTGTTGCATGTTTCCCAGTTATAATATAGCACTCCATCTGCCCTGACTATCTGATCCCAGGTCAGCCACAATGACTTAACCACTGGGCTCGACAGATACAATTCCAGGTCAGTTGGGGATTGATTAGTTTCTATCCAGGTAATGAGTTGGCCCAAATCAGAGTCCTCTGTCTGCAACTCCCTCAATTTGAAAGGCGAACATGATGATACCAAATTTGATAATTCACAATTTGATTCTGAGCTTACCTCTTCATCAGAGTCGCTATCCAGCGTGCTCAATGATTTAACTGATAACCTGACATTTTGTGCATGGCTCACCTCAGCAAAGCCACTGTTCTGTGTCCTCAGGGATATAGCCAATATGGGTACCACCTCAACTACATCAACTTCAAATTGTTCCCATTGTGAGTGGAGTCTGGTGCAATAAGAATAACCCTGACAAGGGAGTGAGTAAGGATTTTGACCCGCATGATAACAATCACAAAATGTCTCTCTATCAGGAATCCAGGAGGGTCCATCGGCATTACTATGCTTACTACCTGTCCGATGCTCTAGTCATGTCGTACTGAGATAGTTCTTCCAACCATCTGGCTAACTGGCCTTCAATATTTTTGAAGCACATTAGCCATGCTAAGCTGTTATGATCAGTTCGAACGACAAAAGGTCCTCCAAGCAGTAACACTATACTGATGGGTGAAAGCAACAGTAGTCATTAACTCCTTCCAGGTGACACATTTCTTCCTCTGTGCTGCCGAGAGGACTTTGCTAGCAAACCCAAGCAACAATTCTCTGCCCCTTGAACTTGAGATAATTCTGCTCCAATGGCAGTATATGAAGCGTCAGTGTCAAGAATAAACGTACCTGTGAACAGAGGAAAGCCAAGCACTGGTGGGGTATCCATAGCCGTTTTCAAGCTACTGAAAGCATCTTGGTGTTCCAGCTTCCAATCAAAGTCTGTTTTGGAACTGGTTAATGAATAGAGAGAGAAGCCGAGATTCCAGTAAATCCGTAGATATGTTCACGATGATAATTTACATAGCCAAGGAACGCCTCCAACTCCTTCTTATTAATAGGTGTGGGCCATGATGCCATGCAGTTTATGCTATTTGGCGTAACCCCTATCCCTTGTTCACTGACATATTTTCCCAGAAAGCATAACTCTTTCTGCAACAAATGGCACCTTTTCGGTTTCAGTTTGAGGTTATGTACTCGGAAACGTTGGAGCACACTTCGTAGGTTTATAATGTGTTCATCGAAAGTTCTGGCAAACACTATCACATCGTCTATATATGCCAAATATTTCCGCCAGTTCAAACCATGCAACACCAGTTAGATAGCCTGCTGATATGTTGCAACTCCTGAAAGGCATCCGGACAAATTCATAGAGACCATATCTGGTGATTAAAGCCAATTTATGGTGGTCGTTTGGATCTACCTCTATTTGCCAGTACCCTGCCGCCATATCCAAGGTACTAATATACATGCTACCACTAAGGGCATGCAGACAGGTGCCAATATTTGGTAATGGGAAGCTGTCTTTGCAGGTCAGTCAGTTCACAGCATGAAATCGACACAATATCTGACTGAGAGGTCTTTTTTTACAAACCAGAACTGGGGATGAAGTCCATTCAGATTGAGATGGGACAATCACTCCCTTTGGAAACATCTCTTCCAAATGATGCTTCTCTTCCTTTTCAAATCTCATAGGAGTTTTACGCATCTTAACTAAAAGCGGGTTAGCATCACCAGTATCTACATTGTGGTAAATGCCTTGCAGTCCAGGTCATATTTTGCAAAGACATCTTGGTATTCTACAAGTAGATCCTTTACAATTTGAGATTGATCTGTTTCCAATTTCTTTGTGGATCTCTCGTAAAGTTCTTGCAACTTTTCAGGTAGTGCCTCTTCATGTCCTTCTTGACCCGGTGGATCAACTGGACTCTCAAGGACTGTGTCCACCTCCATTGCCATGCCAAAGGGGTGGTTCTTTTTAAGGGTAATAAATCCGGGTGACATGTTCCTAAGGTGCATGCGGGGAAACTAAGCCATTAAATTTGTTAGAAAGCTGGATAGCAATGTATCTGTCAACACTGTACTGACAGTTCACCCACCCAATGGTCTGTACTGACTCAAATGGCGCCACCACTACCCTGTTTTTCATGACTATGTGTGATACTTGGATTTTGCTTTCACCAGTTGGTACCATGGAGGTCGGAATTTCATGACCATTAATTTGGATTGCAAGATTAACTAAATCAATGATCCTCTTGTGCGCTTTTAGAAAGTTTAGACCCAATATGACAGGATCTGAAATGTTAGCTACAAAGACAGGCCACCAGACAGATTGCGTTCCAATTTGAATACTGACATCACCTCCGAGATGGACATTTATTGCACTATTTACACCAGCCCCTTTTAACAATATATTCTTACCTACCGGAATGGGTGCGGGTAGATTGTTAGCAAAACTATGACTCAACACAGTAATTTGAGCAGCAGTATCCACCACTGCATCTACAGATACCATTGAGGGTGATGGGGACCACTAAATTCATAGTATGGGATGGGTGATTATACAAGCACACCTCAATGGCCTCGTTCTTACACTGTCATGCGTCAATATTTGCGGAACGATTTGGAATAGGAGAAGGTCATCGACTGCAGTGTGGGCATTCACGACTGAAATGACCCTCAACGTGACAGTTGAAACAAGCGCCTTTCCTGGTTCCACTAGCAGGTGATAGGTTTCTGGGGGGACTTGGTTTGACACCTCTGGGAGGTGAGTGGCTCCAGTTGCATAGTACAGTTAATATTTTATTAACAGAACCCTTCAGTTCTGATAATTCACTTTTTACCAGACACATTTCGTCTTCGACCCTGTCCAGCCGGCTGGTGGTTGAACACCATGGACTTGTACGGGTAAGTCAGAGGATGTATCATCTGGGTTATCAATTTGATCATCAGAGACGAAATGAACTTTTCTAATTTCTTGTCGCTTAGACCCCAGAACCAGCTGCTGATTACAGATGGCAGCGGTTATCAATTGCAACACCCTATCCAGCATGTTTGGATCCTTGTCCATTGTAGTCAGCGCAGTTTTTTTATTGTCCATCCCTCTTAGGAATTGATCAGCCACAATACTTTCAGTGACCTCCTCAATGGCATCAGAGAAACCATCGAAGGTCAATTCCTGGATGCGCTCAGCAAATTCTTCCAAAGAACATCCCTCTTGCCAGGTCTGTTGTAGTTTGTGGCGGGATGTCTGAATCTGGAATTACAGCGAATTACCAATGTCTCATAATTATTTTGGACTTCAGCGGAGCAAGTGCAAAAGAATTTGATGACCTTGTCCCACAGTGCCTCAATCAGCATTTCTAGACAGTAGTACTCAGGCCAAGTATAACGACTGGCGATTCGATCAAAGAGAGTAAAGAATGGCATCCAGTCTCTAGTCCCATCAAATGTTGCCATTTTGGGTTGGGTGGGCGTTTGAAGTTCCTGGGTCCCACCCCATGACTATCAACACCACATCGGCCATCTAAATCTGTGTTCCTGGGCTATATACAGTCCTCCAGGAATTTTAGATTTGGCCCCATAATCCCCAGCTAGATCTGTATCATCTCTATTCTCCGACCGACGATTGTAAACTCCTCCCAGTGCCAGTCTGTCAATCATACCGCTACGGTCGAGACGTGCTTGGAGCCCTTGATTTTTGTGTTGCTCCTTGACTAGTTGTGCCCGGATTAGCTTGTTTCTGTTTTCCCATTCTAATGCATGCTTTAGTTTACTCCATTCAGCAGCAGTCTCATACTGGCCTCAGGAATTGTGTCATCCTCTGTGAAACTTTCATCTTTTGACTTGCCAGAGGGTCTGTGACCTCCATCTGCACCTTTTGACATGAGAGAAGAGCTGTAACCTCCCCATCCTCCAACCCAAAAGCCTCCCTCAGTTGTATTATGCGCTTAGCCCGAGCTCTACAAATATCCTTGAGGGAGAGCAGATCCTCAAGGGTTGCCTGATTGATGTTGATAGGTAATGTCATCTTCAAACCAGGGAACTCAATTCACTCTGGATTACTATTAGCTGAATGAAATCGTCAATATGGGAGTTTGTAAAGAATCTGCAGAAATCCAATTATAATCTTTAGTAGCCAGACTTTACTCAGCAGTGAACATGGATGTACCCCACCGTAAAGGTGTGCAATGTAGTAAGTGTTTATTACTCTGTTACCACTCTTACGACGCTTCACCAGGTTCAAGTGAAGGTGTCTTGGCCTAATGCAGCATTAATTTGCAGAATTTTGTGATTCAGTTCTAGAATTTGCTGATCTAGAAGTATTTCATCGGATTTGAATGATGACCAATTAGGGTGACCCTTAAATCTGCAACAATAGACGCTGCCTTTTCGAACAAGTTGCAGATGTGGTCAATTATGCAACCACTCCTATCACTAAGATAGATATACTTGTTCTGCTTGTGAGACAGGTCACAAGTTCCTGACCAAAAATAAAACACTACCTTCTCGTACTTGTGAACAGCATCCCCTACCTGTTTCTCAAGCAAGGAGACTAATTCTGCAGTTGTTGCCCCAACCTGACACCAATATTCTACCACATTGTCATTATCTACCCCTTGTAATTTTAGCCCTTTGCTTGTGTCGATTATGATAGGCTTATATTTTAGACTAGCTAAATCGAGGGAAGGAATGTGATGGTTTTAAATGGAATTCTCTAAACTCGCTTTCGACATTTATATAACCTATGGAGCATGAAGAAAATAATCAATATGAGCAGTTATTTGTCAGGTTAGAACATTAACGATTGAATTTGATATCACGAAAACACCACGAAAATTGATACTTGTCCAATATACCACGAAACTTATTTTGATACCATGAAAGCTTACGTAATAGACATTATACTATAGCTACAGAAACATTTTATTAAATTACCTTAGATATACTTTATTTTGACAACACATGGAAGCAAAACTTTGCCATAGACATTATTTTCACAATTTTAACAAACCGTCAGTAAAACAGTAATCTTCTGAATGACGTGAGAAGCAAAACATTTCAAGTGTAATTAAGTACCAAGTGTTCGCATGGCAAGAAAAGTAGCTCAAATTGTATCCGAGAAAAAGACAGTGAATACTAGAAAAATAGAATAGGAAGCCGCAGTCCACAGAAAATTAATATCAGGGCATATCTGCCGTTGGGTAATAGTAGAGCCTTGTGAATATATATTACATTGAGTGTGGTAGACATACCTGAGTTGCCAACAACAGACTGGAACATCGAATGTTTTCGTGCTGTTGGCCAGTGGCATGTCGTCTGATCTTGAAGTGTGAGGCAGGCATGGGATTCCGAGCGCTCGGAACTCCTCAGTCACTTCTGGAAGGGAAAGGGAGACAGAAAGAGAGGAGAGGGGAATAGGAGAAACAGGTGTAAACTAAGAATTTGATAAGAGTGAAAAAGGTAAGGTGGTGAGGAGCTCTTAATGCTGTGTTAATCATGCTTGTACATGTTGAGCTGTTTGCATTTAGCACGTATGTTTGCGAATTTAACAAACAGGAAGTTACTTAAAGCGGTTGGTATTGACTAAATATGGTGTTATATATCGTAACATTCTTTTCCAAGTCGACATTGTTAATGTCGTATAGGAGTTGATTAGCTGTAAGTGTGGCAATACAGATATTGTTTAGGACGAGCTGATTTTGGAGAGACTCTTTGGTCGTTAATAAGAGGGCAGTGAAGGAAATAGTGATTTGTGGATTCATCAGTGTGTCCACATGGGCAGCTAGCTGAGTCTGACAAAAAAAATTTCAAATAGATGCGGATTTGAATTACTACAACCATTACGAAGCCTACATAGAATTACATTAGCAAACCTTTGGCCAACATAATACCAGAGAGGAGGTGGTCGTATGGGCGACACGGCTTTAGGTTAGCTCTTGAATTCCATGCGAGTGGCGGAACACGTGATTGGCGCAGGGAGAGTATTCCATGCGTTGACTGTTGCTGGAAAATAGGATCCACGAAAGAGCTCAATACGGCAAAGAAATGGAGTGGATAGATTTGCGTGACGAATGTTGTAGGGGTTTCGTGCCTGGGATAGTGAGGGAAGATGTTTACTCAGAATTTCACACGTCATCCCGTTGATAATTTTATATAGTATAGCCAATCTGTGGGATTCCCGTCTATGTCAACGCGTTTCTATTCCTGTTTCTGGTGTACAAGTCTTCCGTACGCGCACTACGTGTCATTCCACATACTGTTCTGATTGCGTCTTTGGATGTCCTCCAATCGAGTTACAAGATACTGTGGTATGTTATCCAATTTAACTGGAAAGACAGTAGGCTCATTACGCAGAGAAAAGGGACAGACTAGTAGTTTTGGAGGTATTAAATTCGATCAGCCATGTGTTAGCCCATTGCGTCATGATCCGAAGATCATGGTCAATTGTTGCAACGTGTGCTTCTAAGTTGTCAGACATTACATATTATAGGTATGTCCCATACACGGCATTATCCATATCTATGCTGGTTTATATTTCAATCTATTATTGGTAACTTCCCCAGTTTTTACACTGCATGGTAACCATTTATACTCCTGATTGCTTATTTGATTGGTTTGGTTGGCGTATAGTTCGGGTCACTGTTAAACAAGTTCAAAACGGTATTAATTTTTTCTATGACTGAATTTTTGTTGTTGAAATTTTGATCCCATGCGGTTTTGCTTTTCGTGACACCAACGGCCCTATATCCAAGAGTCGTAAAATGGCAGGAATCGGACTTTACTGCCCTATGTGAGATGTAGAAAGGAAGCTTGTTGTGGTGAGACCACCATTATTCGATATACTGGCCTAATCTAGCTTAGATTGGTTACATTACGCTACATTTTTCAGCCGCTCTGCCTACTTTGTACTAACCTAATCATGCATGCCTTTCAACCTATGGGCCATCACAAAAAGATGGGCCACTCAGTACATCTAGAATACCCATAAACGTATACAAAACCTATTTCGGCTTCAATATCTATCAATTAAAAAATGTAATATGGCCGCCAAGCACGTCACATTTTGCTTGGTCAACAGCGGCCATGTTTTTTGACGTGTCAACTTCCCTTGAACAAATTCTAATGGTACAATCCGTTCCTAGGTTCTGGAGAAGTCGTTTTCGTGAAAACTAGGTCATCCAAGATGGCCGCCGAAAGATTTAGCCAATCAAGTTCCCTTGAGCAAACTAGATTCAGCTCATGCACTATATCCTATTTCGTGAGTTTTGAATCGCTCCTTCAAATGGTTTCAGAGAAGATTTTTAAAGACGTTTCTAAAAACCGTCCAAAATCCTAGATGGTCTCTGGCCAAATTGGCCGATACGGTCACCATCGCATAAGCTCACTTGGCCTTTCAGGCCAGGTGAGGCAATAATGTATGCGTACATATTATCCCGATCTCCCCTATACTACTGGGAATTCCTATCAGTGGCAAGGTGTAAAAATGTGAAATCATGTATCCTTTCGCCGTCCTATAAGATAAACACATTTTAGAGGCAGTATATCCACGACTATATTGTTTGTGGCTCATTCGCTTTGATATGGAAATAAACCAATTCGATAGATCATTTCATTTCATCTCATTTCTTTATTTACACCAAGCCACAAGGGGAAACAGAAGTAAAATATTTTACTTGTCTAAATGGCGGTTAGGTCTACAAAAGACATTATTATTATTATTATTATTATTATTATTATTATTATTATTATTATTATTATTATTATTAGTATTAAGAATTCGGGAATTTGTGCTGAGCCTGTGTACATTTACACGCAAAGAGGAGACCACTTCCGAAAGCCCTCTACTGAAATGACCGGTTCGGTTACCTTACCGGTCATGCCACTTACAAGCTTCCAAAAAATATCCCCTCCATGCATGCAAATCGTCGTTCCGTAAGACCATTGCAGATGCCGTTTTCTCAGGCACATGACCATTATAGGGTTGGGTTGACATAAGAGAGACCAAGCCCTCGCTTCCACAAGCCGATTTCACACCTGATTGGTTGGCAATTGTTATTATCTTACATGTTCTGCGTACAACAGTGTTTTGGATAGTACCAGTAGTGAAATTGTGCATTTACTCTGACGAATTTTGCCAACAAATCAGCCAGTGCAACCGATCCATAAACATACCTTTTGATTCGGCACACTGATTACGATTTTGTTGAGAGGGAAGTGGGGTGGGCGGGGGAGGAGGCAAATGGTGAGAGAACGTATATAATTTATTTTTTCAGTTCATACGTTTAAAAATAATATCTACACATTTGCAGAGTGATATTAATTTTGATCTGTTCCGAACATCTTTAGGGTATTTGAGCGTAGTCTATAATATTTATCGATATATTCTTTTCTTTCACTATCAAGGGCTGGGCATTCAGACCAGTGAAATTCGTCACCTAGGACGTTCTGAGCACATATTGTGTACACTTGTTCGTTTCGAGGTGGTGGATTTTCATATTTTCCGCGTTTTACAGGTAGCCTGTGGTTACTCATTCTGAATTTACAAAGTAATCTTGAGAATTTCTGAGGCAGTGATATTAAATAATTTTCAACTTAGAAATTTTCCTTGAAAATCATATAGCTGGTACATGTGCTGCTATGGAAAATTTCCCCTCCTTACCTCTGGATATATTCGTCAGAGAGCTGCTGTTTTATGCTTGATTTTAGCCAGTCTAACTGACCCGGATTTTGTCTACACCATACAAATGAAAGACCTGCATTATCCAGCAGTGTTTTATATGACTAATCCAGGGCCACTTACATGGATCATTACGGAAAAGATTATACAATAGCTTATACAGTCTTGTAGCTATTTTACCGTCTTTCCCACTAACAATTTTCTCCCAGTATGTCATCATTCTTATATTAATTTTTATACTGAGGGGCAAATGTCCAAGCTCCCCATAGACCATTGCCGTATGTGTTAACTTTTTACGCCTAGAAGAATTTAACAAAATCTTTTATGTAATTTTTCTATCAGTGCGATATTCTTGAAACCCCATACTTCAGAACCCTATAGTAAAATCGGTGTGATCACATGTTCAAAACAGTTCAATTGTAGGTCAATTAGTAAATGGAGAGTTTTGGCCTTTGTGAGCAAAGCAAACATTGCGTTGCTGGTCTTATCTTATAAGTTCTTAATAGCTCTGGTAAATTTACCGTTATAAGCGAATCTAACTCCCAAATATAGGTATTCAGAGACGATCTCTACATCCTCATTATCAAGTGTGAATTTAGGCACCTTTCGGACCGTGCCCCTAGAAAAAATTATGCATTTAGTTTTTGAAACATTTACAGACACTTTCTGGTATTGCAATACTCACTTAGAGCATATAACGCGCTCTGCAATTCTTGTGGCGTTTCTGCCATTATGATCGTGTCATCCGCATGAAGGAGAATATATAGCTTTAAATAGAATTCGGGGTCTTCCGGGAATGAATAGCGGATAATTGGGAAACATAGGGCAGGCCATTATAGGATGTAGAGATCGTTTCATCTAAATCATTTAGGAACAAGGTAAAAAGTAGCCGAGACAAATGTTCACCTTGTCTTATACCTGCGTCAGATAATTTGTTATTTCCGGAATTTCTGATACACGATTTGGCTTGATTGTGCACGTTGTATACTAGTAAAAAACAATTTTCCATTAATATTATTATCAAACAGCTTCATCCATAGAAAGGTTCTGTTTACCGTATCAAACGCCTTTTTATAGTCTACAAAAGTAGAGTTTAGACGCTTTCGTTTCGATAGGTATAAATCAATTAATGCCTTTAATACAAATATGTGATCGGCAGTGGAATATCCAGCACGAAACCCCGCCTGCTGCTCTCCAATTAACTGGATATTATCTACGTATTTAGTTAGTCGATTGTTTATAACAGTGGTGAAAAGTTTGCAGAAGCAAGTGAGAAGAGTAATACCCCTGTAGTTTTCAGGATGAGTTCTTGTTTTTATATAATGGCAATATAATGGCTTTCGCCCATTCTGCTGGGATATGACCGGATTTTAAGATAATATTGGAAACTTTTATGTAAATTTGTAACATACATACACGTGAATGTTTTAAGAATTCATTTATAATTTGATCTATACCGCGCGCTTTATTATTTTTCAGTCGATTAATTGCGATTGTAATTTCTTCTTCAGTAAATGGATTGTTATTGATATTTCCTAAATCTGTTGGTGTTCGTGCAAAGTGGACTAGCTCGCCCGTCTGAGAGAGAATAACTACACATTTATATCCAATTTTGAATCGTTATTTATGCTAGATGGGATAGAACGTAATTATAGACATAGTCATTTCATCCTGCGTCCTCAGTTCGTGATTTCTCTGTATTTTATGTGAAGAAACTTTGATATTGTGTGCTCGCTAGATGTATTACACACGAGGAATCAAAAAGTGAATTGGGCTTTGACGAACTCTTTTATTATGTTGGAGATGTGGGGAAAAGAAAATAGCCGCCGCAAAACAATATGGCGGGCGCTTACCTGATACAAATTGCAAGCATGAATAATTAATTCACGTACTATTTTTTTTACAAAAAAGATTTCTTAGTTTCATAATGACCGTTCAGCTTTAAAGTACCGATATTTTCTTGTCTCTAAATGTGCTTAATATCCTATAGCAGATCACCGGTGCTACACGACCACCTGTCTCGTTAATAGAAGGAGCCATGTCTAGCTATGCTCCGCCAATTTCTAGCTAAACTTCGCCCACGATTTGTCCTTGTTTGTGATCGGTAGAATCCTGAATTCCCAGAATGCCAATCTCAAGACAATTATACAGGTAAGCTGATGAATATTTTGAAATCAATTTGTCTGGGTACATATGCAGCAACAGCGCCCAGTCAAATTAATTCTGAAAAAATCGTACGATAAAACATATAATTAGTACACTTGACGGACCATTCAATGTTTGTGACGGACCTAGATACGTTATTCATTACACATTTTTTAGTTTCATGTCATGTGACGTAATTCATTATGACATATACTTGAGTGGCATATCGGATCTATTCATTGTGCCCCATAAGGTGGTTGTTAAGACGTGTTTTATTATATGCACTTATTTGACCTTAAAATCAGTTAATTGACCAATCAATAGTTCGGGTAATTAATTGGCGTCCTTTACAATATAAGTATTAGCTATTTAATAGCCTCTATATTTAGCTTAATTATATATGTGTATCCAATTTCCGCCTATAGGCAAGTCTCTCAAAATTTGTATTGGCGAATGTAAGGAATATTATTTGTTTATTTAAGTATTTTGTAAACGGTTTGCTGTATAAGCCGACAACAATAGCTTACAGCAACATTATGGGTATTTAACTGCGATTGCTGCAGGGTAGCGAGCAATAATTCCAATGGGCAGTAACACTGGACCTGCTGAACATTCGGAGAACAATTTAACAGAAAGTTGTTTCTGGCTTAGCCACCAACAAATCCACCAACAACTTTCAGTCAAACTGTTTTCAAAATAGTCGATATACCTGCTGTTAAATCCCATGGGGCGTGTAGTTAGCAGAAATTCAACAGACAGATAGTTAAATAGTTACCGCGCGGGGAACTGAACATACGCATATAGCGTGACAGAAAATAAAAAGTCTTCCGATTGTCCATTATCTTCTAACTAAATCTATATACGGATTTATGCTCGAAATTTTTTTCGATTATTATATTTATATATAAGCCTCAGTCTCTAGCTATGTAGACCCACTCTGCCGTGCGATATCGCGTGTATCTAATTAACATTGAGCAAACATGGAGTAATGAGGTTTGCTTAATACTTATCATATAAATATTATGCAAAGTTATTGTTAAATCTACAATTATAGTTTTTAACAAAGGATTGTCGGAATTAATTTAGTAAATTTGAATTTTTTGTCAGGACAAATTTATTTACGCAATAAAATAGAACGGTAGACCTAGTCCCGGTTCCACTGTCTGTCGGTTGATTTCCCGCAGTATACTTTTTCAATGAGATTTAACTCTGAATATGCTGAATATTTTGAAAACAATTGGACTGAAATTTGTTGATTCATAGGATATTATTTACTCGAGTTTAAAAATTCACGGTACGTATGAAACTTTGAATTGAATTGAATTGAACTTTATTACACGCAGATCAATTTTACATTGATACATGAGGGAAAAGATACTAAATAAATATTTTACACTATAGACAGAGTTTATAAGTAATTAAATTATCGTCTATTATTATTATTATTATTGTTATTATTATTATTATTTAGTAAAAATCATCATCATCATCATCATCATCATCATCATCATCATTATCATCGTCATCATAATCCTCGTCGTCGTCATCACCATCATCTTTGTTCCCACCATTGCCATTGCCACTGTCGTCGTCGTCGTTGCTTGTGTAGTTTCTGCTGTTGTTGTCGGCGTCATTTTAGTAATTGCTGTCGTTGTCATTGTCCTTGTTGTAGCTGTTGTTGTTGTCGTCGTCGTCGTTGCAGCTGCTGTTGTCGTACACGGCGTCTAGGGAACTGTTCTAAGATAATTCTAATAAAATTACAGAGTTTGTTTAATACTTTGTGGTTTTTCGATGCGAAAAGTTTTGAAAATGTATCGTAGCTTGGCTGGGTATGTAGAATGTTTGGAGTAGTTCTTTTCGTTTATCTTTGAAAAATGCACACGTCAGGATATAATGATATTCATCACCTATGTAATTTTGTGTGCATATAGTACAGTTTCTGTTCTCCCGTGTGGTCCCATCCCATCTTCCTGTCCCTGTTTGACTTCTAGCTATGTCGACTGTCGACCTAGTTATGTCGACTGTCGACCTAGTTATGTCGACTGTCGACGAAGAATAGGGGAATCCACTTCTAGCTATTCCTCGCCATTTCTAGAAGCGCCCCCCCCCCTCCCCTCCCACACCCACCCGCCCCCAGTTAGTCAGTCAGTCAGTCAGTCAGAAAAGTTGTATTTTGCTCAGATATTAGCACAACGAGATAACCTGCCCTGTAGGACAATTTCCAGACGTTGTTTGTGATACGGACAAAAGAATCCTGACCCGGATCATATAAATTCTGGATCTGTGGATATCTCGAAAACTGCTATCCTGCTTTGGCTCAAATGTTAACACTGGGAATGGTATGCCCATACACTAGGATGTCACAGCTTCTTTGCGTGTGATCCAGGAAAATCTGAAAAAATCTGGAAGCCGCAGCTGTTGAGATTCTATCCACCTTGTTAGCTCACCTGACAGGAAAGGCCAAGTGAGCTTATGTCATGGCGGCCGTCCGTCATTTGTTGTTGGTCCGTCCATCGTCCATTTGTCGTTCATCTGTCTATCAAATCACGTTTTCTCCTCAACAGTTTGACCGATTCAGCCATATTTCGCTGAAATGATCCTATCCTGGTATGCTCCAAAACATCTATTCAGAATTTTGCTTGGGCAATTTTTGATTTTTTTAGATTTTATGAAAATTTTACCAGAAATTGTCAAAATGCTACTCCTTGGCTGTTTGATATATTTCAAGCAAATTTGCCTATTCGGAATCTATGGTGGTACGCTCTAGAACCTCTATTCAGAATTTTGATTCATCAATTGTTTTTGGTGAAAATCTTAGATTTTATGAAAACTTTACCGGTAATTGTCAAAACTAATCTCATCCATAACTGATTTGTAGATTTCAACCAAATTTGGCTGGAAGGATTCCGTGGTGGTAGGCTCTAGAATCTCTTTTCAGAATTTTGATTGGTCAATATTTGGAGTTAAAATCTTATTTTATGAAATATTTGGGCCTACTGGAAATTGTCAAAATGCTTCTCCTCAGTTGTTTGACAGATTTCAATCAAATCTGGATAGAAGGACTCTATCAGGATAGCCTGCAGAACTTGGTCAATTTTTCTAATTTTTTAATTGCTGAAAATTGTCAAAACGCATCGATTCCTTAACCACCTGGCGGATTTTAACCTAATTTTTCTGGAGTAAATCTACCGTGGTAGACTCTAGAGCGTCGATTCAGATTTTTGATTGGCCTATTTGCTGACGACCATCCCGGATTTTCCGAAAGATTTCCGGTACCATTTAAACCGCTTGGTATTCTTTAATCAATGGCCTAATTTCAACGAAACCTGAGTGGAACGTTCGTATCGCAGTATGCTTCAATATATCAAACGGGAGTTCTGATTCGTAAATTGTTTCGGCGAGCATCTACGGTTTTTACGAGAATTATGCTAAAATCCTTTAAAACGTTACTCTTAAACCACTTGGCGGATTTTAACCGAATTTGGCTGGAAGGATCTTATGATGGTAGCCTCTATGACTTCCTAGCTCACAGCCAAGAGAGCTTATGCCATGGCGGCCATCCGTCCTGTATCCGTCCGCCATCCGTCGTCCATCAACTTTTCCTTTAAACGACTTCATCTCAAGAACCACTCGGCCGATTTGAATTATATTTGGCAGGAAGCATCCTTAGGCCATAGGGATCCAAGTTTGCTGAAATCAAGCCGATCGGCTAATTTGGCCGGCGGCCATCTTGGATTTTGGCAGACTTTTAGAAACGTCTTTAAAAATGTTCTCCGAAACCGCTTGAGGGATCGATTCAAAACTCATGAAATATCACCTAGGGCAACAGCTGAGCCCACTTGGTTCAAGGAACTTGATTGGCGAAATAGTTCGGCGGCCATCTTGGATAACCTAAGGAATACGAGACTTAGGGACTTAGGACCATTAAGGTGTGTTCAAGGGAAATTGATCTGTCAAAAAACATGGCCGTCGTGGGCCAATCAAAATGTAGCATGTTTCGCGACCATATAGGATTTTTTTTTATTTGATGGATTTTGAGGCCGAAATTGGTTTTATATATGTTTTTGGATATTCTGATCTCAAATTTGTCATTTTCTAAACTGTCGGATAAACGGTTTGGCGGCCATCCTGGATCATTTACCCACCAAAAGCTCCCATACTGAGGCAGTGGAAAATTTAAAATGGCTTCCCGAGAATCACTGGGCCGATTTTAATTATATTTGGCAGGAACCATCCTTAAGGCATAGAGGAGTAGTAATGTGGGCGGCTGGTCGTTATTGTTCTAGAACAAAAGAATTCATGGAGAACAATGGCGACCAGCCGCCCAGAGGGGTAGAACAATAGCGACCAGCCGCCCAGGCGTATGAGAACAATGGCGACCAGTGGCACACGGTAGAGAGATTTGAGAACAATGACGATCATCCGTGCACACTTGAGAACCTATATTTAGTATATGTGACTCATGGGAAAACCCCATTGGATAATATTAACCCCTAAAAGTTGTGTATTTTATGTTTTAACTTAGCGGCGTGCGCCACCACCCCCCCCCCCCCCCTCTCCGTGGCATGGTGGTAAAATTAATAGGAGAATTTTGATTGGAAGCATTTTGATGCTAAATATTTTGATGCTGAATATTTTGATAATTTGATTGATTGCTGAATATTTTGATGATTTGAGTGGTTGCTGAATATTTTGGCTATTTGTTGCTGAATATTTTAATAATGTGAGTGGTTACTGAATATTTTGATAATTTGTTGCTGAATATTTTGATAATTTGAGTGGTAGCTGGGTATTTTGATAATTTGATTGGTTGTTGAATATTTTGAGTGGTTGCTGAATATTTTGATAATTTGATGCTGAATATTTTGATAATTTGATGCTGAATATTTTGATAATTGGTTGCTAAATATTTTGATAATCGGTAGCTGAATATTTTGATTGGTTGCTGAATAACTTGATTGGTTGCTGAATATTTTGAAAACGATTTGACTGTGCAAATTTTAATTTCTTATTAGGCGATGTTAGGTAAGAGAGAGGTGGTCTGATAACAGAGCTCGAAGGAGGCGGAGGAGGAGGGATGAGGAATGCTATCTCGGCCACCTTCTGCCTGGCACTGTCCGTTAAGAAAATGCATAAAGGTGGTCGCTTGTAGAGGTGTCGCGAGGGATGAGGAGGATGGCTGACGTATGCTACCGTACTCGCCGAGGCGTCGTCTTGCGCGATATCTCTGTACGAATATTTTGAAAATAATTGATTATAAGCCGTTGTTGGTTTAGCCACCATCAACCCCCTCCGTGGTTTAAATCATTAAAAAAAATGGTAGTCATTTAATTATTAAATTTTCAAAATTGTTGTGGAAATGGTCATCATTGACGATCGATGTTGTATAATATATATAGATAGTTTTATCTACCGTATTTTAAGCATCAGCCATTTAATTATCAAATCTAAAAAATATGAACAAAACGTGTTTCCCAGTCATTTAATTTTCAAAGGAATCATACAAATATGAAAAAAATGCGTACACAGTCATTTAATTTTCAAAAATCAGACACGTACACAGTAATTTTCCCAGTTTTAGATGTTGAATACTATTATATAGATAGTTTTATCTATCGTATTTATGTCCTTAAAGTGGCAGTCATTTAATTATTAAATTTTCAAAAATATGAACAAAATGCGTTCCCAGTGAACGTCAATGCATTAATCGACTACGAACAATAGCGTACAGATGGCCATTTAAAACAGTAGCGTCCATCGATCACTTTTGACAGATCAGAATGTGTGCTTGTGTATGCATGTGTGAAGAGGGTTGTTGTGTGGAAAAACTTTATTACATTATTTTATTTTTTTGAACAGATAAAGAGTTCTCTTTCGAAGGATTTGTGGGCCCTGAAAAGGGCCGTGTATTGAGATAGGTCTCAGTCTTCGCAGATCCGCACAGGCGTGGTTGTCAGTTTGGTAACAAACTGTGCCATGTTTGCTTTTTGTATATCAGTTGGAGTATCACCGATTACAGGCCACCCATGCGGATACTGTTTGGTTGTTAATAGACAATAGCACTCCTTGCAGGTGTACACCATCTCTTTAGGTTCTGTTTTCTTGATCATATGCCTGCAGACCCTCTTGTGTTTCGACCGCCGGCATATGGTGTCACGGATGTCAATGGAACACCAACGACATCGCACATACCCAGTGTCTGATCCGTCAAAGTACTGCTAGCCATTTAGCCGAATGTACATTAACATTTACATTTATACTACATCGCTCTACTACAAAAAATGTAAGGAATATCACGTGAGATGACTATCGACCTATTAAAAACTGTTGCGTACTGGCCTCATATAATGGCACATACATGCGGGCGAAAATATTGGATATGTTTACAGGCTAGACGCGATGGATCAGTTTGTTAAATGGTTAACGCGCATAGAATCTGTGCATGTTAAAAAAGTATCCGGAGAAATATGTTTTCTCTGACCACCTCGTTATTGTGCATAAAGCATCTTTGATTCGCTTTTAATCCCTCAAGGTGTGTGCAAACGCGTTAACCTTCATCTAAAACTCTCAAACATGAAACTAAGTGGCATCCTATCAGTCATTTAATTTTTTTTAAACAGCAAAGTGCATCGCTATGTGGGTAATATATAGGTAAACCAAGCGATGTTGTATGTATAATATTATATAGATAATAATCTTGCATCTATCGTATTTAAGGAGTGGTCTTTAAAGCGACAGTCATTTGATTATTAAATTTTAACAATTGTTATAAAAATGGTGCCGAACAATGTCCACCATTGTCATCGTTGACGAATAATGACGAGCACCCTTGTATGGTTTAACATATTAATTAGGTGGTCGATGCACTCCCTTGTGGTTGTAGTAAAAGGTATTTTGAAACTAAGTGGAATTGTGGCTTCCTATGTCAAATTGTCGCATTGAACAGCACTTTTTGAAGAGTTTGTGAAGGCACTGGTGCGAATTGTAGCTTCCTATGTCAAATTAGTATCAAAACTATTCGCTTAAACTACCAATGCGCCACGATTTAGGTTTGAAAAATCAGAAAATAACAGAATATTTTGAAACTAGCACGAATTGTAGCTTCCTATATCAAATTAGTATCCACCTTCGTTGCCCCTCCGTGGTACTGTGGTATCTAAGGTGAAAATAATAAGAAAGGTGGTCTGATAACGGAGATCGTAGGAGGAAGAGGAGGAGGAGGAGGAGGGATGAGGTATACTAGCGTACCTGTTTACAAGTCGTCAATGCGCGTATGAATATTTTGAAAATGATTTGACTGTAGTGTTAGCAACAACTTTCGATCAAATCGTTTCCAAGTTATTTAGTGAATATTTTGAAAATAATTTGACTGCGGTGTTAGCATCAACTTTTGCTAACATCATTTCCAAAATATTTAGCTAGGATGTAGATCCCTGGAATGTCTGGAACACCTCGCCAGTCAGCCAGTTAAATGTAATAAAACTAGGAATAATTACCATGTCCGGGTACACACAGTATGAATGCATTATGAGTACCTAGTCAATGAGACCCCCAACAACAAAAATAATATAGTTGGCTAACCATTGTATAGACATTGTGGCCGCAACCACCTATTACCAATACCGACCATCACCACCACTAACACCACCACCATCACCACCATCACCATCCCTCTATAACCACCAGCACCACTACCCACTACGCACCAACACCCACCACCAAGTATTAACCCCACCACCATCATCCACCACAACACCATTTTCCACCAACCCCACCGCCATCACCACCAAGTTCAACATCACCCACTCCGATTTGTATATCGAGGGATGTGGGGTGGGGTGGGGTGGGGTGGGGTGGGGGGGGGGTCCCAGATGGGAAGCTACAATCATCAAACCAACATGCACATAAGGAACCAATGTTTTATTTGTATCCATATTTTTACATTGAAGAAAATATTACATATGATAAAACATATAGTTACTGTAGCATAAACAAATAGTCAATGTTCTGGAGATCCATTTATCGATGACTGATTCCTTATGGATCAGATCCATCACCGACATCATCATCATCATTATAGTCAGCATCTAGATAGTTCCTTATATACTTCTTGATCAGAAACGGCTTCATCATATGCATACCCCTCAGTGATAAAATCTTTAGTTTCCCGATGAATTATTTTAATGAGCATAGAGTTCTGTAATCATCTCCACTGGAACATTATCTCTATACACTTTGTAACTAAAGCATCAGCATATACGGAAATAGACACATTGCCTACACCATTTGGGTCTGTGTTCACTTCACCATCCTCATCTTCTAAACCTGATTGTTCAGCATCTAAGACCTGCTTAATATTTAGGAATATGGTAAATAGTTCCTCATTGCCTATGGCTTCTTTTTCATCTTCACCTTCATCTTCACTCTCAGACTCTGCTGAGTCATCACCGGCTTCATTCCCTGACTTCGTTGTCTTATCATCTTCACTATTCATCTCTGTCGTTTCTTCATCTTCACTGTCTAGATTTTCGCTATCTTCATCATTATGGAATCGGATCTTATGCCGCGTCAGGTCATTTGACCTATTAAAAGTTGAATCACATTCAAAACATTTATGTCTCGGCATATTGATTATAGGGTAAATCTAGTAAGTATTCAAGTTACAAGGTTCTTCAAATAAATCTGACTGCCTAAGGCAACCTAACTACTCTGCAGTTACACATCCAATGACTTTGCGATGTTTAAACTGAAATGAGAAAAGGGAGTGAATTTGTACCGTTTATAGGATTATATGTACTGTGGCCACAAATCCGCAACATGCACCCACAAATCTGCAACATGCCGCAGCAAATCTGCAACATGCGACCGCAAATCCGCACCATGCAGCCACAAATCCGCAACATGCAGCCGCAAATCCGCAACATGCGGCCGCAATCCGCAACATGCGGTCGAAATCCGCAACATGCGGCCCACATGTGGCAGCACATGTATGCATGCATTTTGGCATGTATGTGCGTTCAGGCATGTACATACACTTGTTGCTATCTGCAACATGCGCCCGCAAATCTGCAACATGCGGCCGCAATCCACAACATGCGGTCGCAATCCACAACATGCGCCCGCAAATCTGCAACATTCACCCGCAAATCTGCAACATGCGGCCCACATGCAGCTGCACATGTACACATGCAATTTGGCATGTATGCATGTTCAGGCATGTACATACACTTGTTGCCATCTGCAAAATGCACCGTCAAATCTGCAACATGCACCCGCAACATGCGGCCACAAATCCGCAACATGCAGTTGCAATCCACAACATGTGCCCGCAAATCCGCAACATGTCACAATCCACAACAAGCGGTCGCAATCCGCAACATGCGGTGGTGGTTGGTGGTAGTGGTGCTGGTGGTGGTGCTGCTAGTGGCGGTGGTGGTGAAGGTGGTGGGTGATGGTGTTGATGCTGGTGGTGGTGGTGGTGGGTATTGGTGATGATGATGGTGGTGGCGGTGGTGGTGGTGGGTGGTGTTTGCTGTCGCAATGTCTGGACAAATAGATAGCCAGCAGAGCCAGTCATTCCAATGATAAATTTTCAATAATAGTCTTCTGGCACATGCATGCGCACAAGGCGCACACCAGGGCATGCACACACATACACATGCACAAGGGCACAACATATAACTAGCAGTATCGCATATTAGCATGTATGCATACAAGCGAGACCTTTATTAAACCCTCATTGACATACCCTCTCCAACCTATATGCCATTTTTCAGACACCATGCTCTCACACATTCTGACCACAATGTCTAGACAAATGGATAGCTGTCAGAGCCAGTCATTCCGATGATAAATTTTCAAAAAATAGTCTTCTCTAGGGCTGCAAGTATGAATATGAAGAAATTTGCTATGGGTTGGCGGGTGTGTGGGTGTTGGTGGTGGGTTAATGCATGGTGCTGGGTGGAGGTCATAGTGGTGGTGGTTATATAATTAAACGCACTGGCTCAGGATCTCCCAAGGTTGGGAGATATTTTTTATTTATTTTATTGTCTGAGATTTGTTGTTTGTTTGATAGAGGCGGTATGGCCTATAAAATATGAATAATATATATCATTCATTCTGAAGGTTTTTGAAGAGTTAATTTCGAATTAACCAAGATGTCACGTAGATTGGAGTTTTTCTTAAAGGCTATCACTGGACGCAAATTGAGAGGTTTTTTCATTTTATCCTGCAATTTATGATATTCATCTTTCAAAATTTCAGAAATTTCAACATTTTTTCGATTGTATGTTAAAGTGAATGGAATAATTTCACGTTGATCAGCAAGACCAGGGTCCACGTTTATGCCACTCGGCCATTTTGTTTTCAGTTGCTTAATCCAAAATGATTCTCGAAGTTTTCTTTGTTTATCAGTCTCTTCGGCCGTAGCAGAAAGAGGCAGTTGCTCAATAGGCATAATTTCAAAGTGTCTATCGACAGAATGACCAGGAAGATTGAAATGTTGAGCTACGTTGGTGTCCTCGTCGTGTCTAATATCGCAAAGGTGTCTAGTTGCTCGCCATCTGAAAGGGCATTTTGTTTCACCGACATACTGCTTTTGGCATAATTTGCAAGATATTAAATAGATAACATTTTTAGAATCGCAATCTAAATTAGACTGAAGTTGGAATTTGCTTTTGTTCTGATAACTGACAAATGTTGACTGATTAGGTAGATAGAGGTCTAATTTACACCTCTTCTTTCCACATTTCTGAGATTGTCCTACGCCTATAATCGGACGATTGTGACGAATTTTGGTAGGCTTTTGATCGGCAGCCTTATCAGTAATAGTTTCCAAATCATGTAAAGTTTCGGATTTTATTTTGCGCAAAAATCGTGTTGAATATCCCCTCGGTTTGAGGGCTTTAAATAAGGTGGAACACGCAGATTCAAAATTCTTTCTATCACTAGAATTTCGGTGAAATCGGATAATCTGTGATTTGATAATACCTTTAAAAGTATGAGGTGGATGGAAAGATTTCTTATGCAGTAGTTGATGGGAATCGGTGGGCTTAAAGAATACTTTGTAATCAAGAAGCCCACTCGTGTTATAATTTACACCTTTGTAGAGAGTAACGTCCAAAAAGTCTACCGACGACTGGTCGATGTTGGCTTTAAGTTTGATGTTAGGATCGTGATTGTTCAAAATAGTGAAAAATTCATCAAACTCTTCCCTCGAATGATTCCAGATCATAAAAATATCATCGAGGTAACGGCGGTAAAATAAGGGCTGCTTAGGACATTTGTTAAGCGCATCTTCTTCCCACTCAGCTACATAGATGTTGGCAAAACTAGGACTAAAACGTTTACCCATAGCGCATCCACAGATTTGTTGGTAGATTTCGCCAGCGAATTCGAAATCATTGCCCTTTAAACTCAGCTCCAGGAGAGCTAATATTTCGCTAGTGGGCCTATTGTTATCAGGATATTTATCAAATGCTCTGCGAACAGAAGTCAAACCCCTTTCGATGTCAATGTTTGTGTACATAGCATCGATGTCGAGGGTTATCAAGAGTGAGTTTGGAGGAACAGAAATTTTGGAGACCTCGGATAGGAAATCCTCAGTGTTGTTCAAAAAGCTGAAATGTCTATTCGCAATTGGTTGTAGGTGGTAATCAATAATTTCACTAATTCGATAAGATTCAGAGCCGCAATCAGAGATAATAGGTCGACCCGGTGGTATCATAGGGTCGGACCATGACTCAATAGGTTTATGAATTTTTGGCAAAAGGTAAAACGTACGTGGATTTGAATCTCGTTTAGCAGTAAGGTATTTAAACTGCTTTTTCGTTATGGCCTTGTTGTCAGCCATTTCTTTAAGGATTCCATTAAATTTATCACAATTATTTTGCCAGAGTGGTTCGTCTAATTTGCGGTAGTGTTTCAGATTACTGAGTTGCCGATGCGCTTCACGAATATAATTATCCTTACGCATTATTACAGTAGCAGATCCCTTGTCAGCAGGCTTTATAATGATGTCATTGTTTTTACGCAAACCTGTTAAGGCTAAACGTTCTTGATATGACAAATTTTGATGATTTTTAGGAAATTCTAAATTTTCAACACGCTCCTTGATAGCTTTTATACTATCAGGGATCGCAGGGTCAACCAACTTCGAGTTAGGTGCCCATCCAGTTTTTTCAACAAAAGGTAGAAAGTTGTTTTTCTTGGAATTTCGAAAAAAGTCTGCTAATTTTACACGGTGAGAAAATTCTTCAATTTCCCATAAGCCATTATCTAAAAGGGCATCTATGTCGACTTTGGGCCGTGGTGTTGGTACATATGTTAGACCCAGATTTAGCAACGATCTTTCTGCTTCAGACAATGTAGAACCAGTTAGGTTAATGATATTACAACCTAGGCCAATTTCTGGGTGGTTAGTACCCTGACCCATAGTTAGTTTAAATTAAGGTGCGATAACCAACTATTATACATCCTATTTGCAGTGCACTCAGTCCAGTGGATGTTGTCCTCAACCACCTGAAATTCAGACACGGGGAGGCTGGGCAGGATAGGGACCTTGGCCCTTAAGGCCTCGACACGGCTATTAACGAATTGTATGTTTCGTTTCTGGGTTGTAGTCAGGTGCTTCGAATAATTTAGTTTGGCAAAGTGAACTTTAGCCTTTGGAAATTTAGAACGCATGGTACTAAACAGATTCTCAATTCTTTGGGAGGTGTCATGCTGAAGTTCGTCCTTATCATTAATTCCGATGTTAAGGATGATACGCTGAGGTTGGAAGACCTCATTGTGTTTTCTAACCATATTCCTAATGTGGTTTATCTTAGCACCTGGATAGATTGCTACCTGCATATCTGGATGAGGTGTCTGATTGATACGAGCTAAATTTGAAGACCCAATCAGCAGAATCTTCTTGTTCAGAGTAGGAAGGCGCCATTCATTCTTGTTATCCACCACGAACCGAAACTTGTAGAAAGACCTATGCTCTTTGGGTGTATCCCTAGGCGTAGGTTTGGGCTTAGGTGTGGGCGTAAATTTAGGTTGTGGTGGCATGGACCTCGGCGTCGACGATCTGGTCTTTTGACCAGGTCGGTCAGTAGCTGCTCTCTGTGGAAGGGGAGGAAACTCGACTGGGGACAGTGGCGAGACCGGAAGTGGGATCTGACTAGGATCCACATAAGCGGGCACTGACGGTGACCATGCTGGCAGTGGAATCAGGAGCGGATCCACCACAGGAGACTGCAGGGGGAACACTGGTGAGCTCTGGTTATTCACCCGCTTAACTACTGGGGGACTCTCAGTGGGTGACCTATTCCGTTTCCGATTTGATTGTGGGATGACTGGTACGGTCAAGGCTGACCGTGCAGTCGGTGTGCCTGGTAGGGCCACAGAGGGCCCTGCAGTTGATGTTCCTGGTAAGGTCACAGGTGACCCTACAGGGGGTGTTGTACTATGGCAGGTTCTAAAATGTGGATCAAAAGGTCTGATGAAATCATAAAACTGATCAATTGATGAAGAATGAAACTTCCTGCCATAGTTATTTCGGGCCCAATTTATTGCTGTGGTCTTCGCTCTACCTAATTCTAAATTTGGTTTGGACTGAGCTTCGATGAGGAGCGACATAAGACGACCAAGCTGGAAATTATAGTGACTAATGTTAACCTGGACTAAAGATATGGCCCATTTCAAATTTGCTGCTAAGATGTCCTTACGGACCTCGGCGTTTGGCATCGCTGGTTTACAGAAGAAATTCTGTCTCTCTAACTCTGACACTTTCCAGCTCAATCCAGGAGGCAAACTGCCCCTACGTACATGAGCATTCAAGATGCCAAGGTGGTGAAAACATTGTATAATCATGTAGTAACACTTGGTTAGTGCAGCCTGGGCAGATGGCGGGCGACTGTCGTTAGACCTCCTGTCATCCCGTCTTCTACTCTTGCTAACTCCAGCCATAATGTTACTAGTTAGATAATTCAATGTTTCTGCCACTAAAATCTACAAGAATACCAAAAAGTTGAGGGGACCTAATGGAATCGTGAACCAAGGGAAGTCTACTGAATTACAAGCCTAACAAATTCTACAAGCGTATCAAAAATCTACCGCTGAAAAAAAGAATGTTATGATTAAGCATGTTAATATTTAAATAATTAATATAAGCTATCAAAGGATAATTGTGTATATTACCAATAATCTTATGCACCGTCGTGAAGTGGGCGACCGGTTTCGACAAGGTTTGTCAGCTTCAGGCCACAGAACAAATCTGCCTGTCCACCAAAAATCTGTCTATTTATTAGAATTGATGGCCTTATGGATGTGGCTTAGATTAGTGTTCAATTGTACTTTGAAAATTTTAAATTTTATTCACATTAAAGAGTTGGACTGCCACAGATGTTTAAAAACTATTGTCTAAATCCATTGACGTTGATTGAGTTCTCTAAGGTTTCTGAGTGGGCTTCCAGTAATACTCTCATGAATGAGTGGCGGTTGATCAAAGAGATCAAGCCATGCATAGTAACCCAGTGAGCTCGATTCTGTTTGTTCAGAACGAGGTTCTATTATCGGTCTGTTGATTGATCAAAGGGATCCCACAACGGTCATTAATCATTTGAACAGTGAACTCTATTTCAAAAGGTGTTGTTGGACTTTGTCTTCAAGTCTTTTGAAGTCGAATTTAGGAAAGAACATTTTTTAATTTCCAACAATAAAATAATTGTCTATAGAATTTAGACTAGTAGGATTCACGTGTATTTGATAGATTTAATGAGCAATATGAATTTCGAGTTCCTTCCATCCATCCATCCATCCACCCACCCACCAACCCATCCACCCACCCATCCATCGACCCACCCATCCATCGACCCACCCATCCATCCATCCATCAATCCATCCATCCATTCAGTTAATGTATTTTAATGTATTTTACACTATAGACAGAGTTTATAAGTAATTAAATTATCGTCTATTATTATTATTATTATTGTTATTATTATTATTATTTAGTAAAAATCATCATCATCATCATCATCATCATCATCATCATCATTATCATCGTCATCATAATCCTCGTCGTCGTCATCACCATCATCTTTGTTCCCACCATTGCCATTGCCACTGTCGTCGTCGTCGTTGCTTGTGTAGTTTCTGCTGTTGTTGTCGGCGTCATTTTAGTAATTGCTGTCGTTGTCATTGTCCTTGTTGTAGCTGTTGTTGTTGTCGTCGTCGTCGTTGCAGCTGCTGTTGTCGTACACGGCGTCTAGGGAACTGTTCTAAGATAATTCTAATAAAATTACAGAGTTTGTTTAATACTTTGTGGTTTTTCGATGCGAAAAGTTTTGAAAATGTATCGTAGCTTGGCTGGGTATGTAGAATGTTTGGAGTAGTTCTTTTCGTTTATCTTTGAAAAATGCACACGTCAGGATATAATGATATTCATCACCTATGTAATTTTGTGTGCATATAGTACAGTTTCTGTTCTCCCGTGTGGTCCCATCCCATCTTCCTGTCCCTGTTTGACTTCTAGCTATGTCGACTGTCGACCTAGTTATGTCGACTGTCGACCTAGTTATGTCGACTGTCGACGAAGAATAGGGGAATCCACTTCTAGCTATTCCTCGCCATTTCTAGAAGCGCCCCCCCCCCCCTCCCCTCCCACACCCACCCGCCCCCAGTTAGTCAGTCAGTCAGTCAGTCAGAAAAGTTGTATTTTGCTCAGATATTAGCACAACGAGATAACCTGCCCTGTAGGACAATTTCCAGACGTTGTTTGTGATACGGACAAAAGAATCCTGACCCGGATCATATAAATTCTGGATCTGTGGATATCTCGAAAACTGCTATCCTGCTTTGGCTCAAATGTTAACACTGGGAATGGTATGCCCATACACTAGGATGTCACAGCTTCTTTGCGTGTGATCCAGGAAAATCTGAAAAAATCTGGAAGCCGCAGCTGTTGAGATTCTATCCACCTTGTTAGCTCACCTGACAGGAAAGGCCAAGTGAGCTTATGTCATGGCGGCCGTCCGTCATTTGTTGTTGGTCCGTCCATCGTCCATTTGTCGTTCATCTGTCTATCAAATCACGTTTTCTCCTCAACAGTTTGACCGATTCAGCCATATTTCGCTGAAATGATCCTATCCTGGTATGCTCCAAAACATCTATTCAGAATTTTGCTTGGGCAATTTTTGATTTTTTTAGATTTTATGAAAATTTTACCAGAAATTGTCAAAATGCTACTCCTTGGCTGTTTGATATATTTCAAGCAAATTTGCCTATTCGGAATCTATGGTGGTACGCTCTAGAACCTCTATTCAGAATTTTGATTCATCAATTGTTTTTGGTGAAAATCTTAGATTTTATGAAAACTTTACCGGTAATTGTCAAAACTAATCTCATCCATAACTGATTTGTAGATTTCAACCAAATTTGGCTGGAAGGATTCCGTGGTGGTAGGCTCTAGAATCTCTTTTCAGAATTTTGATTGGTCAATATTTGGAGTTAAAATCTTATTTTATGAAATATTTGGGCCTACTGGAAATTGTCAAAATGCTTCTCCTCAGTTGTTTGACAGATTTCAATCAAATCTGGATAGAAGGACTCTATCAGGATAGCCTGCAGAACTTGGTCAATTTTTCTAATTTTTTAATTGCTGAAAATTGTCAAAACGCATCGATTCCTTAACCACCTGGCGGATTTTAACCTAATTTTTCTGGAGTAAATCTACCGTGGTAGACTCTAGAGCGTCGATTCAGATTTTTGATTGGCCTATTTGCTGACGACCATCCCGGATTTTCCGAAAGATTTCCGGTACCATTTAAACCGCTTGGTATTCTTTAATCAATGGCCTAATTTCAACGAAACCTGAGTGGAACGTTCGTATCGCAGTATGCTTCAATATATCAAACGGGAGTTCTGATTCGTAAATTGTTTCGGCGAGCATCTACGGTTTTTACGAGAATTATGCTAAAATCCTTTAAAACGTTACTCTTAAACCACTTGGCGGATTTTAACCGAATTTGGCTGGAAGGATCTTATGATGGTAGCCTCTATGACTTCCTAGCTCACAGCCAAGAGAGCTTATGCCATGGCGGCCATCCGTCCTGTATCCGTCCGCCATCCGTCGTCCATCAACTTTTCCTTTAAACGACTTCATCTCAAGAACCACTCGGCCGATTTGAATTATATTTGGCAGGAAGCATCCTTAGGCCATAGGGATCCAAGTTTGCTGAAATCAAGCCGATCGGCTAATTTGGCCGGCGGCCATCTTGGATTTTGGCAGACTTTTAGAAACGTCTTTAAAAATGTTCTCCGAAACCGCTTGAGGGATCGATTCAAAACTCATGAAATATCACCTAGGGCAACAGCTGAGCCCACTTGGTTCAAGGAACTTGATTGGCGAAATAGTTCGGCGGCCATCTTGGATAACCTAAGGAATACGAGACTTAGGGACTTAGGACCATTAAGGTGTGTTCAAGGGAAATTGATCTGTCAAAAAACATGGCCGTCGTGGGCCAATCAAAATGTAGCATGTTTCGCGACCATATAGGATTTTTTTTTATTTGATGGATTTTGAGGCCGAAATTGGTTTTATATATGTTTTTGGATATTCTGATCTCAAATTTGTCATTTTCTAAACTGTCGGATAAACGGTTTGGCGGCCATCCTGGATCATTTACCCACCAAAAGCTCCCATACTGAGGCAGTGGAAAATTTAAAATGGCTTCCCGAGAATCACTGGGCCGATTTTAATTATATTTGGCAGGAACCATCCTTAAGGCATAGAGGAGTAGTAATGTGGGCGGCTGGTCGTTATTGTTCTAGAACAAAAGAATTCATGGAGAACAATGGCGACCAGCCGCCCAGAGGGGTAGAACAATAGCGACCAGCCGCCCAGGCGTATGAGAACAATGGCGACCAGTGGCACACGGTAGAGAGATTTGAGAACAATGACGATCATCCGTGCACACTTGAGAACCTATATTTAGTATATGTGACTCATGGGAAAACCCCATTGGATAATATTAACCCCTAAAAGTTGTGTATTTTATGTTTTAACTTAGCGGCGTGCGCCACCACCCCCCCCCCCCCCCTCTCCGTGGCATGGTGGTAAAATTAATAGGAGAATTTTGATTGGAAGCATTTTGATGCTAAATATTTTGATGCTGAATATTTTGATAATTTGATTGATTGCTGAATATTTTGATGATTTGAGTGGTTGCTGAATATTTTGGCTATTTGTTGCTGAATATTTTAATAATGTGAGTGGTTACTGAATATTTTGATAATTTGTTGCTGAATATTTTGATAATTTGAGTGGTAGCTGGGTATTTTGATAATTTGATTGGTTGTTGAATATTTTGAGTGGTTGCTGAATATTTTGATAATTTGATGCTGAATATTTTGATAATTTGATGCTGAATATTTTGATAATTGGTTGCTAAATATTTTGATAATCGGTAGCTGAATATTTTGATTGGTTGCTGAATAACTTGATTGGTTGCTGAATATTTTGAAAACGATTTGACTGTGCAAATTTTAATTTCTTATTAGGCGATGTTAGGTAAGAGAGAGGTGGTCTGATAACAGAGCTCGAAGGAGGCGGAGGAGGAGGGATGAGGAATGCTATCTCGGCCACCTTCTGCCTGGCACTGTCCGTTAAGAAAATGCATAAAGGTGGTCGCTTGTAGAGGTGTCGCGAGGGATGAGGAGGATGGCTGACGTATGCTACCGTACTCGCCGAGGCGTCGTCTTGCGCGATATCTCTGTACGAATATTTTGAAAATAATTGATTATAAGCCGTTGTTGGTTTAGCCACCATCAACCCCCTCCGTGGTTTAAATCATTAAAAAAAATGGTAGTCATTTAATTATTAAATTTTCAAAATTGTTGTGGAAATGGTCATCATTGACGATCGATGTTGTATAATATATATAGATAGTTTTATCTACCGTATTTTAAGCATCAGCCATTTAATTATCAAATCTAAAAAATATGAACAAAACGTGTTTCCCAGTCATTTAATTTTCAAAGGAATCATACAAATATGAAAAAAATGCGTACACAGTCATTTAATTTTCAAAAATCAGACACGTACACAGTAATTTTCCCAGTTTTAGATGTTGAATACTATTATATAGATAGTTTTATCTATCGTATTTATGTCCTTAAAGTGGCAGTCATTTAATTATTAAATTTTCAAAAATATGAACAAAATGCGTTCCCAGTGAACGTCAATGCATTAATCGACTACGAACAATAGCGTACAGATGGCCATTTAAAACAGTAGCGTCCATCGATCACTTTTGACAGATCAGAATGTGTGCTTGTGTATGCATGTGTGAAGAGGGTTGTTGTGTGGAAAAACTTTATTACATTATTTTATTTTTTTGAACAGATAAAGAGTTCTCTTTCGAAGGATTTGTGGGCCCTGAAAAGGGCCGTGTATTGAGATAGGTCTCAGTCTTCGCAGATCCGCACAGGCGTGGTTGTCAGTTTGGTAACAAACTGTGCCATGTTTGCTTTTTGTATATCAGTTGGAGTATCACCGATTACAGGCCACCCATGCGGATACTGTTTGGTTGTTAATAGACAATAGCACTCCTTGCAGGTGTACACCATCTCTTTAGGTTCTGTTTTCTTGATCATATGCCTGCAGACCCTCTTGTGTTTCGACCGCCGGCATATGGTGTCACGGATGTCAATGGAACACCAACGACATCGCACATACCCAGTGTCTGATCCGTCAAAGTACTGCTAGCCATTTAGCCGAATGTACATTAACATTTACATTTATACTACATCGCTCTACTACAAAAAATGTAAGGAATATCACGTGAGATGACTATCGACCTATTAAAAACTGTTGCGTACTGGCCTCATATAATGGCACATACATGCGGGCGAAAATATTGGATATGTTTACAGGCTAGACGCGATGGATCAGTTTGTTAAATGGTTAACGCGCATAGAATCTGTGCATGTTAAAAAAGTATCCGGAGAAATATGTTTTCTCTGACCACCTCGTTATTGTGCATAAAGCATCTTTGATTCGCTTTTAATCCCTCAAGGTGTGTGCAAACGCGTTAACCTTCATCTAAAACTCTCAAACATGAAACTAAGTGGCATCCTATCAGTCATTTAATTTTTTTTAAACAGCAAAGTGCATCGCTATGTGGGTAATATATAGGTAAACCAAGCGATGTTGTATGTATAATATTATATAGATAATAATCTTGCATCTATCGTATTTAAGGAGTGGTCTTTAAAGCGACAGTCATTTGATTATTAAATTTTAACAATTGTTATAAAAATGGTGCCGAACAATGTCCACCATTGTCATCGTTGACGAATAATGACGAGCACCCTTGTATGGTTTAACATATTAATTAGGTGGTCGATGCACTCCCTTGTGGTTGTAGTAAAAGGTATTTTGAAACTAAGTGGAATTGTGGCTTCCTATGTCAAATTGTCGCATTGAACAGCACTTTTTGAAGAGTTTGTGAAGGCACTGGTGCGAATTGTAGCTTCCTATGTCAAATTAGTATCAAAACTATTCGCTTAAACTACCAATGCGCCACGATTTAGGTTTGAAAAATCAGAAAATAACAGAATATTTTGAAACTAGCACGAATTGTAGCTTCCTATATCAAATTAGTATCCACCTTCGTTGCCCCTCCGTGGTACTGTGGTATCTAAGGTGAAAATAATAAGAAAGGTGGTCTGATAACGGAGATCGTAGGAGGAAGAGGAGGAGGAGGAGGAGGGATGAGGTATACTAGCGTACCTGTTTACAAGTCGTCAATGCGCGTATGAATATTTTGAAAATGATTTGACTGTAGTGTTAGCAACAACTTTCGATCAAATCGTTTCCAAGTTATTTAGTGAATATTTTGAAAATAATTTGACTGCGGTGTTAGCATCAACTTTTGCTAACATCATTTCCAAAATATTTAGCTAGGATGTAGATCCCTGGAATGTCTGGAACACCTCGCCAGTCAGCCAGTTAAATGTAATAAAACTAGGAATAATTACCATGTCCGGGTACACACAGTATGAATGCATTATGAGTACCTAGTCAATGAGACCCCCAACAACAAAAATAATATAGTTGGCTAACCATTGTATAGACATTGTGGCCGCAACCACCTATTACCAATACCGACCATCACCACCACTAACACCACCACCATCACCACCATCACCATCCCTCTATAACCACCAGCACCACTACCCACTACGCACCAACACCCACCACCAAGTATTAACCCCACCACCATCATCCACCACAACACCATTTTCCACCAACCCCACCGCCATCACCACCAAGTTCAACATCACCCACTCCGATTTGTATATCGAGGGATGTGGGGTGGGGTGGGGTGGGGTGGGGTGGGGGGGGGGTCCCAGATGGGAAGCTACAATCATCAAACCAACATGCACATAAGGAACCAATGTTTTATTTGTATCCATATTTTTACATTGAAGAAAATATTACATATGATAAAACATATAGTTACTGTAGCATAAACAAATAGTCAATGTTCTGGAGATCCATTTATCGATGACTGATTCCTTATGGATCAGATCCATCACCGACATCATCATCATCATTATAGTCAGCATCTAGATAGTTCCTTATATACTTCTTGATCAGAAACGGCTTCATCATATGCATACCCCTCAGTGATAAAATCTTTAGTTTCCCGATGAATTATTTTAATGAGCATAGAGTTCTGTAATCATCTCCACTGGAACATTATCTCTATACACTTTGTAACTAAAGCATCAGCATATACGGAAATAGACACATTGCCTACACCATTTGGGTCTGTGTTCACTTCACCATCCTCATCTTCTAAACCTGATTGTTCAGCATCTAAGACCTGCTTAATATTTAGGAATATGGTAAATAGTTCCTCATTGCCTATGGCTTCTTTTTCATCTTCACCTTCATCTTCACTCTCAGACTCTGCTGAGTCATCACCGGCTTCATTCCCTGACTTCGTTGTCTTATCATCTTCACTATTCATCTCTGTCGTTTCTTCATCTTCACTGTCTAGATTTTCGCTATCTTCATCATTATGGAATCGGATCTTATGCCGCGTCAGGTCATTTGACCTATTAAAAGTTGAATCACATTCAAAACATTTATGTCTCGGCATATTGATTATAGGGTAAATCTAGTAAGTATTCAAGTTACAAGGTTCTTCAAATAAATCTGACTGCCTAAGGCAACCTAACTACTCTGCAGTTACACATCCAATGACTTTGCGATGTTTAAACTGAAATGAGAAAAGGGAGTGAATTTGTACCGTTTATAGGATTATATGTACTGTGGCCACAAATCCGCAACATGCACCCACAAATCTGCAACATGCCGCAGCAAATCTGCAACATGCGACCGCAAATCCGCACCATGCAGCCACAAATCCGCAACATGCAGCCGCAAATCCGCAACATGCGGCCGCAATCCGCAACATGCGGTCGAAATCCGCAACATGCGGCCCACATGTGGCAGCACATGTATGCATGCATTTTGGCATGTATGTGCGTTCAGGCATGTACATACACTTGTTGCTATCTGCAACATGCGCCCGCAAATCTGCAACATGCGGCCGCAATCCACAACATGCGGTCGCAATCCACAACATGCGCCTGCAAATCTGCAACATTCACCCGCAAATCTGCAACATGCGGCCCACATGCAGCTGCACATGTACACATGCAATTTGGCATGTATGCATGTTCAGGCATGTACATACACTTGTTGCCATCTGCAAAATGCACCGTCAAATCTGCAACATGCACCCGCAACATGCGGCCACAAATCCGCAACATGCAGTTGCAATCCACAACATGTGCCCGCAAATCCGCAACATGTCACAATCCACAACAAGCGGTCGCAATCCGCAACATGCGGTGGTGGTTGGTGGTAGTGGTGCTGGTGGTGGTGCTGCTAGTGGCGGTGGTGGTGAAGGTGGTGGGTGATGGTGTTGATGCTGGTGGTGGTGGTGGTGGGTATTGGTGATGATGATGGTGGTGGCGGTGGTGGTGGTGGGTGGTGTTTGCTGTCGCAATGTCTGGACAAATAGATAGCCAGCAGAGCCAGTCATTCCAATGATAAATTTTCAATAATAGTCTTCTGGCACATGCATGCGCACAAGGCGCACACCAGGGCATGCACACACATACACATGCACAAGGGCACAACATATAACTAGCAGTATCGCATATTAGCATGTATGCATACAAGCGAGACCTTTATTAAACCCTCATTGACATACCCTCTCCAACCTATATGCCATTTTTCAGACACCATGCTCTCACACATTCTGACCACAATGTCTAGACAAATGGATAGCTGTCAGAGCCAGTCATTCCGATGATAAATTTTCAAAAAATAGTCTTCTCTAGGGCTGCAAGTATGAATATGAAGAAATTTGCTATGGGTTGGCGGGTGTGTGGGTGTTGGTGGTGGGTTAATGCATGGTGCTGGGTGGAGGTCATAGTGGTGGTGGTGGTGCTTAGTGGTTGGTGGTGGATATCGGTAATGGTGGTAGTGGTATTGATGGTGGTGCTAGTGGCGGTTGTGGTGAAGGTGGTGGTTGTTGGGGTTGATGCTGGTGGTGGTGATGATGGTGCTTAGTGGTTGGTGTTGTATGATGGTATTGGCGGTAGTGGTAGTAGTGGTTCTGGTGGTGGTGCTAGTGGCGGTGGTGGTGAAGGTGGTGGGTGGGTGGTGTTGATGCTGGTGGTGGTGATGATGGTGTGTGTTGGTGGTGATGATGATGGTGGTGGTGGTGGTGGTGCTAGTGGTGGTGGTGGTGAAGGTGGTGGGTGGGTGGTGGTGATGATGCTGGTGGTCGCGATGGTGGTGTGTGCTGGTGGTGGATGGCGGTGGTGGTGGTGGTGGTCCCGGTGCTAGTGGCGGCGGTGGTGAAGGTGGTGGGTAGTGGTGTTGATGTTGGTGGTGGTGGTGGTGAAGGTGGTGGGTGGGGTGGTGGTGATGATGGTGTGTGTTGGTGGTGATGATGGTGGTGGTGGTTGGTGGGGGGGTGTGTTTGCTGGCGCAATGTCTAGACAACTGGATAGCCAGCAGTGCCAGTCATTCCAATAATAGATTTTCAAAGATAGTCTTCTCTTGGTCTACAAATATGAATATGAAGAAAATGGAAATTTTCTTGAAGAAATTCGAGGGTTAGAGGTTTAAGAAAGTCTATATAGCACCCATGTAATGGTGTAACACGAGGTAGTCGCTTAGGGCAGGACTGAATTATACAGTAAAAACATGGTTATAACGTATCACTGCTCTGTAGCCAAAAACGATATATTTATATTTGTAGTAAACGACCATCTATGATTATGCTACTATGCTGGCAATGTTGCTCTTAATTGTTGAATCGTTATGCGTAGGTAAACAACAATAGCCGGTGAGCGGGTGCACGCTTTATCATCGATTTTTTTTAACTCTCAGCGAGGACATTGTAATATCTTGTGCTTTAACATTCTTTCATTATTCGTTAACACGTGTCATGTTTGTAACTCGATTAAGGACAGATCTCACTGCTAATACGACACTGATGAATGGTAAAACTTTATGCCATACACGACAAATACTCTTTTTATCATACAGAGTGATCCGCTTGACAAACAATTCCATAAACGCATGTCACCCTCAGAGACATAATGCAGACATTTTAAAAGCTACAATAACATCCCGCAACCACAAAATCTAAAACGACTGACGTTATTGCAAAAACAATTTCGACTATTAAGTATTTAAAAACAATTTGCGCGTAAGGTCGGCTAAGCCACCAGTCAAATCGTTTTTCAAAATATTCAGCTTGTACATAGTTTACTAATAAGGTTTAGCAGCTTAAACGCATCGTGACGACGAAATTTCACACCAGACAAAGTATTTGGATGGTGTTACAGCTAAATATTTAGGAAACGATTTGATCGTGTTAAGACAAATCGTTTTCAAAATATTCGTACGGTACAATTATCCATAGACATTTATCGGTAGATAGTGGGGTTACAAAAGCATAATTAAACATATGACAACGCAGACATTCAAGTGATCTACTGATAAATTTTTCGAGTAATGATTTTTAATAATGACGCAGGCAGTCAAATTATTTTCAAAATATGCGTGCATACCTTATAAACAAGTACACTAGCATCGCCCTCAAAACCAACCAGCAACTTCTACTGAGGAGGAATGCTATAGCATTCCGCCTCAACTGACGCAGGCAGTCAAATTATTTTCAAAATATTCACTAAATATCTTGGAAACGATTTGATTGAAAGTTGTTGCTAACACCACAGTCAAATTATTTTCAAAATATTCGTACAACAATAACGCGCATTGCCGGCTGATGCCTTGTAAACAAGTATGTTAGTATACCTCATCCCTCATGCCAGGCAGAGTTCGGCAGCGCTAGCATACCTCATCCCTCCTCCTCCCCACTCATCCGACCTCAATTATGCGCCCACCTCTACAGTCATTCCAGGGATCTACAGATCCGGCTAAATATTTTGGAAACGATTTGAGCAAAGGTTGATGCCAACACCGCAATCAAATTATTTTCAAAATATTCACTAAATATTTTGTAAACGATTTGATCGAAAGTTGTTGCTAACACTACAGTCAAACCATTTTCAAAATATTCATACGCGCATTGACGACTTGTAAACAGGTACGCTAGTATACCTCATCCCTCCTCCTCCTCCTCCTCCTCCTCATCCTTCTCCTCCTCCTCCTCCTCTTCCTCCTACGACCTCCGTTATCAGACCACCTCTCTTATTATTTTACCTTACATACCGCAGTACCACGGAGGGGCAACGGAGGGGGATACTAATTTGACATAGGAAGCTACAATTCGCGCTAGTTTCGAAATATTCTGTTATTTTCTGATTTTTCAAACCTAAATCGTGGCGCATTGGTAGTGTAAGCGAATAGTTTTGATACTAATTTGACATAGGAAGCTACAACTCGCATTAGTGCCTTCACAAACTCTTCAAAAAGTGCTGTTCAATGCGACAATTTGACATAGGAAGCCACAATTCCGCTTAGTTTCAAAATACTTTTTACTACAACCACGAGGGAGCGCATCGACCACCTAATTAATACGTTAAACGATACAAGGGTGCTCGTCATTATTCGTCAACGATGACGATGGTGGACATTGTTCGCCACCATTTTTATAACAATTTTTAAAATTTAATAATTAAATGACTGTCGCTTTAAAGACCACTCCTTAAATACGATAGATGCTTGATTATTATCTATATAATATTATACATACAACATCGCTTGGTTTACCTTTATATTACCCACATAGCGATGCACTTTGCTCTGGGGTTTAAAAAAAAATTAAATGGCTGGTAGGAAGCAACTTAGTTTCATCTGAGGGTTTTAGACGAAGGTTAACGCGTTTGCATACAAATTGAAGGATTAAAAGCGAATCATAGATGCATTATGCACAATAACGATGTGGTCAGAGAAAACATATTTCCCTCGATACTTTTATAACATGCAGATATTTTATCCACGTTAACCATTTAACAAACTGATCCATCGTGTCTAACCCGTGAACATATCCAATATTTTCGCCTGCATGTATGTGTCATTATATGGAGGCCAGTACGCAACAGTTTTTGATAGGTCGATAGTCATCTCACGGGATATTCCTTATATTTTTTGTAGTAGAGCGATGTAGTATAAATGTAAATGTTAATGTACATTCGGCTAAAATGGCTAGCATTACAAACTTTGACGGATCAGACACTGGGTATGTGCGATGTAGTTGGTGTTCCATCGACATCCGCGACACCATATGCCGACGGCCGAAACACAAGAGGGTCTGTAGGCATATGATCAAGAAAACAGAACCTAAAGAGACAGTGTACACCTGCACTGCCCTACATCGACAAAAGGAAGTATGTCCAAGAAATCATTTTTTTTAGAAAATTAATAAAATGCGTTTATGGATAGCCCTGTGTCAATTTCCAGCACATTTCTGTCAAAATTATATCAGAGCGACACATATGTGTTAAAGATTACCATTATTTAGAAGAAAATCAGAATTGGTTCCTTTTAAACAAATTATAGTGACATACTTCCTTTTGCCATTGTATATCTGTGTTTCTAGTGTTCAAATTCCAGAGTAATCACACTTTACATCCTTTTGTCAGTGTAAATTCACATTTACTCCCTTTTGTAATTAAAGAAACGTAATGGGATAGATGAAAAGAGGGTTCTGTATCCAGTTTCTTCTTACAATAGACATATATACCATTTCCGAAAAAGTTGGTCCCGATCCCAGGACGATTCATAATAAAGAAAAATTAGTTACCTCTACGGGATGTAGAAATTGTTTGAGTGTAGCTTTCGTGACCATCTCGGTCACTTCTTCAGCACTAACACGGACGCGAAGTTCTTAGCATCGTCAGAAACTTGTTTCCAGCGACCGTCAGTTAGTGCTGAAGAAGTGACGGAGATGGTCACGAAAGCTACACTCAAACAATTTCTACATCCCGGAGAGGTAACTAATTTTTCCTTATTATATATACCATTGTTTAGGTTTGAAAATACAAAAAATCGTTCGAGTCCAAAAATTTATTTTCAAGTAAACACAAAACAATATGTAAATGTGTTCCTACAACAAAACCAAATGATCAATTTTTCTTTTAATGTTACAGTTTCATTAAATTATTTTCATAAAAAATGGTTCCTTGTTTACGTAAAGGTGTTTTTAGAAACAAACTGTCACATTCTCAACTAATTTTACAGTTTCGTTGCATAATTTTAACAGAAAAACATTTCATTAGGCAATTTAGGTGAAAATACAAATATGATTATTTAGAGTAGGCTAAACTTAAACATCATGGCCTGAATTCAATAAGGAGGTTTAGCTAGACTTGGTTTAATCTTTAAACCAGGTCTTAGACTAGCTATTACCAAGTTGTAAACCATATTTCGTACAATGAGAAATACACTTAAACTAACATGATTATGCATAAAATATGATCGCCGTGGTATTTATGAATCAAATCTTTAGAACCTGGTAACAAATGATGGGTTACACCGAGTAACAAGCTAAACCGAATACAGGTAGGCAACTAGGTAATAAATCTAGAAATCAATACAGGTAGGGAGTCTAGGTAATAAATCTAGGAATCAATACAGATAGGCAGTCTAGGTAATAAATCTAGGAATCAATACAGGTAGGCAGTCTAGGTAATAAATCTAGGAATCAATACAGGTAGGCAGTCTAGGTAATAAATCTAGGAATCAATACAGGTAGGCAGTCTAGGTAATAAATCTAGGAATCAATACAGGTAGGCAGTCTAGGTAATAAATCTAGGAATCAATACAGGTAGGCAGTCTAGGTAATAAATCTAGGAATCAATACAGGTAGGCAGTCTAGGTAATAAATCTAGGAATCAATACAGGTAGGCAGTCTAGGTAATAAATCTAGGAATCAATACAGGTAGGCAGTCTAGGTAATAAATCTAGGAATCAATTAGCCCTAAATCTTTAACCTTATAAATTAGGCCTTATAGGCCATATAATAATTGATTCGACATGCGCTCATGGCAAAATCTACTTCAAACCATTTACGGAATCGATGCTATTGAAAATTCTGAGGCACACGTGGCTCAATCCGGCCATGCATAAAAATGTGGCGGTATGGTCAGGTGAGCTAAAAATTTCACACATTTTATTTTGTTTACATACTTTTAAATATTAACTCTATATTTAAAAGAGCATAGCATGGGATATACTATTTTACACTATTTGCAAAGATATTTATTTATATCTTGCATGCTATGCTATAATAATAGTAATAATAGTAATAGTGACTTTGCTTATTATCTTATTTTTAATGGTAAACTGGAGCTGTAGCCTTATAGTCTAGTTCTAGGAAAACTGACCAGTTTTTTAATTTAATAGCGGATCTGGTTTGTAGAGCTGACTTGTAAATTATTAAATCATGTACTTTGAACAAACCATATTATATGTTTACAAGTAGACTGTACTCAATAGTGCAAATTCATACCTTTTTATGCACTTGTTACATGCAGTGAGTACCATGCATGACACATGAGCTAGACATATGCAAATTAGATATCTTTGACTGAAGATATTTCATTGACAAAAGGAACTATGTTCAGCATTTATAATGACAAAAGGGAGTATGTGTAATATACTTCCTTCTGTCAAAGGAAATGCGGTTACTTCCTTTTGTCATTGTAATTGTCTGTGATGGGGAAGACATACATCATTTTGTTATTTTATAACTAAAAATCTAAAAAAAAATTTACATTGGCAATAGTTCCATTGAAAAGAGCAAGTCCAAAATAGGCAAGATGTGTCAAAATCTCAATTTTGAATTTTTTTTACTTACCCCCCTTTTGTCAGTGGAGGGCAGTGCATGGAGTGCTATTGTCTATTACCAATCAAACAGTAGCTGCACGGGTGTCCTGTAATCGGTGATACTCCAACTGATATACAAAAAGCAAACATGGCGCAGTTTGTTACCAAACTGACAACCACGCCTGTGCGGATCTGCGAAACTGAGCCCTATCTCAATACACGGCCCTTTTCAGGGCCCACAAATCATTCGAAAGAGAACTCTTTATCTGTTCAAAAAATAAAATAATGTAATAAAGTTTTTACACACAACAACCCTCTTCACACATGCATACACAAGCACACATTCTGATCCGTCAAAAGTGGTCGATGGACGCTACTGTTCTAAATGGCCATCTGTACGCTATTGTTCGTGGTCGATTAATGCATTGACGTTGACTGGGAATGCATTTTGTTCATATTTTAGAAAATTTAATAATTAAATGACTGCCACTTTAAAGACATAAATACGATAGATAAAACTATCTATATAATAGTATTCAACATCTAAAACTAGGAAAATGACTGTGTATTTTTTTACAATTAAATGACTGTGAACGCATTTTGTTCATATTTGTATGATTCTTTTGAAAATTAAATGACTGGGGAACACATTTTGTAACGCGATGCTCTGATGTTTTTAAAAATTAAATCATTGGGAGTATGTTCATATTTAAAAAAAATTTAATAATTAAATGACTGACGCTTTAAAGACATAAATACGGTAGATAAAACTATCTATATATATATATATTATACAACATCGATCGTTAACGATGACCATTTCCATAACAATTTTGAAAATTTAATAATTAAATGACTGCCATTTTTTTAACGATTTAAACCACGGAGGGGGTTGATGGCGACTAAACCAACAACGGCTTACAATCAATTATTTTCAAAATATTCGTACAGAGATATCGCGCAAGCCGATGCCTCCGCGAGTACGGTAGCATACGTCAGCCATCCTCCTCATCCCTCGCGACACCACTACGAGTGACCACCTTTATGCATTTTCTTAAAGGACCGCCAGGCGAATAAATGCGTGCTCATGCTTAGAGAACAGTGCCAGGCAGAGGGCGGCCGAGATAGCGTTGCTCATCCCTCCTCCTCCGCCTCCTTCGACCTCCGTTATCAGACCACCTCTCTCTTACCTAACTTCGCCTAATAAGAAATTAAAATGTGCACAGTCAAATTGTTTTCAAAATATTCAGCAGCCTATCAAATTATTCAGCAACCGTTCCAAATATTCAGCAACCGATTATCAAAATATTTAGCAACCAGTTATCAAAATATTCAGCATCAAATTATCAAAATATTCAGCAACCACTCAAAATATTCAACAACCAATCAAATTATCAAAATATTCAGCTACCACCCAAATTATCAAAGTATTCAGTGACAAATTATCAAAATATTCAGCAACCACTCACACTATCAAAATATTCTACAACAAATTATCAAAATATTCAGCAACCACTCAAATTATCAAAATATTCAGCAATCAATCAATTTATCATAAAATTGCATCCAATCAAAATTCTATTATTTTTAGCACCATGCCACGGAGGGGGGCGCGCGCCGCTAAGTTAAAATGTAAAATAACCAACTTTTAGGGGTTAAAATTTTCAACAATTGAACATCCAACGGGGTTTTCCCATGAGTTTTCCCACATATACTAAATATAGATTCTCAAGTGTGTGCAGATGATCGTCATTGTTTTCAAATCTCTCTACCGTGTGCCGCTGGTCGCCATTGTTCTCATACCCCTGGGCGGCTGGTCGCTATTGTTCTACCCCTCTAGGCGGCTGGTCACCATTGTTCTCCATGAATTCTTTTGTTCTAGAACAATAACGACCAGCCGCCCACCTTACCACTTAGAGGTTCACGTTTGTTCAAATGATGCTGATCGGCCAATTTGCCCAATTTTTTGAAATATATTTTAATTTTTTCTTCTCTGAAACCACGTGGGACATCAATTCAAACCTCATGAAATATGATCTAGCGAAAGAGCTTAACCAAATTTGTTCAAGGGAACTTGATTGGTCAAATAGTATGGCGGCCATCGTGGATGACCTATTTTTCGTGAAAACTACTTCTCCAGAACCACTCAACGGATCGGGCCGAAATTTGGGAGATATGACTATGAACTAAGGGCCACTGAAATTTGTTCAAGGAAAGTTGATCCTTTAAAAAAAATGCCGCCATGGGTCAATCAAAATGTAGAGTGTTGGCGGCCATATTGGATTTTTTATTTGAGGGATTTTGAGGCCGAAATGTGTTTTATGTATATTTTGTGGTATTTTGATCTCAAATTTGATAGAAATGGATCCCTCTACTGAGGATAGTGTTTCGGAACGTACACTGCTGGCGTTAACCGGCTTTAACTCCGTAATTTGTTTAAGAAAATTTTTATTTTCTCATGGAAAATGTTCATTTGCAGACCAAGAAAATACTATTTTTGAAAATTTACCACTGGAATGACTGGCGCGGTTATCGAGCCAGTCATTCCAGTGGTAAAATTTCTAAAATAGTCTTCCCTTAGTCCGCAAATGGGCATTTCTCAAGACCACTGCAGATGCCGTTTTTGGCTGATATGAGTGTTAAAGGGTTAAAATTTGTTAACATCAATTTGACTGAGCAATGACGTTTTCAGTAATCCTGCAGAATTCCGCTTTAGCTCTCTTGAATGTGTTATGTAGATTCTAAGATGGAAAGCGTTACATGTATTATGTTTTTATATAATAGGATCTGTTTGATTTGCTTAGGCTTGGCATATAGGTTATTAATATAGCAAATTGTGTAAGCGTAAAGTTATGTCACGATCCTATCCTACAAGTTGGTGTCAGGTAGTTTTATTTTGGCATAATTTATTGTTCATGTATGACGAAAGTAATATAAACTCAAACTGTCATTAGCTTGGTTCCGATCCCCACTCCCACTCCTCCTCCCTATAATGGAGTATTTTAGTATGCTGACGCATATTTGCACGAATAATAAACCCGATTTTTATTTCGAATGTAATTCGAGACCTTTTGAAAAAATTTAATACTCATTATTTTCAAGATCCGGGTCTATTTTTAGCTCGACTACGAAGTAAAACGAGCTATTGCAATACCCTGCACGGCGCAAGGCCAACGGAGCAAATGTGATATTGGCGCGTTACACAAACACCAAACTAGATATAGCTATAAATGACTAAATCTTCATCTTCCAGTGAAAAGGCATGATAGTTCATTCCTTTCCACTAAATAAATTGTATTTTATGTTGATATGAATATCTATACTCTTTTTATTCGCTAATGACCTATGTGAAAATGAAGGCAAAAGCAGGGGTTGATATTAACCCTAACACAATATTTGGTGTTAACACCAGGCGCTAACACGGTGTTAACACCAAATCTGGTGCTAACACTAACACGAATGTCGAGATCAAGTCTCGGTGTTATCACGGTGTTAGTGTTGCACTAACACTAACACTAACACCCACACTTGACCACACCCAGGAGCAATAGGTTGTCCATTTCTAGCTATGCTCCGCCCATTTCTACCCAAGCTCCGCCCACTTTTACGTGGGTTGGAATCAATTTATATGCTTGGAATCCCGAATTCCCAGAATCCATGTTTCACGGTAACTAAACAAGTATGCCGTTGAATATTTTGAAACTAAGTTTGCTAAGCGCTGTTGCTGCCTTTGGCAACAACAGCGCCCAGTCAAATTAGTTTCAAAATATTCAACAGAATGTTTATAAAATAGTAAAGACATACAGTTCATGCACTTGACTGGGCTCTTCAATGTTCGTGACGGAGGTAAATACGTAACTATGTATTGTGACGTGTGCCTACATGTGACGTAATTGGTTATGTAGACACATATTTGAGTAACAGATCGCATCCCTCCATTCTAGGAACACCAGTGTGTTTTGCTTAATGGAGGGATCTAATCTGCTACTCAAGTATCTGACGTCACAATCAAGTGGCTTAGGTCCGTCACGAAAGAAAAATGAAACATTTTAAAATAAATTAAATTAATGTTAATGTTAGTTCCTATCTCATTGCCAAAAGATTTTGTGCAGGATGATAGTTCTTTTAATCTTTTCAAGATGGTCTTGAGGAATGTCCATTTTTGACAATTTACCACTAGAATAACTGGCTCGAAAATTGAGCCAATCATTCCAGCGGTAAAGTGTAAAAACAGTCCTCCCTTGGCCTGCAAATGAATATTCAATAAGCAAAAATGTGTATTTTCTGATCCAAATTTAACCGTTAAAATGATTAATCTGAACTAGCCTTCTTTAACCCGTAACCCTCAGATTTGTTCAAGAACAATCTCTCATAGAATATGTTCATTTGCAGACCAAGTGAAGTAAAAAAAATTTTTTTGAAAATCTATCACTGCAATGACTGGTTAATAAAATGCCCCCCCCCCATTGCCCGCCCTGTCTGATCGAATCCACGACTGAGCTCCGCGTTCGCCCGCTATGGTAGTATTCGGGATGGAATATGTCCTTCACCATTCCCTCCGTACATCCCCACCATCCCCAACCACGGATTCAATTTAAATTTAACCACAACATGAATACGTGAGAGAGCATACGTTTATAGCCATATATGGTGTTTTGTTTCTATTTTGCCATTCAACAGCTAGAAACAACCGGGAGTCCGTGACTGAAGATCATCAGTATGGCGTCAGAATGACCCCCTCAAGTCTGGCAAGACATCACATGTAAGACACACACATAAACCTGTTAATCAGGACAACCTGGCTTTACGGCCACGACATGGTGGTTCTTTAGCCACCTTAGAAACAACATTCTTTGGCACCTCGTATATTCTCATTATATATTTGAACTAATGTTCCATATTCCGCTTACAAACGTGTTTACGATGACATTACACCATTCGTTTCAGCAACGTATCCCCCAACCCACCTCCATCCTTCTACCCCCCCCCCCACCCGCCCCACTACACCCCCCCCACCCCCGGTTAGTGGGAGCATCACGTTATTCTAGATAGCCAACGAACATGTCCGTTAAGTTAGGCCGCAATGCAGTAATCCGTGACCAGATTATTGAGAACAAATTCGCCAGACTGTTAGGCCCTATATAAAATGGAGGAATTCAGTTGTTGCTATGCCACGGCCATCTCTAGCTAAACTCCGCTTACGCTTTGCCCGTGTCTTGAACGTCATATGTGCACGTTTTGGATGTGTGATGTCTCACGTTGTTTCTGGCTGTCAACTTGATCGATTTCCACCATTCATAGCATATACCCGCATTGCTCATGCTTTCTCGAACATATCTATAGATTTTAGAGTCAAATGCTCAAAGGTCAAGATCTTGATGACAGAATTACAGAAATTGTGTTAGAACTTGCTGACTGCTGAGGTATAGCTACAATAGCCTCTCTTGACATGCATGTTGTCACCCACCAACCCCACCCATCCACCCAGCCACCCCACCACATCTTCCGCCCATCCCCAACCCCCAAGACTAGTAACCTGATAACGAATGTTAATGGGCTTATTACTTGGCCAATACCGGGCCAATATGGCCTGTTATTAACCAAGCACAGGCACGATAATCTCGTCATCTTGGTACTGATTTGGTGCCATAAGATCATCTTAGGCGTAATGATGGTCCACTCATAGAAATTTCTCCCCCGTCGTCGTGTATAGCTAAAGGGGGTAGGGAGCAGACTTCCACACATGAAAGAATTTTGGGGAATTATTTTGGGGAATAATATTTGGTCAGATTATTTAGCCAAAATTGTATCACTGTGGGTGTAAGAAATGTCCTTCTCAGGACATTGGATTTTCAACAGATTGTCTTAAGATACACATTTCCTCAAAATTCTACCCAAAATTTATGAGAACATTTTCCACGGGTTGCCTCCCCTGAAATAAATTATAGAATCATATCTGCTTTCCCTGTATGAGAACTCTCGAGTTCTAATAAATTGATTATAGCTAGGCTATGTTCATCATCCATGACTTTTCAAAGAATGTGTCAATGCGATCCAAGCAGATGATATGGAATACACGTGGCAATCAGAAAGCTGATAATCCGGAAATGTCATTATGTGTGGAAAAAATTAAACAGTTCTACTAATCATATGGCAATGCGCCATGATTGTGGGTGATTGAGCATGTTCATTGGCTGTCAAAAGTCACGTGGCTGACATGCCATGAAATTATCAAAAACTGTTTCAACACCCAAAATGCGTGTGTTAATTGACCACATTTAGTTCTTCCAAACGTGGTCATTATACATATTTTTGGTTTCAATGTTTCAACATTTCAATTAATTTTTTTGGGGGGGGGGGGGGGGCTAATCCCCGAGCTTATATATATATAAGCTCGGGGATTAGCCCAAAAAAGAAATTTAATTGAAATGTTGAAACATTGAAACCCAAAAAATATATAGATCGTATTTATATATATGCGAGTTTGACTGACCAATCAACCTTTGCAACCCTACAGATTAGATGTAGCGCCTTCATTAACCCTTTAACACTCATATCAGTCAAAAACGGCTTTTTGTAGTGGTCTTGGGAGATGTCCATTTGCCGACCAAAAGAAAACTATTTTTGAAATTTACCACTGGAATGACTGGCTCGATAACCGAGTCAGTCATTCCAGTGGTAAATTTAAAAAAAAGAATCCCTGGGTCTGCAAATTGACATTTTCTATTAAAATATTGTAATTTTTTTTTACGAATTCGAGGGTTAAATGGTTAACGTGTGTGGTATCCAAGCAGGTGTCTTTTAACCGTTAAAATGTTATATACCAGAAACCTATGACACCTACGAGGGTCAGTCAAATTAGTTTCAAAGTATTCAATAGCTTGTAGACGTGGATTGTTGTCTTGTAACTGGAACGAACGAATCCACGTTTAGCTATGACCGCCCATCTCCAGCTAAGCTCCACCCACATTTTGTCCGTGTTATGATCTATCGAACCCTGAACTCCCTGCATCTCAATTTACAGAAAACTATACAGGTAAGCTGTTGAATATTTTGAAACTAATTTTTATGGGTGCTGCCTATGGCAGCAACAGTGCCCTGTCAAAGTAATTTCAAAATAATCAACAGAATGGTTATTAAGTATTAAAGACATACAATTCGTACACATAGTACACTATTAAGAGTCCCTGGCGGATTTAGATACGACATTCATGACCTATTTTAATTGTGACTTCAGCCTACCTATGACGTACATAATTATGATGTCATATACTTGACTGACAGATTGGATTCCGCTATTTCTCGGTTAAATTTTTACCAATAGCTGTGCTTGTTTGGGCCATTTTTCGCATATAAATGCCCTGCATACGGTCAAATTGAGGGATCCGATCTGGCACTCAAGCATTTGGCATCGTAATCTAATACGTCACATGTTAGCTAGTGTCACAATCAAAATGATGTAATTCCGTCACGAAAATCAAAAGGTCCGTCACGAAAGTGTGTATACGAATTGTATATTTTGCTGAATCCTTTGAAACTAATTTAGCTGGGAACAACGACACCCATTTAAATTTGTTTCACAACATTCAACATCATACATGTATAAACTACCTTGAAATTTGTATTCTGGGAATTCAGGTATCCAGTTTTCAAATCGATTCCACCTTGCGTAAAAGTATGTGGAGCTTGGATAGATGTTAGATATGGACTCCTTTACTGGACCGTTAGTTTGGCCGCCATGATGAAGCACATTTGTATTCGAAAGCTGGTAGATATAAGTACAGTTATTCATTAACCCTTTAACACTCAAAAAACAGCTTCTGCAGTGGTCTTGAGAAATCCGAGCCAGTCATTCCCGTGGTAAAATTTCAAAAATAGTCTTCTCTTGGTCTGCAAATGGAAATTTTCTATGAGAAAGAAGGGTTAAATATACCAGCGTTTGACATGAACAGATAGTTTGGGGCTGAGAAATATGTGCGTGAATATCTTGAAGCAATTTAACTAGAAATTCTTATTGCCTTAGTCGAATTAGTTCCTAAAATATTCAGAATATTAGTCATATGTGCTTTCAGGGTTGGAAGAATAAATCGGCGTATGGGCAAAGCTGCACATTAAGGTGATTTCCTATTTGCAAGGAAGTATATGATCATGAATGGAATTCTAGATGGTCAACACCTCGTAGCCATGGCAATGACACGGAAATAAACAGTGGTTGCTATCGTGGCTTTTAGAAGAACAAATATTGTAAACTAGGCGTGTATTGAAGAAATGTCAACATTGCGGCTAATGCTGGGTGCATTTGCTTAGACTGATGTAGATGTATATAGTTTATAACTCGCAAATGTGGACATTCGTGACTAGGACTGGATAAGATATACAGAGACATACATACATGCGTTGTTATGCGGTATCCCGTGTTCCGTGTTGCAACGTAACAGAATAACCTCCACCTCCAATGCTCGAAAATTATAGGTGTTTCAGAAAATGTTCCCTCGGCCGATTCGACACAGGCAACTGCAATGCGCGTGTCTGGTTCTATTTGTCATCGTTTTTGTTTTGGTTCTTTTGATTGTGTCAGATATCATTTTCCACGAAGGAACGCATATTTGCCAAAAAACGGAAAACGGCACATTTTATCACGCTTCACTGTCTGGTGTGACCGGCTCACGTAAACCAATCGCGATTAACATAGGTAGTCAGTCAAATGGGGTTCATGGCACTCGGAGTCCGGCTATCCAGCGCTATGTATTCAGAACCACTAACACATTTTCTGGTAATAATCTGACTTTTACACGAACTTCCACAACTAGAACACAGTATCCGGTTACGATAGACACGGCTTATATAATAAACAACCCAGATATATGTACAAATGTGGAAAAATTAACATTTTTAGTAATTGTCCATACCGCTCCAGATCATTTCCAACGAAGACGAACATTGCGTGAAACCTGGGCTAATCCCCGAGCTTATAAAGGATTTACATTTAGGATTGTGTTCTTATTTGGGCTTCCAAAAGACAGGGCAACGCAGTATTTAATTGAAAACGAAAGCGTGGTATATAAGGATGTGGTGCAAGGACAGTTCTTGGACTCGTACAAGAACCTGACCAATAAAGGAGTACTCGGGTACCGCTGGATTTCCGAGTTCTGTCCAAATTCTCAATTTATCATAAAAATAGACGACGATGTATATGTGAATATGTTTCAAGTTATGGATTATTATTACGCGACTTATAGGAGCCGTAGCAAGTTCATGCTTTGCCATTTACGTCTGGAAGGAACAAGTCCAATATTGCATGGCAAAACGAATCTGAAATGGGCAGTATCAGATGACGAGTTTCGCGGGATAAAGTATTACCCGACATATTGTAACGGTTACGCAGTATTCATGTCCCCGGACGTAATTAAAGGTCTGTTCTCGGCAGCTAGTTTAACGCCCTTCTTTTGGGTTGATGATGTATACTTGTTCGGGCTTTTGGCGAAGAAAGTGGGCGGCATTAAATGGGAGAACATTGTGAAGAATTTTACTTTGTATGAGAAACACGGACTTGAAGTTTACGAAGGTCATGGAACAAACAATATTGTTGTGTCAGCTGCGAGGAGTGACGGTGCGATGGAACGATTCTGGTTTGCAACATTGCACAGAATATCCCCGGATGTACGGAGGTATGTTAGTGATGATCTGTTAATAATCGTGGACCAGTTGCAATCAATGACGTCATTATCAACGACGAGTGTGACAGTAAAGACACCTACATCAAAGAAGCCTTAGGAACGTTTGTTATTTAATAGATTGGCATGCCTGAATTCATCATTTGTGAACAAAAACAATCTGAAAATCACTCATTCCGAGCGAAATTGAATTTTATAGGGGCTGAGGTGTAGTGTTGAACTTGTAAATAATAATATAGTTGCTAAAAGTAGTTGCTATCTGACAACTTAACGCAATTGTAGTTAGCAAGGACCTAAGCTACCTAAAGATCGGGGTCGCGATCTGTCCAAGGTCTGACCTAGGTGTGCACTATATTACTCTAGAAAGTAAAGAGTGCATTTCTAGCTATGCCCTGCCTATTTCTAGCGAAGCTCTGCCTATTTCTAGCGAAGCTCTGCCTATTTCTAGCGAAGCTCTGCCTATTTCTAGCGAAGCTTTGCCTATTTCTAGCGAAGCTCTGCCTACCTTTTTCGCGTGTTGGAATAACTTTGTCGTGTTTTATGAGAATTTATTTTGAGACCGTTTGGCACCAACAAAAATGAGCTATTTTGTTTGAAACTCTCTGACATCCTGAGACGGTATACTCTTTGACATCGTGAGAATGTATAATCTTTGACATCGTGAGAAGGTATACTCTTTGACATCGTGAGAAGGTGTACTCTTTGACATCGTGAGAAGGTATACTCTTTGACATCGTGAGAAGGTATACTCTCTGACATCAAGAGAAGGTATACTCTTTGACATCGTGAGAAGGTATACTCTCTGACATCGTGAGAAGGTATACTCTTTGACATCGTGAGAAGGTATACTCTCTGACATCAAGAGAAGGTATACTCTTTGACATCGTGAGACGGTATACTCTGACATCGTGAGAAGGTATGCTCTCTGACATCAAGAGAAGGTATACTCTTTGACATCTGGAGAAGGAATATTGAAGAAATAGTGATGTTTATGTAACGAACCAATATCCAAATTGAGACATTTTTTTAATGGCGCAGGGCCAATGTACATATTGGATATTGGTCAATGGCGCAGGACCGATATACAATCTCATATTTGTGCCAAAATACAAATGATATCGGCGCAAGGACCAATATTCAAATTATATTATCACAGGGACCAATATTCAAATAATAATGGGGTACGGGTAAATATTCAAATGATAATGGGGTAAGGGTAAATATCAAAATAATAATGGGGTAATGGTAAATAGCCAAATGATGATGGCGTAAGGGTAAATAGCCAAATGATGACGGTGTAAGGGTAAATATTCAAATAATAACAGTGTACGGGTAAATATTCAAATAATAATGGGGTACGGGTAAATATCCAAATAATAACGGGGTAGGGATAAATATCCAAATAATAATGGGGTACGGGTAAATATCCAAATAATAATGGGGTAAGGGTAAATAGCCAAATGATGATGGCGTAAGGGTAAATAGCCAAATGATGACGGTGTAAGGGTAAATAGCCAAATGATGACGGTGTAAGGGTAAATATTCAAATAATAACAGTGTACGGGTAAATATTCAAATAATAATGGGGTACGGGTAAATATCCAAATAATAACGGGGTAGGGATAAATATCCAAATAATAATGGGGTACGGGTAAATATCCAAATAATAATGGGGTAGGGATAAATATCCAAATAATAATGGGGTAAGGATAAATATCCAAATAATAATGGGGTAAGGGTAAATATCCAAATAATAACGGGAGCAGGTGTTATAAATGACATCAGTTGTTGATTTCATTTATACGACCTAATCTACGACCACTTCAACACAGTTTTATTAGTATCATGGTCAGTCTCAGAAGAATTTTATGTTTTAAATAATTTCATAAATATTTCCAACATTAAAACAGACGGTCAGTGTACGTGCAGCTGTGCCTAGCTGTCTGTTAGAATAACAACACTGTATAAACTTATAGCATTTAAATTGTCTAAGCACACTTCTTATTACGTGTGATTATTGCGCGCCCACCTTTCGTTATCATTTGGTCCTTGGCCCTTGCACCAATATCATTTGGATAATGATCACTGACGCCATTTGTATAGGGGTTCGCTATATTTACACCAAAATGATTACACAACATCTAACCCACGCGAGAGTATGAAATAATTAGTTGCTTAGCTAGAAATAAAAGGATCCATTTATAGCTAAGCTCCGCCCATTTCTAGCTAAGCTCCGCCCATTTATAGCTAAGTTCCGCCCATTTATAGCTAAGCTCCGCCCATTTCTAGCTAAGCTCCGCCCACTTTGTACTCATGATGGAATTGATTTTAAACATAGAAAACTATGTAACTAAGTTGTTGCATATTTTGAAAGTAATTAATCTGGAAAATGTCGCTGAAACATCTCGCGGTCAAATTAGTTTCAAAATATCCAATTCTTCGTGACGGACTTTCCAGTTTCATGAACGCGTCTTTTTGCTGTGACGTCCACTGATAAGTGACGTAATTTAATTATGACGTCAGATATTTGAGGGACAGATAGGATCTGTTCATTGAGAAATTGCTGTACTTTCAGAAGCTGATATGTACCGTATGACAAACATATGGTGACTCGGTAAGAAAGATATGACCTTTCTACAGCCTGTTTTACTGCATAATCCCATGACTACTGACCTTTATATAAGTATGTGTGCATGTAATCATATTAAATAGGCTACAGTTGTTTTATTAGGTGCATGTTGGTGGGGTGGGGGCTATAATTGCTATCCACCAACCAACCACTTATAGGCCCTACCCACCGACCTCAATAAATCCTGTGTGAGTAGTAAGTCCAGGATCAGAAAAATACGATCTCCCCTTTGGGAGCTGCCCTTTGGCGATTGGTGGTTCGCATCGCCTCTCTACCCCTGAGGCATAGATAGACAAGACTTGTGGTATATAAATCATGCCATCTCCCTAGTGGATGACCCGGTATGTGCATGTTAGGTGCAGTGGGCGCCGCTGATCGCTGAAGCTTTCAAAGGAATGTGTATTTTTCTAATCCAGGACATACTACTGTGTAACCACCAGCGGGGGAGCTACCGATTCAGTGCACTTAACCTCAGAGTATCAGGCGAAAGAGTGAGGTCTGTGTCCTGTGAGCAGTTTTATCGGTAGAGTAGTAGAAGAGTAGGAAGGCTGGACCACACCCTCCTTGTGATGATGGTGCGGCAAATCTCACCAGCCAGCAAACAAACAAAAGCCCCGATCAGACTAGACACACGTTATTTAGCAGCTTCCAGCTATAGCATGCATTTTCGAGATACAGCACACATGCCACAGTTGGTCTATGTTACTTGACCCGGCCCTAGCCATCAGGCTGGTCCCCATCCCTAATTCTGGGGCACACCCTCTGATGAAGCGGTGAGTCAAATCTCACCCACCACCAGCCGAACAGAAAATCCAACCAGAGCAGCCCCACATCCCTCGGGAAGTGATATATCAGCGATTCACGGATCCCATCAGCCTTGCTAACATCCATTTAGAGATAACCAGGCATAGAGGTATAAACAAAGGTTGGTGTAACACAACTACGTGCAATAGCAAAGCAATTCCATCTTAGAGACCACTCTAAGGCCAACAAAGCTTACCTGCTCCAGATGATTGGACAGGTCCTAACTGGGTAGTGGCAGAAGCTACTCTTCCGAGCAATGAATATGGGGAGATTTCGAGTGATTATCAAACGTGACCCTGAGAAACTCCCACAAGAAAGCACAGCAGTGCCGTGAGATTCAGCAGTTGGGTGAGGAGGTGACTGCTAGCCTGCGAGCCAAGGCTGCCACTACTCGGATGACAGACCATCCACTGGTATGTCTACCTCACCTGTGGATAATCGGTAGGCGGGTAATAAAGGGGCCGAGATCTGAATCCTTATCCCAGAGTAGCAGGCATGAAGGCTAGCACAGTCTCAATGAACACATTGGTGAAATGGAGGCAGAGGGGGAGAAGACGGCGAACACTATGCTAGGCATTCTTAAGAGGTCTAGACGGAGACATCATAGTTCATATCATGGAGAAGACCCAACAGACTGTCCAGAATGCCTTCTACCTTAGCTACAGCTGTATCACATCCGCCTTGTCGATGATGGTAGGGCGATGCCATTCCACACAAATGCCTCCGATGAGCACCTGGATAAATACACAAGGAGCAGCCCAAACATGAGTGACTGCCAGAGAGCATGCATACGTCGACCCAAGCAATATCGATCAGCCGAACATCAAGTGGACCTTCGTCCACTCAACACACATTGAAGTCAAAGCTGTTATCAATCATCAGCCATTACTCGGGACAAGCCCCCTCTCAGACTGGCTACCGTGGAGGAAGTGAATGGTGGCGCTTGATACCTACACGGACAACCTGTGTCTCTAGAGATATCTAGCAATGCATCAGGGGGCGAGCCCTGATAGAGGTACTGCTCATGCACGAAAGCTTGCTAAATAGTTCCACAGCAAGCCTGTGATTGATGTACCGAAGACCTCACTCCATCAACTGGACAATGTAGAATTCTTCACAAAACCAGTATTCAAATTTATGAATCTGGCACGGCAGGAATTGCAGCCCAAGAGGTCATCTGGCACTTGACCAGGCACACTATCCGAACACCATGCCTTCTTCATTAAATATATCTCCAAGCTGGCTGACACCTTCATGCGTAGCCACTGTTAGCAGCAGTTCATTCAGGCATGTCATCGCCAGCGACATGCTGACTGCTGCACAGTTGGGGAAACTACCATCGAATGTTCTTGAGAGAAGAATGAGGCACCATTGTCAGCATACGAGAAAGCCTTCTACTCACATCAACAGGCTAGTGCGACTGCCACAGACTGGCTCGATTACGATACTCAACAAAGAGGCGTACATATCCATTATGCAGGCTGTGGCCATGGCGGTGAACATTGGATCGAAGGAGCTCCCAATGCTGGATATGAGCCTACTACCATCACCATCAGTATCATGACTGTTTCTGGCACATATGCCCTCAACATTACACAGTGAGAGATTAGCAACAACTCCATATCCACAACACAACTGCCACTGTCAGTATGGCAAGCTAGTATGCCCTACCCACATCCTCAGTGTCTAGGACTTTGAAGCCGTCCTAGATGGGACCGAGACCCATCGTACAGAGACTCTCACAATCGCGAACACCCACACACCCATATCAGTGGCATTCACTTTCTCCCTAGCCGGCTCTGTGGGGGAGCCGATACATCTGTGCAATGCCGACCTAAACAGCTGACCATATGATGTATGCAGGAGATCCAATGACAAGCATACAGAATCTGTACGGCGCTCAGACCACATTTCATGCCAGCAGACATCGACAACCTACCAAAGCGACAGCTGAGAATGATCAGCGAGTGGTGTAACAAAGTGCCCACTATGTGGTTCCATTCTGGTCGGTATGACCTGAACCTGACTAATAGTACAGGCACAATGAAGTCAATAAGAACGCTAGCCAGGCAATATTCCTCATCACACTCGAGATGAAGTTTCTCGATGTGTGGAATTACCTCAGCCCTGGGGTCTCCTATGAGGCGTAGATCAACGCCTATTGGTGTACACAGCAGAACTATCCCTGGAGTCACTGAGCCCGCTGACACGCGAAATCGTTCATATCAGGCAGGCTTGCGCCCAGCTCATGGAGGATCCATCTCACTGGGTAGTATATGTGGAATCCGAATACTGCTTCAGAAGTGCTGGAATGAAGTAAGCCAACACTGACCCCCACATACAGGTGTGGCACACCACACGGCAAATGACAGATTTAGGCCTACCATTTAGGTATAGTGATTTTGCCTTGCACCCTTGATGGTGATCCTGAGATTGGTCAGCAATCATGGATTGATGGAGAATCCTGTGCGGGGATGTCCATCAACTGTAATTGAGATTGGTGTTAGTCTGGTATGTTATCCAACAGATAATGTCACCTCCCATAGGGAGTAATGAGGAGGCACGGTTGGCTCTTGACAATTGTTGTGATGTTCAGTGGGAAGGTCATCTATTGGACTGAACGGTACGGGACGAGATGGTGTAACAACGTGAGGAAAGATTTTTTTCTAACAATGCGCAAGTTAGGTTTATTCAAACCATAAGATGCGAGATGTGTTCTGAAATATAATCAGAAATTATCTCACATAATACAATAATAATAATAATAACGATATAAATAGCGAAGTGATACAGTAATAAACAATGCAGAAAATGAACAATGCGGTAATATATGCTTTACAATAACCGTACCTAGGTAGTAGACCTAGTGGAACGTTATTCATTGCTGTAAAACGATAAACCACTGGTGCTCATATAATAATTCCGAGCACTTCTATATCATTACGATGACGTCAAAAATAATAACACGAATATGCAATCGATGAACGATTGGTTTCTCTCTCAAGATGCTATCTTTGTAAACTGTAGTAATCTTAAATAGTAACAGCCTACAACAATACCACTTCAGACAAACACCAGTCTTATTGATGTGCCATTGTGCACCACTACAACTACACCTGCGATGACAAGCAGAGAAATGACCCCTGGTCCTATTATCTCAATGGAATTATGCAAACTAAATTTATATAATAACCAAATTCAGAATGCTACGCTCGCGTGTAATACCTGTTATCTATAAAATAGTTCAGCTGTAAGACAACATCGAAAGATCATATTTGTATCAACCTGACAGTTAAAATAGTTAACGAAGCTATTGAATTTACTCAGTATGCAATACTTGTCTACAAAGGCCGAGATTGGTGGCCCAAATTTGACATCTAGAAACAGATTTTAAACACTAAACTTCCGTATCTGAAGAGTTGATCCTCCCCGAGTTCTCTTCAACAAAGCAGCAATTCTTGAGTCTGAGAACGTAATCTTGAGAATCAAATCGTATTCTAAATAACCATATTAAATTGTCGGTCTTTTATAATCAAGGAGCATGGGTTGGTCACACAATGTGGGTGTAGGTGTCTACAGCAATGGTTCCTGTTTACTGATAGAACAACAGATAATTTTGATGTCAGATCCGTTATTTCGTAATGCAGTTCCGTCAACATGCTACGTCATACTGTAAGCGTCCAATCAAGTCAGTGATGTCGGGAAATACATCATGAGTATATCAGTTTTCTTCCGTGTAGGTGTGATCAAAACAATGCATACATCCGTAAACAAATTAATTAAGAATTCAGTTCATCAAACTATATCCGCCATTTATGGACATGAGTGTTCAAAACATCTACACTAGTTATTTTAAAGCTGTTGCATACACAACATAATTTTTGATATCGTGGAGACCTACAATGTGACCTCGCCGCCGTATCATATTGTTTTTTAGTGTCTCTATGTCTAGATGCCAACTTGAGGTATTGTCCAGTCACTTTGATATTCTCATTTCTGCATATAGTTTGGGGCTTCAGGACGTGGTGGTACTCTTCATTACTGACCTGTCCATCCGCGAGAGCTTTGCTGACAGACTCGTTGATAGCCTGTATTGTGTGTCTCTGACCAACTCCCAGGCCGGTGGCCTGAACAGTGACGGAAAGGATCAGCCCACTCAATGGGATAGCAACTATCACACCCACCCATGAAGCAAGTGTGGCGATTGCCATCACGCACTCACTGGCTCCATTCACACCAGCAGCTACATGTGTCTGGTTGTTGTAGGCTGCTGTATGCCACCTGCACGTACCGGTGTACTTTTCGGCATCGTGGATGAGATTCTGCTTGATAGTGTCAATCTGCTTGAGTCGCCAGCCATGGAGTGTGCCACCCTTACCAGCTGTGGACTGTGCCGCCTTCATCAGGTGTCAAGGCAGGGTGTAATGCCGGTTGCTTTTGCCACTCTGCTTCACCTGAATAATCTGCTGATGAGACATCATAACATTGATCTTGAAGAGCCTGGTGAAACATGCCAGTTTGTTTGTGGGAAGACATACCTCTCTTAGACGCCAGTTTAATCCGACTTACACTCCGGTATCAGTGACCTTCAAAGCTGTGATATCTTAAACTTCATCTAGCCACCCTGATACTTCTCCCGACGTTATTTGGCGTTCTTGCAGTTATGCTCCTGTGCCTCCTCTTCTACCCATAGTGTTCATCATCTGTGAGGCCTTGGTTAGACTGTAATCTCGGCATCATCGTCGTCGCGTCGTCTCTGTGTCATCTCGGTACTCTGTTAATATCAGCTTACCCGCTGTAGTCACTCGCCTTCTTGCTGTAGGATTATCTGGGCCATCTCAGCTAGTGGGGTTCCTCCATCTCCATTGCCAGTACCATGACAAAGGTGAAATATGTCATGTATGATATCATGTTGATAGCTCAATGAGAAGCAGCAGCATAAACTCTAAATGGGCATCCGACAGCCAATCTGTGCTGGCATATAGGTTAATGGTAGGCCTGTTAAACAGGTGGTTTGCGGGTGGTAAACATGTTGGAACATGGTGGGTCTGTTGGTAACTGGCTACCATGGCTGGCACTATATAAGCCTTCAGAAGCCATTGACCTAGAGGTCATGCTGCTTTCTACTGTCATGAAGAAGAATGGCATGCTTCGGAAGCTTTACATCTGTGGGTCGTCGTTTGCAACCTATATAGGGCAGGACGACAATGTCCTAGGTGGCGTGGGTCATAGAGTTGGTGTCACCAGTGGGAAGCACCTGCTGTGTCGTCCCTTTGATGGGCCAGAACAAGCTAAGCTATTGACATCCAAGAGAACATCCTACGAAATCCAAGTCATCAGTCCAGACAACACATATCATAATATAACTGCGTATTCTAGCTGAGGGTAGAATGAAGCAGTTAGCATCCGCCACTGATGAGATTAAGATCGGTCTGAAACCCGTACATAGCTCGAACTGACGGAGATATTTCCCGACTAGTTCACTCTGTTTAGTTTAACCCTCCATGTATGCCCATGGCCTCGATCAGTATACTTAAAGCCATGCTGGGTTCGTGACTGGACAACAGACTGCCATGATTTTGGATGTCAAGTGGACACAATTCCGAAATGTGCCACGGTTCAATCCATACAGTGATCATCTGCAGGAAAATATCTATGATCGCGTCACTCCCATGAAGACTGTGAGTTCATCTGCACTTCTATGGTGTGCGCGGGGCTGTCTGCATGATACACCCTCTCAACATCAGATTCACTGTATCACGTGAACATGTCAGAGTCTGCCATGGGCCAGGTAGTAAACACTTTAACATTCTACAGGGTGAGCATAGCCAAGGTACATGGAAGAACATATGGGTAATGCCGACGCGACAATGGTCGTGGATACGTGTTTAGTTGTACAGCTGGCCAAATGAGTCATACTATGAAGGTTCTTGGACATGCTCAAAACATTCATATTATGAAGGCTTTGGGTGTGGCAAAAACAGTCCTACTATGAAGACTGTGGTTGTGGCCAAAACATTCCTTCAATGAAGGTTTTGGACGTGTCCAACTGACCCGACCCATGAGAGCTGGTTGGCCGGGGCGAGGATGGGACCAGTGATGCATCCCAAAATCATGTTATAGCTGGGAGCTGCCTGCCCCGCCAGCTGGGGCATGGTCCAGAACTGTGACGCTGACTGTGACTACGCGTTTGTTTGAGCATCTGGCCAACCCATTCCTAATATGATGGTTTTGGGTATGTCCAAAACATTTATACTTAGATGCCTTTGGATAAGGTTTTTAGTGTGGCCAACCATTCCTACTATGACGGTTTTGGGCGTGTCCAACTGACCCGATCCAATCGAGCAGGGTGAGGCTGGACTGGGTTTGGCACCGGCCCAGTAGTACGACCAGCTATATGGTCAGTGTGATGCATCCGAAAATCATGTTATAGCTGGGAGCTGCTATAGCCCCTAGAGCTGCTCTCGTCGAATTTTCTGTTTGGCTGCTGATCGGCGAGCTGTGCTTCACCGCCACACCAGGGCGTGGTCAAGAACTGGGGTTGGCAGCTGCCATGGGCTCGGGCCGGGTCCAGTTGTATCTACCAACTGTGATGTGTGTGCTGCATCTCGAAAACGCATTTTATAGCTTGGAACTGCCAAATACCCTGGGCTAGTATGGTCGAATTTTCTGGTTAGTTGCTGGTGGATGAGATTTGCCTCACCACGAGCCCAGGCAGGGCGTGGTTCAGACTTCCTACTCTTCTACTCCACTGACAAGACTACACACAGGACACATACCTCACCTTCTCGCCTGATACTATGAGATTATGTGCGGACGCACTGAACTAGCGGTTCAGTACACATTTACAGAGCTAGTAGCTCCCACTATGCAGGTTCTACTGTAGTATATAAAGATCAGAAAATACCTCCCTCTGGTAGCTGTCATTCAGCGGTCCGCGGCTCCCACCGCACTTACCATGCACGTACTGAGTGGGTCTCCTACAAGTATATGACATGGTTTATATACCACGAGTCTTGGCTATTATCTGCCTATGCCTCTATGGTAAAAAGGGTGTTGGGAGCCTGGGGTCGTTAAACGGCAGCTCCCAGAGGGAGGTTGTATTTTTCTGATCCCGGACATACTACTCGCGTTCGTGCGTCAAAGGTTAAGATGATTACTTCTGAAGGCGAAAGTGCCCAGGGGCTGATGGTGATGATGCATTTTGGGAATCTAGTTATATCATCCCGTTACATGTGGCTAAGTTCTAGGTATCATTATAATCTCTGACAACAAGTATTTTCCACGTCGCTTCATTATATTGCTATGCAGTTTAACAATCGTCTTTTATGTAGTTTGTAAATAAATATTGTGACTGTTTGTTGTATATCTGAAAAGGTAGATATTACGTAATAATCGCTTATGTTAAGCCTTTTGAGATAAAGAAATCAGTTTGTAACAACGCAGCAGTTGGTTCTGTTCATAATTTCCCCAATTCACAAACTACAAGTCATTAATTCGCTTTTGCCGTTTCTAGTTAAGCTCCTCCCACATTTACGTGTGTTGGAATTTGAAACTGAAACCTGAATTTCCAGAATATAGATTTAAATGTAACTATATAGGTAAGCTGTTGAATGCCTATGGCAGCAACAGCTCCATGACAAATTATAGTTTCAAAATATTCAGCAGAATGCTATTAAATTGTAAATCCATCAAAAACATACAATTCGTACGCTTCATGACGGACTTTCCACATTCATGACGGAGTTAAACGTGATAAAGTGTATGCCGTCATCTCACTAGTGATGTAGGTATTTGATCATGATTATGACGTCAGATACTTGAGTGAAAGATCGGATCTCTCCAGTTACACCTCTGGTATTATGGACTTAAGCTACAAATTCCTTTATTTACGTCTGGACCACCGTGTTACATCAATCTAAAATAGAGGTGTGGCTTCTTCGAGAATACCTTTCTCGATCTCGTATCGAAGGAGATCTCGTGAGATACGAATGCGTGTTACATATTGAAGATTTTCGGTCTTATCTTCTTCTTATCGAAACGTCACTAACTACTATCACCGATAACCGGAGAAGACTTATGATGGTAGGTTGCTGCGACAACCTATCTACTCCGAATATCGGGGATGCGATTACTGGGCTCGCCTCTTCTGATGGTGATGAAGATATTTCTATCAGTAATCTGGGCCTATCTGACCTTCGAAGATGTTCAGGTAAGGCAAGGAGTGTGTTCCTTGCTTCTGGAGTCAAACACAACTACGACTATCTACTTATGTTATTACGGTTATTTATTGACTATTATACTTATAACAATGTCGACTTTTACTGTCGAAAAATAAAGGCTAAACTGTGAATATATCTCTGAATAATTGCTAGATGGATTACTCCCAGCTCTACTGATCTGATATCCAATCTAATGTTATACTATGTGACTACTCAAATTCTATTACACGCTACTGCTATAATACGAGATAATGCTTCCTGCAAACTCACAGAGGTAGACTCTTACCTACATGAATCAATGATGGTAAAAGATTAAAGTTTAAGAGACAAAGTGCCTCTTATATACAATTTACATTTTACTAACTTCTATACATATTACGATATTTATATCTATATATATCGTAATACATAGCTCCTGTTTCTTTCATCCTTCTAGGTAGCTATAACCACAGCTTGATTGGTCCATACACTCTTGTCCCCCAATCAACATCTGCTTATCTCTTCCTGGAAGTTCGTACCTATTCCTGTTGGTCGTTCTGACCAATCCCTGTTCGCCTATCTCTCGATTTCACTCTGAAACTTAGTTCTTTTTGTTTCTCTGCCACAGAGTCTGACTCGATGCTCATTGATTATGACGTCATCCCGACTAATCAAACTCTGGGCTTCTCTTCTATGGAGATAACCTAAAACAGGGTCAAAGTGGTGTTGGCTGGTTCTGATTTGATGCGATCTGTCAGCTAACTAACAACATTACGGAATGTGTTGTTGTTGCATGCCTCCCTTTGATAGACATATAGTTGATATACAAATTTCGATTGTGTTATTAATTCCTACAGGACGCTACAATGCCTCTGTCCTGTCCATTGCCTATTGTGGATAAGCCTGTAGGAAACGAACGTTAATAAGCACATGAGCTGTATGATCTCATTGTCAGCTGGTGTTGTTGTACTTGCTTAAGGGAGTCGGAATGCCGACCGTCAACAACTATATGTCAGTCTGTTTCCTATAATTCTCTCGATTCCCATCGATTCGTATCTATTCTTATCACTCTATTATTTACTAAACTAACGGCCTAAATGACTGCCGAATTTCATAAAAGTGTATGCCGATCCCACAGCAACAACTTTTATCTTCAACTATTGACAGACACCATCAATTCAGAACCGTCGGTCTTATTTCAATCTATTCTAATTTCTAACTTAACCTGATGAATATACTACTATAGTTTCAATCTGGTTCCTGTTCCATTTCTGCTAAACTTATCCTATTTCCGCGAAACTGTATCCTACTAGCACTGGTCAAAGTCAACCAGTGCATCCTACTACTACGTCTCTAATTGCTACTGCAAGCTCACCTGGTATTTTCAAATATGAGAATTTCACTGAGGTCTTACTTGCAAATATAAGACGTCTACCGGGGTCATGACTTCCCATAAGACAATCCGATATCTACACATGCCCCTCAACCGAAGTTAATTAACCATCTCTTAAGGCCTTAAGACATCGATAATTAACTCGTTGTGCACTATCAACAACTAAACCACACTATACCAGGGCTATCAATTAGCAATACACTCACATACCAACCTAAAACGATGATCACTAACGCTATAAAACAATCAAAATGAATCAGAAATAAAATAAAATAAACATGAAACAATTAAACCGACTCATAAACAAAACGAACATTGTGAAACAATATATCAACCATAATCCTACATAATAATCATTACAGGTCATGAACAATTCCTAATCATTATAATATAGCAATACTAAACTATGGCATAACACTAACGTCAGGGTTATATGTAATATGATGAAGAATCCACGTACTCCCTCTCAATGTAAGGAACTGTGAATCCATAAAAGTACAATCAAATAAATATGGCACTATAATGAGTTAGTGCTATAGTGACAAATCCTCATACGAAACATGAATGTTAGGACTGTCAATCACCACGTCTATCCAGTCGTCAGCAGTCGGGGCGATCTCAGTCCTGGTAACAGCGTTAGGCGACGACCCGGCTGACATCCTCAGCGGCTCCGGTAGGGCTGCAGGTCTCCGGGGCCTTAGAGGGTGAATAGTCCGTGGCGCACTTCTCTGGGCCACATGTGGCTTGCATTTAATCCATAACCACACACGAGTAAATACACCGCACTTCCACATAATTACCACAATGACGATCACTACAACGAAGGAGCCGGTCTGGGTCGACCGCAGATAAAGGTGCTAGCGGCACATACTTAGACTTATGCAAATGGTCTCACTTTTGCATACGTAACTGATTAATTATCATTGATTGGTTTAGTACCCCGGCCACATCCAACCGTGGCGTATCAATGGCCAGACTAATTCGAGTGTAAGTCCTACTATAAGACTGTACTGGCTCAAATCGCCAACCCTTGCCACTATAATCACATTCTCCAGACATTAAAGCAGACACACCATTCCTCCCTACACACCGGTCCGTTAGTCGTCCGCCGCAGTGTACCTCGACAGTTTCCCCGAACGTTTGCAAAACCACGCCTATCTTCTTATTGGCAAATACTCTACTAGATGTTTCGTTGGACTCAGTCAGTCTAATATTACAGGTACTATCCGTGGTATTCGTTAGCAGACTAACTATACACGGCACGTGGGTCTTTCGACCCCTAGATGCCCGTGCATACCTCAGGGTTACCACCAGGACATTCTGACCCGGTCACATACTATCCGATCTTGATGAGAAATACAGCGATTAATAAAGCTTCTCAACAACAGTACGCGAACCCAATGCACTATGTTTAATCCATACCCGGACAGCAATGCCTTGCTGATCTCGGCCAAGAGTATAACTCTTCCGGCATTAATTTTGTCATCCTTCAACATGACCCGCATACTCCTCATAATCAGCGTACGCATCATGTCCTTATCCGCGCTACACAGCCTATCAATGTTGGCTATCATGGCGCATGCGGCCCGTGCGGCCTCTGCAGATATGGCTGCTATTGACATGGTGTTGGTTAGATACGCTACTATTCTGAACGGACTATACGATACTATATCACTGCGAAGGCTATTGGTACGATACTACCATACATAATTGTAATGTATACATGATGCTAGATTTAGGCTATGTTACTAGTACCGTGATAAGTCAGAGAGTAAAATTATCTCTGGCCACGTCGCCTTATAACCGCTTCGATACGACCGATGAAATCATCATATCGAGCACGGCCAAACGCGCCAATCCTGAGTCTCTTAGGGTCCGAGTAGACATCCTGAGCGAGACTGCGCTTGCGCAGAAAGTAGGGATGAGATGGAAGCGTTTCCATTGGCTCATTGGCAGGCTCGGGTACATCCTCCGAGATGTCCATCATTACAGTACGAGGAGTCACTTGGGTTTCCATTGGTGACTCATGGTTTCGAATCTGACTCGTACGAGGCTGATCTATATCTATATCAACCCCCTTACCACCCTTGCGCACCCTTGGCTCTTCATCAGAAGCTGGTCGCTTCCTACGAGCTCGCTTACTTGATGTCGCATCGGAGTCGTTTACCGGCAAAGGTTTGGACTCGGGTACTATCACTCGAGGGTGATGGCTAGCTTTCGTACCTTTAGCAGGGTTACGAATAGGGCGTGGTCGGACCCTGTCCCAACACATTTCTGAGTCCACTACACGTATCTTGGATATATTAAGTACGCGCACTTTCCCAGATCTCTGATGTCGGACATGAGCTACAGGACCGTTGATCTTAAAGATCTCGTACTCAGGGTCACTGCGAGAGGTCAATTTCATCCTCTCCTCAGCTTTTACGACCACTGAATCGCCCACCTTGAATTCACGAGCGTTTGCACGCTTGTTAATTTGTTCTCGGTGAACTTCTCGAGACTTAGCCGTTTCTCCACGAGCGCGCAGCAAGGCATTATTAAGACATGTAAGTCTTTCGCCAAGATCCTGCGTGGCATCCAGTGGGACGGTTAACGGAAGTCTTGCCCGACGACCATACGTCAGATAAAATGGCGTATATCCAGTCGTGGAGTGACGGGAGCTGCGGTATGCTGTTAAAGCCACGCCCAATTCGTCCTCCCATGCACGAGATTCATTATTCACACCTTTCTGGATTAGCTCCTTGAGCGTACGATTGAACCTCTCGGTACGTCCATTCGTTTGCGAATGGTATGGACTCGATCTTCTATGATCGATACCGTGTTCCTTAAATCGTTCTTCCAGACTATTCGAACAAAACTCTTTACCCTGATCTGTTATTAAGATTTCAGGGACACCATGACGAGCTACATACTCATTAAAGAACTTGTCTTCCACATTCTGAGATGTCTTGGCAGCAATTGTGTATGCTTCTGCCCATGCAGAACAGTGATCAATTATCGTCATGATATACACATTACCTCTGCTTGACTCTAACAGTGGACCGATCAAATCCATACCAATTATCTGACTCGGATAATTAGCCATGGGCATCTCACTGTATTGAGGTCGTGTAGTGACGGGTCGGTTGACCTGGCACGTTGTACACGTTTCAAGCATACGAACCACATCTTTCCTTAAAGACGTCCACACAAAAGAATCCCTTACCATACCGATGGTCTTTTTCAGACCTTGGTGACCGGCTCTCTCATGAGCCTTCCGGAGCACTTTCTCACGGAACAGGGTAGGTAATACGATTCTGGGGTATTCAGCGTCCAACGCTGAAGGTGTCACCAGGGAATGCACAATACCGTTTTTGACCATATACTCCTCCGGTGTGTTCTTGAACAACTCCGGGTATTCCTTGGTCTGCTCGGTACGCAATTCGTCGTAGGGTATGTCATAAACCTCTAGAGGGACATGCGGTAACACACCTTCGTCTACCTCAGGTATGACATAATCTCCCGTGTCTAACGTGGCGACTTCCACAGGACGACGTAATCTGGACAACATGTCCGCTCGAATATTCTTCGAGCCCTGGATGTACTCAATCTTACATCCGTACTCAGCAATCAGAACTGCCCAGCGCTGCACCTTCGTGTTCTTCACTTCACCCACAAACAAACTCTTGAGGGGTTTGTGGTCGGTGTACACGGTAAACTGCGCACCAAATAGATATGGGCGGAGCTTCTTCAACGCATAGATCACAGCGTAAGCCTCCTTCTCTATTACGGGCCAATTAAGCTGACTACCTTTAAGAGTAGAGCTTACATATTGAATTACCCGCTCTATACCCTTAGCATCGTCTTGTACCAGTATAGCACCAATAGCATAACTAGACGTGTCAGTGTATAACTTATAAGGGGCGTTTAAATTTGGATATGTGAGAACCGTCTCACTACACAACAAGTTCTGTAATTTCTTGAATGCTTGCTGTTCATCCTTACCCCACTCAAAACGCTTATATTTCTTTGTTAACTCTATTAAAGGCTTGGCAATTTCGGCATAGCCTTGCACACAGGATCTGTAATAAAGGAAACTTCTTACTTCACCCACATCACGTGGTGGTGACATTTCCCTAACGACCTTGACCTTCTGAGCCTGAGGAGCTACTCCTTGTGCAGAAATGCGATATCCTAACAAGTCCACAGACTTACTGGCGAAATCACACTTCTTTTTCTTAACTTGTAAGTTATACTCTCCAATCTTGCGCATGACCTTACGCAAATGATGTGCATGTTCTGTCGGATTTCGTGAATATACGACTATATCGTCGACAAAAACGTGCACATATTTTCCTACAAATTCCCGGAAAATGTCATTCATCGCCCTTTGAAATACGGCACCTGAGTTGCAAAACCCGAATGGCATACGAATCCATTCGTACAAAGCTTCGCTGCAGACGAACGCCGTCTTCTCTATGTCTTGGCTGGCCATCGGTATCTACCAATATCCAGACTTCAAGTCCATAGTAGAAAATATTGTTGCGCCTCGCATCGAATCAAAAATATCAGAGATATTCGGTAGCGGGTAACTGTCCTTACGGCATACCGAATTCAATTTCCTATAGTCAATACAAAACCGTGTGTCACCGTCCTTCTTAGGAACCAAAGTAATGTGCGACGCCCACGGGGATGACGATGGTCTTATGACGCCCGCATCAAGCATTTCTTTTACTTGGTTCTTAACCACATATTGCTTGGTTAGCGGTAGACGGTAGGCCTTCTGCCTTATAGGATAAGCATTTCCTGTTGGTACCGTACATTTCACTTTGGGGACCAATCCTAAAGTGTTTGGACGAGCCGTATCAAAGATATCCGCAAAGTCATCTATGACTTTGTCGATATCTTTATATCCGGTCGTTTCTTTACAACTAGCATATACATATTTCGCCTGTTCCCTATAGGGATACCTAAAGGGATATACCTGACCAAACCATACTACTTCTTTGGTCCGATAGTCAATCTTTGCATTTCCCAAGTGCAAAGCATCCGCTCCAATCAAACATTCATGCCTCATACTCGCCACTACCGTACTTGGAATAGGCCGGGCATTTTCAAATTTGATTTGGGTTTCTCCCAAAAGTTCTATTGGGGCACCATTTACAGCTAAGAGCGTTCTTGCTCTTTTTAATGGCCTAGCATCTAACATGCTACGCCAAATATCCTTTCGAATTAAGGATGTGCTAGCACCCGTATCTATCAAAGCATGCAGGTACTCACCCTTATTCACAAGACCATTTCTTTCTAATCTCAGACGGATCAGAAACCGCTCGGTCGGTGGCCTCACCAACGGTTTCCTCCGTCGCCATTTACCGGACTCCTTCGTCTGCTAACTACTTCCGCGTAGGAACTCTGCTGGCCAGATGCACCGTCCATGCCGTATGAATACCGGCCGTAGGCATCTGTCCCTTCGCCGGTCAAGACGAATCCCTCCGGATCCTCGTACTCGTCACGATCTCGCATCCCGTTAGCAATGTCTCTTCTTACATTTCGGGAACACGAACGGGGTGTGGTTGATTGTTGACCACCCACTTCGTCAATGTCCATGTCCATGTCCATGGCTACATCCTCGGTCCGGGGACGCTTGGTCGCGCGTTGATGTATCGGGCTTGAGCGTGGCATCTGCATGGGACCAGTGGTGGGACAATCACGGATAAAATGTCCGTCCCTCCCACATCCGAAACAAGTTACTGTATTAGGGTTGCCTTTCCGTTTGGCATATGTGTAACAATCTTGGGCGACATGCCCCTCCTTACCACAGTTGAAACATGTCATCGGTGGTCGCTGTCCTCGGGGTCGTGGTCGTGGCACGGTTTGCGCACGTGTTCTCCCTTGAGGAGGCTGTATGGGCTGCGGGCAGTCACTCTTGTAGTGGCCGGTTCGCCCGCAATTAAAACATGTTACTTCTCGTTTCACACTACGTCGTGGTTCTGAACTTCTGGCGTTAACTTGGCAGTCCCGGGCCATGTGTCCGGTATTACCGCATTTGAAGCATTTGACGGGAGGACGCTGTACTTTCTGTTGTTTAGCATTTCTGGCTGGTGGCGTTTTCCGTGCTGCTGCTTGTCGCGGCGCCTTGGCTTCCTCTTTTAACTCACCTATGATGCCGCATAATTTTTCGATCATGCGATTTTGTTGCGCCATCTGCCTTTTCAACGCGTTTACCACTTGCCAGATCCCTTTTTCTTCTTCCGGTTCTAACGCCTCGATCTCCATGTTCTCCTCTTGCCGTCCGCTGATCTTCATCGCTTTCAATAGGTCATTGCAGACCTCTTCTTCTTCTGCAATTTCGATCGCTCTGTTCAGGGTAGCTGCCTTCTTTCGCACTATTCTTCTGCTTAGTCCTTGGTCGCTAGCTCGCGGTACCTCCGGTTGAAGGTAATGATTGTTTCGCTTCGCCGCTGGCGGACCCCGTCCAAATCATACTTAACCCTTTCGTCCTCATTGGCTGAAATAAAGTTGAGGGTTATATACTCTCTTAGGTCCTCAAAGGTCACATCCTCTCTGACCTTGCCTACCAAGTAGCCATCTATGGCTCGCGCCAACTGTCCTCGGGCAGCTCGTGTTATTATATAGGCGGGTACCCCACCTAGTCTACCCTCGTTAGCTACCCATGCCCGACTGGTTTCATCCAGGAAAGTTCGCACTTGTTCGGGTATTAACCCATCGCACGGCTGGATTCGTTGTATTGTTTCTCGGATCTCTTGGCGGTAGACCCGCTCTGTTTCCCTCCGGTTGCTGCTATCGACGATTGTGCCTGCCATGGCAGATCCCATAACTTGCATCGCCGCTACCGTCTCGGGTCGTAATTCTTGACGGACGGGTATATCCTGTGAGGGCAGTCCTGGTTCGGTTGGTCTATGGGGAGAAGCCATGTTTAAGCGGCCTAATGGTAGTATAGGCAGATTATTGCTTTTTGTAACCTGGGTTGTTCAGGGCAGGTAACGTCAGTAGTTATCTTTACCAATGAGTTTTCGCGATACTCGCGGTGCTGGACCACCTTGGTGCTGGACCACCTTGGTGCTCTCCGCCTGTCTCGCGGCCGTTATGAATACTTGAAGGTGGTCGGCCACGTCTTTCAAAACTTGCTGGGTCGGGTTGTCTACTTGGGCTTGGGCCATACGTCTTACTACTTACAGTTTTTGTGTGTCCTTATATACTCCTATCCTGGCAGGCTCGCCACTGAAGATTTTCGGTCTTATCTTCTTCTTATCGAAACGTCACTAACTACTATCACCGATAACCGGAGAAGACTTATGATGGTAGGTTGCTGCGACAACCTATCTACTCCGAATATCGGGGATGCGATTACTGGGCTCGCCTCTTCTGATGGTGATGAAGATATTTCTATCAGTAATCTGGGCCTATCTGACCTTCGAAGATGTTCAGGTAAGGCAAGGAGCGTGTTCCTTGCTTCTGGAGTCAAACACAACTACGACTATCTACTTATGTTATTACGGTTATTTATTGACTATTATACTTATAACAATGTCGACTTTTACTGTCGAAAAATAAAGGCTAAACTGTGAATATATCTCTGAATAATTGCTAGATGGATTACTCCCAGCTCTACTGATCTGATATCCAATCTAATGTTATACTATGTGACTACTCAAATTCTATTACACGCTACTGCTATAATACGAGATAATGCTTCCTGCGAACTCACAGAGGTAGACTCTTACCTACATGAATCAATGATGGTAAAAGATTAAAGATTTAAGAGACAAAGTGCCTCTTATATACAATTTACATTTTACTAACTTCTATACATATTACGATATTTATATCTATATATATCGTAATACATAGCTCCTGTTTCTTTCATCCTTCTAGGTAGCTATATCCACAGCTTGATTGGTCCATACACTCTTGTCCCCAAATCAACATCTGCTTATCTCTTCCTGGAAGTTCGTACCTATTCCTGTTGGTCGTTCTGACCAATCCCTGTTCGCCTATCTCTCGATTTCACTCTGAAACTTAGTTCTTTTTGTTTCTCTGCCACAGAGTCTGACTCGATGCTCATTGATTATGACGTCATCCCGACTAATCAAACTCTGGGCTTCTCTTCTATGGAGATAACCTAAAACAGGGTCAAAGTGGTGTTGGCTGGTTCTGATTTGATGCGATCTGTCAGCTAACTAACAACATTACGGAATGTGTTGTTGTTGCATGCCTCCCTTTGATAGACATATAGTTGATATACAAATTTCGATTGTGTTATTAATTCCTACAGGACGCTACAATGCCTCTGTCCTGTCCCTTGCCTATTGTGGATAAGCCTGTAGGAAACGAACGTTAATAAGCACATGAGCTGTATGATCTCATTGCCAGCTGGTGTTGTTGTACTTGCTTAAGGGAGTCGGAATGCCGACCGTCAACAACTATATGTCAGTCTGTTTCCTATAATTCTCTCGATTCCCATCGATTCGTATCTATTCTTATCACTCTATTATTTACTAAACTAACGGCCTAAATGACTGCTGAATTTCATAAAAGTGTATGCCGATCCCACAGCAACAACTTTTATCTTCAACTATTGACAGACACCATCAATTCAGAACCGTTGGTCTTATTTCAATCTATTCTAATTTCTAACTTAACCTGATGAATATACTACTATAGTTTCAATCTGGTTCCTGTTCCATTTCTGTTAAACTTATCCTATTTCCGCGAAACTGTATCCTACTAGCACTGGTCAAAGTCAACCAGTGCATCCTACTACTACGTCTCTAATTGCTACTGCAAGCTCACCTGGTATTTTCAAATATGAGAATTTCACTGAGGTCTTACTTGCAAATATAAGACGTCTACCGGGGTCATGACTTCCCATAAGACAATCCGATATCTACAATATGGCACGTATCCTCATTACGTGTTTTAGCATCAGTTCCGAAGCATTTTACAATAATCTTAAAATAGCTTATTACAAGCCAGGTATATTACACATTGCCATTAAGTATCAGTCGTCCTTCCATATATACACCTGTGCAAAAGTTAAGCACCACGTTATTTTTACGCACATGCGAGGGTATATTCATGTGCTATGAAGAAAGCAATAACATAAACATTTATGTACCCATCCATCTTAGTGCAAGAGGTAATAATGCAACTAGAGGAATGCTGATTATGATGGTGGGGAAACACTGTATGTTTTTGTTTGAACTTGAAAACGAGGCCTGAATATGGTTACGTTGACACAACTGACAACTATTGCCCTACAGTTGACACACGTGGCTAGATTGTCATTAATGGTGTCTGAAAACGAAGTTTAACATCTGTGCACGAGTTTGAGACTGTCATTATTAATACCGGGTATATCCACCTTGTGCCTGGATGACGGCCTGGACACGACGTCTCATGCTGGTCACCAACCGACTGATACGCCATTGTGGTATTCGTTGCCATTTAAGATGGAGTGCGTCTGTTAATTCCTGTAGGTTCTGCACAGGAGGATCCCTCCTTCTCACCATGTTTCCCAGAATGTCCCAGATATGCTCAATAGGGTTCATGTCAGGGCTCCTTGCTGGCCATGGTAGGGTTTCGATGGCATTCTGGCGGAGGTATTCATGCACAGCTCTAGCACGATGTGGTCGGGCGTTGTCATCCATGAATATAGGGTGGGTTCCAGGTGCATGATTTACAAAATGAGGGACCACAACTCTATCCAGTATGGAATCTTGATATCTTTGTCCATTTAGTGTTCCAGGTACAGTCAACAGATCCAGCTTACAATCAAATGAGATGCACCCCCATATCATAACGGAACCTCCACCAAATGGAACTTCTTCCATGATGTTACGTTGGTCGTACGCCGTGCGTCTGGACCTCCATACACGAGTTCGACCATCTGTGGCATGAAGCAAGAACCGACTTTCATCGGACCAGTGTACCCGTCTCCAGGATCTCATGTTCCAGTGTCTTCTTTCGTTGCACCACCTCAGACGCTCCTCTTTGTGGTGTGCAGTGAGGAGAGGACGTCTGACAGGTCTCCTAGCTTTCATGCCAGCAGCATACAGTCTCCTTTTGACGGTAGACATTGACACTCTATTGCGCGTTTCCCATTGCTGGCTGAGCACTCTGCTGTTGGTGAATGGAGATCTCCTAACAAGGCGTACTAGGGCTCGATCATCACGGGCAGTAGTCTTCTTCGGTCTTCCAGATCTAGGCCTGTCCTTCACCTCGTTAGTTTGCCCATGTTTTGCAATCAAACGACTGATTACAGTATGGTTAATGTTCAGCTGTCTGCCAATCTCTCTGCATGACATACCAGTGGTATGCATGCCTATGATTTGCCATTTCACACGATCACTTAACCTTCGTCTTGCCATAGCGGTTCACAATCAAGAGCTAATTCTCTCTGTACAAAAAAACCACGGTCATGAACACAAAATTCCTAATCTTGTCGCCTAAATCTGTATGTAATGTTCTACACCTCAAACTGGACTTTTACATAACTGAACACGTGTGCTGTTTCCCGCCATGCACGGACATCAAGCGGCGTGAAGTCATGCATGCATGTGCATTTCGTACTTGGAATTATGTCAGCTAACGCGGGGACAAAAAGTATGGCAGCCTAGTTGTACCATCATGTTTCTACGTTCTATTGTTTTTGCTGGTGCTTAACTTTTGCACAGGTGTATATATGAACATATTGCATATATTTCTCAGAATCTATATAGTATCGATGCATATTCCTTAATTGTTTCTTCGTTCCCGCCGCCGCCGCCGTCGTCGTCATCGTAATTGTCATCTGTCAGCAACAGCAACCGCCCATATCTAGCAAAACTCTACCCATCTTTTATGCATGTTGGAATCAATTTATGTACTTGGAATCCTGAATTCCAAATTTCCCAATTTCAAGGTAGCTCTACAATTGACTGGTTGCTGGTGCTACCTATGGCAGCAACATTAACCGGTCAAATTACTTTCAAAATATTCATTAGTATGTTTATTGAATCCATTAAAAAAACCCATGCATTTAATTCGTACACTTGGCAGACCTTTCAATGTTCATGATGGAGCTGGACACGTCATTATGTATGGTGATTTCAGCGTTTATGTGACGTATTTGAGTATGGCGTCATATACTTACTACTTAGTGACAGAGCTGTTCCTTCATTGTTTCACGAATATATATATATATTTCTGAACAGTTTCAGCACAAACATCATACCGAACCCAAACTTGGGCGCATGCTTCCCTATAATGACACAGCATCACATAATGACCTTGGGTCAAAAGGTCAGAGGTCAAGATCACTGTGACCTCGGTTAAAAACCTTGTTTAGCTCAACTTTTTTGTTTATATCTCATGTTTGGTTATTCATACTGGACCTGCTTATACCGACACAGCATGACCAAATTACCTTGATGTCAAAGCTCAGGGTCACTACGACCTAGGTAATAACCTTGTTTTTTCAACTTTAACATTCTCTGTTTAGCTCAACTTTTCAGTTTATATCTTATCTCTGGTTAATAATACTTCATCCAAATTTGGACACATGCCGCCTTAAAAGGACACGGCATCACACAATGATATTGGGGTCCAAAGATCAAAGTCCCAGATGCATGTCGTCCATCCTTTGCCTTCTATTTGAACAGAGCTCCTTTAATTCTTTACTTTTGGGTCCGATACTCGCCTTCTATTTTAAAAGAGCTCCTCAATTCTTTACTTTGGGGATGATACTCGCCTTCTATTTTAACAGATCTCCTTAATTCTTTACTTTTGGAGTCGATACTCGCCTTCTATTTTAACAGATCTCCTTTAATTCTTTACTTTTGGGTCCGATACTCGCCTTCTATTTTCACAGAGCTCCTTTAATTTTTTACTTTTGTGGTCGATACTCACCTTCTTTTTTAGCAGAGCTCCTTAATTCTTTACTTTTGGGTCCGATACTCGCCTTCTATTTTAACAGACTCCTTTAATTCTTTACTTTTGGAGTCGATACTCGCCTTCTATTTTAACAGATCTCCTTTAATTCTTTACTTTTGGGTCCGATACTCGCCTTCTATTTTCACAGAGCTCCTTTAATTTTTTACTTTTGTGGTCGATACTCACCTTCTTTTTTAGCAGAGCTCCTTAATTCTTTACTTTTGGGTCCGATACTCGCCTTCTATTTTAACAGACTCCTTTAATTATTTACTTTTGGGGTCGATACACGCCTTCTATTTGAAGAGAGAGCCTTTAATTCTTTACGTTTGGGGCTGATACTCGCCTTCTATTTTAACAGATCTCCTTGATTCTTTACTTTTGGGCCGATACTCGCCTTCTATTTTAACATAGCTCCTTAATTCTTTACTTTTGGAGATGATACTCGCCTTCTATTTTAACAGATCTCCTTTTATTTTTTACTTTTGGGGTCGATACTCGCCTTCTATTTGAACAGAGCTCCTTTAATTCTTTACTTTGGAGATGATACTCGCCTTTTATTTTAACAGATCTCCTTTAATTCTTTACTTTTTGGGTCTGATACTCGCCTTCTATTTTACAGATCTCGTTGATTCTTTACTTTTGGGCCGATACTCGCCTTCTATTTTAATAGAGCTCCTTTAATTCTTTACATTTGGGGTCGATACTCGCCTTCTATTTGAACAGAGCTCCTTTAATTCTTTACTTTTGGGGTCGATACTCGCCTTCTATTTTAACAGAGCTCCTTTAATTCTTTACTTTTGGGCCGATACTCGCCTTCTATTTTAACAGATCTCCTTTAATTCTTTACTTTTGGGGTCGATACTCGCCTTCTATTTTAACAGATCTCCTTTAATTCTTTACTTTTGGGTCCGATACTCGCCTTCTATTTTAACAGATCTCCTTTAATTCTTTACTTTTGGGTCCGATACTCGCCTTCTATTTTAACAGATCTCCTTTAATTCTTTACTTTTTGGGTCGATACTCGCCTTCTATTTTAACAGAGCTCCTTAATTCTTTACTTTTGGGGTCGATACTCGCCTTCTATTTTAACAGACTCATTTAATTCTTTACTTTTGGAGATGATACTCGCCTTCTATTTTAACAGATCTCCTTTAATTCTTTACTTTTGGGGTCGATACTCGCCTTCTATTTTAACAGATCTCCTTTAATTCTTTACTTTTGGGTCCGATACTCGCCTTCTATTTTAACAGATCTCCTTTAATTCTTTACTTTTGGGTCCGATACTCGCCTTCTATTTTAACAGATCTCCTTTAATTCTTTACTTTTTGGGTCGATACTCGCCTTCTATTTTAACAGAGCTCCTTAATTCTTTACTCTTGGGGTCGATACTCGCCTTCTATTTTAACAGACTCCTTTAATTCTTTACTTTTGGGGTCGATACTCGCCTTCTATTTTAACAGAGCTCCTTAATTCTTTACTTTTGGGGTCGATACTCGCCTTCTATTTTAACAGACTCATTTAATTCTTTACTTTTGGAGATGATACTCGCCTTCTATTTTAACAGACTCCTTTAATTCTTTACTTTTGGGGTCGATACTCGCCTTCTATTTTAACAGAGCTCCTTTAATTCTTTACTTTTGGGATCGATACTCGCCTTCTATTTTAACAGAGCTCATTAATTCTTTACTTTTGGAGATGATACTCGCCTTCTATTTTAACAGACTCCTTTAATTCTTTACTTTTGGGATCGATACTCGCCTTCTATTTTAACAGAGCTCCTTAATTCTTTACTTTTGGAGATGATACTCGCCTTCTATTTTAACAGACTCCTTTAATTCTTTACTTTTGGAGATGATACTCGCCTTCTATTTTAACAGACTCCTTTAATTCTTTACTTTTGGAGATGATACTCGCCTTCTATTTTAACAGAGCTCCTTAATTCTTTACTTTTGGGATCGATACTCACCTTCTATTTTAATAGAGCTCCTTTAATTCTTTACTTTTGGAGATGATACTCGCCTTCTCTTTAAACAGAGCGCCTTTAATTCTTTAATTTTGGGGTCGATACTCGCATTCTATTTGAACAGAGCTCCCTTAATTCTGTACTTTTGGGGCCAATACTCGCCTTCTATTTGAACAGAGCTCCCTTAATTCTGTACTTTTGGGGCCAATACTCGCCCTCTATTTTAACAGAGCTCCTTTAATTCTTTACTTTTGGGGTCGATACTCGTCTTCTATTTAAATAGATCTCCTTCAATTCTTTACTTTTTGGGTCGATACTCACCTTCTTTTTTAACAGATCCCCTTTAATTCTTTACTTTTGGGGTCGATACTCGCCTTCTATTTTAACAGATCTCCCTTAATTCTGTACTTTTGGGGCCGATACTCACATTCTATTTGAACAGAGCTCCCTTAATTCTGTACTTTTGGGGCCGATACTCACCTTCTATTTTAACAGAGCTCCTTTAATTCTTTACTTTTGGGGTCGCTACTCGCCTTCTATTTTAACAGATCTCCCTTAATTCTGTACTTTTGGGGCCGATACTCACCTTCTATTTGAACAGAGCTCCCTTAATTCTGTACTTTTGAGGTCGATACTCGCCTTCTATTTTAACAGAGCTCCTTTAATTCTTTACTTTTGGGGTCGATACTCACCTTCTATTTAAAAGATCTCCTTCAATTCTTTACTTTTTGGGTCGATACTCATCTTCTATTTAACAGAGCTCCTTAATTCTTTACTTTTGGGTTCGATACTCGCCTTCTATTTTAACAGATCTCCTTTAATTCTTTACGTTCGGGGCCGATACTCACCTTCTATTTGAAGAGAGCTCCTTTAATTCTTTAGGTTTGGGGCTGATACTCGCCTTCTATTCTAACAGATCTCCTTTAATTCTTTACTTTTGGGGCCAATACTCGCCTTCTATTTTAACAGAGCTCCTTAATTCTTTACTTTTGGGTCGATACTCACCTTCTATTTTAACAGAGCTCCTTTAATTCTTTACTTTTGGAGATGATACTCGTCTTCTATTTTAACAGAGCTCTTTAATTCTTTACTTTTGTGGTCGATACTCACCTTCTATTTTAACAGAGCTCCTTAATTCTTTACTTTTGGAGATGATACTCGCCTTCTATTTTAACAGAGCTCCTTAATTCTTTACTTTTGTGGTCGATACTCGCCTTCTATTTTAACAGAGCTCCTTAATTCTTTACTTTTGTGGTCGATACTCGCCTTCTATTTTAACAGAGCTCCTTTAATTCTTTACTTTTGTGGTCGATACTCACCTTCTATTTTAACAGAGCTCCTTAATTCTTTACTTTTGGAGATGATACTCGCCTTCTATTTTAACAGAGCTCCTTAATTCTTTACTTTTGTGGTCGATACTCGCCTTCTATTTTAACAGAGCTCCTTTAATTCTTTACTTTTGGAGATGATACTCGCCTTCTATTTTAACAGAGCTCCTTAATTCTTTACTTTTGGAGTCGATACTCGCCTTCTATTTTAACAGATCTCCTTTAATTCTTTACTTTTGGGTCCGATACTCGCCTTCTATTTTAACAGAGCTCCTTAATTCTTTACTTTTGGAGATGATACTCGCCTTCTATTTTAACAGAGCTCCTTAATTCTTTACTTTTGGAGATGATACTCGCCTTCTATTTTAACAGATCTCCTTTAATTCTTTACTTTTGTGGTCGATACTCGCCTTCTATTTTAACAGATCTCCTTTAATTCTTTACTTTTGTGGTCGATACTCGCCTTCTATTTTAACAGATCTCCTTTAATTCTTTACTTTTGGAGATGATACTCGCCTTCTATTTTAACAGAGCTCCTTAATTCTTTACTTTTGGAGATGATACTCACCTTCTATTTTAACAGATCTCCTTAATTCTTTACTTTTGGAGTCGATACTCGCCTTCTATTTTAACAGAGCTCCTTAATTCTTTACTTTTGGGTCCGATACTCACCTTCTATTTTAACAGATCTCCTTAATTCTTTACTTTTGGAGTCGATACTCACCTTCTATTTTAACAGATCTCCTTAATTCTTTACTTTTGGAGTCGATACTCGCCTTCTATTTTAACAGACTCCTTTAATTCTTTACTTTTGGAGATGATACTCGCCTTCTATTTTAACAGAGCTCCTTAATTCTTTACTTTTGGGATCGATACTCACCTTCTATTTTAATAGAGCTCCTTTAATTCTTTACTTTTGGAGATGATACTCGCCTTCTCTTTAAACAGAGCGCCTTTAATTCTTTAATTTTGGGGTCGATACTCGCATTCTATTTGAACAGAGCTCCCTTAATTCTGTACTTTTGGGGCCAATACTCGCCTTCTATTTGAACAGAGCTCCCTTAATTCTGTACTTTTGGGGCCAATACTCGCCCTCTATTTTAACAGAGCTCCTTTAATTCTTTACTTTTGGGGTCGATACTCGTCTTCTATTTAAATAGATCTCCTTCAATTCTTTACTTTTTGGGTCGATACTCACCTTCTTTTTTAACAGATCCCCTTTAATTCTTTACTTTTGGGGTCGATACTCGCCTTCTATTTTAACAGATCTCCCTTAATTCTGTACTTTTGGGGCCGATACTCACATTCTATTTGAACAGAGCTCCCTTAATTCTGTACTTTTGGGGCCGATACTCACCTTCTATTTTAACAGAGCTCCTTTAATTCTTTACTTTTGGGGTCGCTACTCGCCTTCTATTTTAACAGATCTCCCTTAATTCTGTACTTTTGGGGCCGATACTCACCTTCTATTTGAACAGAGCTCCCTTAATTCTGTACTTTTGGGGTCGATACTCGCCTTCTATTTTAACAGAGCTCCTTTAATTCTTTACTTTTGGGGTCGATACTCACCTTCTATTTAAAAGATCTCCTTCAATTCTTTACTTTTTGGGTCGATACTCATCTTCTATTTAACAGAGCTCCTTAATTCTTTACTTTTGGGTTCGATACTCGCCTTCTATTTTAACAGATCTCCTTTAATTCTTTACGTTCGGGGCCGATACTCACCTTCTATTTGAAGAGAGCTCCTTTAATTCTTTAGGTTTGGGGCTGATACTCGCCTTCTATTCTAACAGATCTCCTTTAATTCTTTACTTTTGGGGCCAATACTCGCCTTCTATTTTAACAGAGCTCCTTAATTCTTTACTTTTGGGTCGATACTCACCTTCTATTTTAACAGAGCTCCTTTAATTCTTTACTTTTGGAGATGATACTCGTCTTCTATTTTAACAGAGCTCTTTAATTCTTTACTTTTGTGGTCGATACTCACCTTCTATTTTAACAGAGCTCCTTAATTCTTTACTTTTGGAGATGATACTCGCCTTCTATTTTAACAGAGCTCCTTAATTCTTTACTTTTGTGGTCGATACTCGCCTTCTATTTTAACAGAGCTCCTTTAATTCTTTACTTTTGGAGATGATACTCGCCTTCTATTTTAACAGAGCTCCTTAATTCTTTACTTTTGGAGTCGATACTCGCCTTCTATTTTAACAGATCTCCTTTAATTCTTTACTTTTGGGTCCGATACTCGCCTTCTATTTTAACAGAGCTCCTTAATTCTTTACTTTTGGAGATGATACTCGCCTTCTATTTTAACAGAGCTCCTTAATTCTTTACTTTTGGAGATGATACTCGCCTTCTATTTTAACAGATCTCCTTTAATTCTTTACTTTTGTGGTCGATACTCGCCTTCTATTTTAACAGATCTCCTTTAATTCTTTACTTTTGTGGTCGATACTCGCCTTCTATTTTAACAGATCTCCTTTAATTCTTTACTTTTGGAGATGATACTCGCCTTCTATTTTAACAGAGCTCCTTAATTCTTTACTTTTGGAGATGATACTCACCTTCTATTTTAACAGATCTCCTTAATTCTTTACTTTTGGAGTCGATACTCGCCTTCTATTTTAACAGAGCTCCTTAATTCTTTACTTTTGGGTCCGATACTCACCTTCTATTTTAACAGATCTCCTTAATTCTTTACTTTTGGAGTCGATACTCACCTTCTATTTTAACAGATCTCCTTAATTCTTTACTTTTGGAGTCGATACTCGCCTTCTATTTTAACAGATCTCCTTAATTCTTTACTTTTGGGTCCGATACTCACCTTCTATTTTAACAGATCTCCTTAATTCTTTACTTTTGGAGTCGATACTCGCCTTCTATTTTAACAGATCTCCTTAATTCTTTACTTTTGGAGATGACACTCGCCTTCTATTTTAACAGAGCTCCTTAATGCTTTACTTTTGGAGATGATACTCGCGTTCTATTTTAACAGAGCTCCTTAATTCTTTACTTTTGGGGCTGATACTCGCCTTCGATTTTAACAGAGCTCCTTTAATTCTTTACTTTTGGGTCCGATACTCGCCTTCTATTTTAACAGATCTCCTTAATTCTTTACTTTTGGAGATGATACTCACCTTCTATTTTAACAGAGCTCCTTTAATTCTTTACTTTTGTGGTCGATACTCGCCTTCTATTTTAACAGATCTCCTTAATTCTTTACTTTTGGAGATGATACTCACCTTCTATTTTAACAGAGCTCCTTTAATTCTTTACTTTTGGAGATGATACTCGCCTTCGATTTTAACAGAGCTCCTTTAATTCTTTACTTTTGGGTCCGATACTCGCCTTCTATTTTAACAGAGCTCCTTAATTCTTTACTTTTGGAGATGATACTCGCCTTCTATTTTAACAGATCTCCTTTAATTCTTTACTTTTGTGGTCGATACTCGCCTTCTATTTTAACAGAGCTCCTTAATTCTTTACTTTTGGAGTCGATACTCGCCTTCTATTTTAACAGAGCTCCTTAATTCTTTACTTTTGGAGTCGATACTCGCCTTCTATTTTAACAGAGCTCCTTAATTCTTTACTTTTGGAGTCGATACTCGCCTTCTATTTTAACAGAGCTCCTTAATTCTTTACTTTTGTGGTCGATACTCGCCTTCTATTTTAACAGAGCTCCTTAATTCTTTACTTTTGGAGATGATACTCGCCTTCTATTTTAACAGAGCTCCTTAATTCTTTACTTTTGGGGTCGATACTCGCCTTCTATTTTAACAGATCTCCTTTAATTCTTTACTTTTGGGTCCGATACTCGCCTTCTATTTGAACAGAGCTCCTTTAATTCTTTACGTTTGTGGTCGATACTCGCCTTCTATTTTAACAGAGCTCCTTAATTCTTTACTTTTGGAGATGATACTCGCCTTCTATTTTAACAGACTCCTTTAATTCTTTACTTTTGGGATCGATACCCGCCTTCTATTTGAACAGAGCTCCTTTAATTCTTTACTTTTGTGGTCGATACTCGCCTTCTATTTTAACAGAGCTCCTTAATTCTTTACTTTTGGAGATGATACTCGCCTTCTATTTTAACAGACTCCTTTAATTCTTTACTTTTGGGTCCGATACTCGCCTTCTATTTGAACAGAGCTCCTTTAATTCTTTACGTTTGTGGTCGATACTCGCCTTCTATTTTAACAGAGCTCCTTAATTCTTTACTTTTGGAGTCGATACTCGCCTTCTATTTTAACAGAGCTCCTTAATTCTTTACTTTTGGAGATGATACTCACCTTCTATTTTAACAGAGCTCCTTAATTCTTTACTTTTGGAGTCGATACTCGCCTTCTATTTTAACAGAGCTCCTTAATTCTTTACTTTTGGAGATGATACTCGCCTTCTATTTTAACAGAGCTCCTTAATTCTTTACTTTTGGGGTCGATACTCGCCTTCTATTTTAACAGATCTCCTTTAATTCTTTACTTTTGGGTCCGATACTCGCCTTCTATTTGAACAGAGCTCCTTTAATTCTTTACGTTTGTGGTCGATACTCGCCTTCTATTTTAACAGAGCTCCTTAATTCTTTACTTTTGGAGATGATACTCGCCTTCTATTTTAACAGACTCCTTTAATTCTTTACTTTTGGGATCGATACTCGCCTTCTATTTGAACAGAGCTCCTTTAATTCTTTACTTTTGTGGTCGATACTCGCCTTCTATTTTAACAGAGCTCCTTAATTCTTTACTTTTGGAGATGATACTCGCCTTCTATTTTAACAGACTCCTTTAATTCTTTACTTTTGGGTCCGATACTCGCCTTCTATTTGAACAGAGCTCCTTTAATTCTTTACGTTTGTGGTCGATACTCGCCTTCTATTTTAACAGAGCTCCTTAATTCTTTACTTTTGGAGATGATACTCGCCTTCTATTTTAACAGACTCCTTTAATTCTTTACTTTTGGGATCGATACTCGCCTTCTATTTGAACAGAGCTCCTTTAATTCTTTACTTTTGGGTCCGATACTCGCCTTCTATTTTAACAGACTCCTTTAATTCTTTACTTTTGGGTCCGATACTCGCCTTCTATTTGAACAGAGCTCCTTTAATTCTTTACTTTTGTGGTCGATACTCGCCTTCTATTTTAACAGAGCTCCTTAATTCTTTACTTTTGGAGATGATACTCGCCTTCTATTTTAACAGAGCGCCTTTAATTCTTTAATTTTGGGGTCGATAC